>OX463866.1:12477569-12817105 GCA_949825065.1 Odontocerum albicorne | reverse complement strand
TAGAATAGGGAGTGCCTCAAATTTAATCAATGTTTAATGTTATTTTTCTTGCGCAATGTTTTAAATAAATCTATTTTTATTATTGTAAAATTTCATATAGAAGTTAACTCAAATATGATTGAATTCATTACTTGTGAAAAAAATAGAAATTATGATGAAATTTCAATTAATATTTTGTATACCTCAAAGTGTTAAAGAAACTGGTGGCGTGCGCAGCTTCAGAAATCCTTTGAAAACAATCCTTTCATCAAAATTTATGATTGAATATTTAAGATCCTGGTGGTGTGTAATGGTGTGTGACTCTTACTGTTAAAGTGTACAGCTTTGGGAAACACTTGAAAATAACCCTTATTCGAAGGTTATATCAAAATTCGTGATTATATATAAAGACTACACATATACACTACACTTCATCAAACGCCGAATGTGTTACTTATCAAATATCGAAAGATCTACAATTTTTTTGTAGTTCGTCTTCCCTCGGTAAGTTTTCTGTGGTTTTCTTACCAAATATGTTTTTTTTTTTAATAAATACATATGCAGGGAAGTTCTTAATCTAATAGCCGCAGCCAACACCTTCCTATTGTTACACTCAACTGATTTTTTGATACAATTGAGAACAAATACGTCAATATTGAGAGAATTACATTTCGACACTATCTCTCTATATGATGCCAACAAAGTAACGCATATTCCTCGATTTACGCGGTTTCACCTTATTTTCCTCGTTATTTTAATTTTGCCTAATACCGTATTAGTCCGACTATAAGGCGAGGTTTTTATTTAAAAAGGCGACACGTAAATAGGGGGGTCGCCTTATATATATATATTTTTTTTTTCATAATATTATAATGGTGAGGTAAATGTTTTTCTCTCCAAAAAGCAGATATAAAAATAGGGGTCACCTTATAATCAGGGTCGCCCTATAGTCGGGTCGGGTCGCCTTATAATCAGGGTCGCCCTATAGCTAATACGGCGAATGATACATCTGGACGACTCTGAACCCACCTCAACGATGGTGATCGTCATTGAAATAAAGGTTATTGAGAGAGCAACTGGCAACATAATATGTTTTACTGCATTTTTTCATTTAATCTTTCATGTGGCTCACTTATCATATTACTTAAATTACCTTCATTTTCAGCAAGTATAACCATATATAAATAAATAAATAAATATTAGGTTTATTGACAGCAACATAGTATGTACAAGATCACACCTGAATAACACTTCTAAAACACATAAATTGCAGACAATACATCAAACACAGAAGCTGTCAAAAGGTCTGGGCTCATCTAATAGCATCCCCTCGGCCAAAATACACCCCACCAACATAGGGCGAACCCAGCCACGGGGACACCAGATGTTTTTCAGCCCACACCCTTAAACACGTAGAAACAGGAATATATACAAAAAAATAAATATATTAGATGACAAAAAAGAAAAAAATACATTCAAGAGAGAACACACCAAAAGGTCCGGGATCATCCCACAAACATTCCCACGGCCAAGATACACCCCACTAATGTAGGGCGAGCCCGACCGCAAGGGCATCAGGGGGCTTCCATCCCACACCCCCGCATATCTAGATTAAAGAATAAATATAATAAAAAAGAAAAAAAAAACAAAAACGTATGGCAGAAAACAAAATAAAAAGTAAACCCACATATACCACCTCAGGTTAACTGTATATTATCATCTACATAACATACATTAACTTCACTCATACTTTCGCCTCTTCCACCATCTCTCAAATGTGTGTCTAAGATTTATTTTCAACCTACGAAAGTACGATCATATAACTTCATACCAGAAGGCATTGAACTGGTTGAATGTTATAAATAGACGCCAAATTCACATAATGTCTCTATTGTATAATATCCTTAACTGTCCTGCCACCCCCTCTTATCTCGTAGAATTTTTTCAGCGTCTTTCCAATCATTGATTAGCGCTACGCTCAAACAGAGATTGTCTATTGGCCTTTCCAGTTCGCCGCTCCTCTTTTTTTACGTCGTCCTTTACTGTTCATGCAGTGAGACTCTAGAATCAGTTACAAATATATTTTATATGAATATGAAAAATAATGTTCGGGTGGTTGTCCGTCTTTGTGGGGTTCGTGGGCATATGCTCACGTATGTGTTTATGGATTTCGTGGGGATGGATAGTAATTTGAATGATTTATGCGACCACGTAACTTGATCATTTACTTTTGTCTGGTTGGTTGGAAGAGATTGCCGCCGGGCAATAAGCCCTCCAAATTGCATATACAATAAATTTGTTAAATAAATAAATAAAATTAATCTTTTAGATCGCGCACACATGAATCTATTTATAAATTAAACAACCAAGAAGAAATTACACATCCTTGCTTTACGCCTTTCGTAATATTAAACCACTCAATGAGCTGTACATTTACTCTTACACATGCACTACTGTCTTCATACAGCGAGGCAATCGCACTTAATAATTTATCATTGACGCCATACTCTTTTAATACTTCCCACAATTTCTCCCTTCTTACACGATGACACACGCTTTTTCTATCTTTACAAATACACAAACTACTTTCATAAAATACAAATTGCTATAAAAATAAAATTTACATAAAATACAAATTACTATAAAAATAAACATTTTAATATTCATTACTTTTTTTTAATTTATGTTTACAGAATAATTAATACATAAAAAATCATTAGTAAAGAGAATTAGGGTGATTCAACTGTATTTTAAATTTAAGTCCATGATTTCAGCACAACGCGCATTGAGAAATGAAGGGATACGGGATATTCCGAGAAGATGGAATATAATGCAGAATGTTTAGCAGTATAAAGAGAAAGGATACCTATGTCTTCGGTTATATATATTCTTAAAAAAAAAGTTTTTTTTGTGAGAACTTAATGACGACGCGATACATGACTTCCGTGCGTTAGGTCGTCGGTTAGAACCTCCCTTCGAATGACACAGGGATTTTTTTCCCAGAATATTCGGCGATATAAAGATCCTCTCCCTTGCTTAAAAAGACTATGCCACTTGTAAACCATAGTTTTTCTAGAGCATCAGTCCCCGTAAACCGCTAACATATCTTCCAAAATGATTTGAGGTGTTTTCACTTGTTTTGTGAGAAACTTAATGACGGCGCAATACTCAAGTTTTTCCATACTTGGGATGTTATTAACGTTTGACATTACTCTCCCGACGATATTTTATACAATACTGTCAAAATTATACTAAAATTTGGTTAATATACTAATCATCATCATCATTGTCAACCAGGGTCGATCCACTGTTGGATGAAGGTCTCCCCAAGTTGACTCCAAGTAGTTCGGTTTTTTGCTCGTTGATGCCATGTGATGCTGCTATACTTCCTGATTTCATCTATCCAGCATACATTCGGTCTTCTTCTGAGCCTCTTTATTCCACTTGGGTACCGTTGGATTATTTCGTATGTCCATCGGGAATCTGACATTCTGGCTACGTGTCCGACCCATTGCCACTTCATTCTTTTGCACACCTTTATAACGTCTTCTACCTTTGTTATATTGCGAATTCAGGTGTTTCGTTTACGGTCTCTTTAATATACTAATAATGAGTCATATATCAGAACATGCGCGTGCGCACTACCACCCCCTACCTTAACCCCTTCATTTCGCGAATTTATCCCCCCGTATGTGCGATTTCATAATGTATTTATATTATGTACATACTTTGTTGTTATCAGTTTAGCTATATTTATTTATTTATAAGTCATAGAACTACACTGATTGCAAACTTTCTTCAAGAGCTGTTCATTCAAAATATTCATTGTTATTTTTTAATTAATTTCATTAATTTCTCCGCCTTTTTCATAACAAATAGATAAATCAACCGACTTTTTTAATAATAATATATGTTTGAGGTAAGTGAGTCGAATATAATATGGACATTGTTGTTCCCCTGTCCATCAGGTCAGACTCGATATAAGGAATTCTTCTTTCTGTGAGTGTGGCCAGGAGAAGGAATATCTTGAACATATATTTTTCTCCTGTTCTCTAAATGCTTTCCCTTTGACTTTTAAGAAACAAACAAAAAGATTACTCCCCGCAAATCTTCCCTACCTCTTGCGCCTCAATAAAACTTTAATATTTAACCTTTCCCTTCCTGTGCTAGAAAAAACCGCGCTTTCCGGTGCTATGTATTCAATACAAGGAAGCGCTATAAGGATAGTCTGCGAGAGTCGTTTCTTTGTGCGGGGGCGCCTGAGGACTGGCAGCAGGTGGCTCGGGACCGTGAGGGTTGGAGAGCCGTATGTTATCGGGTTGATGGCGTCTCAGCGGCTAGACGTGTGAGAAACAGTCAGCGTGCTGCGAACATCCGCCAGCATGGCCAAGCGGCTCAGCAGGGTCCATATGTCTGTGGCATTTGCGGGAGAGAATGCGCATCTAGGATCAGGCTGTTTTCTCACAGAAGATCACACGATCGACGTGTGAGAACGGTTCAAGATTGACGTTGGAGTGGCGAGGGGATTCTCGACTACGAGGCCTTGCAACGACGACGACCATTCAATACACATCAATACACATGTAAAAATGAGCGATTTAAAATCAGAAAAATAAGAATATTCGTAACCAATCGCTTAAATTAAATAAATTTGAAGTCAAAAGTGATAATAATTGAAATTTAATTGATAAAAACATGAAAAAAACATCGGCCGACGTTCACAAAACGGGCGATGCAACCACCTCAAATGGATGCCCGAAAGCTACTGAAGCGAGAGAAGCGAGCGAACTGAAATTCTATTCTTGCGTTCCCATATACCTAAGTAGACTGAGAGTGAGACGTGAATAACGTCGCTTCCTCATCTTTAGCGGTTTTTAGAATGAATATACATACGTCACACATTGGCACACGTTTGATTGTATTGGTGAATTTATTCCCGATTTTCACAAAATATTTCTGATGTGGATTGATAAGTGCTAATTATTATTAATATTATTTTTTAATTCAATGCGTAGATGTATTACGGAGAAATACCTAAAATCTGAACCCAGTATTTATTATATTTATAGAGATATTAAAGTTTTTAGAAACAATGTGTACTAGTTACACATCACAGGGAAGGAAGGGTTAATATAATTTATTTTCTTTAATTTATAATAAATAATATGTATGGTATATAAATAAATGAATATCATATAAATAAATAAATGACGTCGTTGTTGATGCGCCTCCTAGTCGAGGATCCACTCGCCATTCCAATGTCAATTCAGTTGGAAAGCGAAACGACTTCGGTCATATATATTCTTCCAAAGAAAGAAGGAAAAAAACATGTTGTTGTGCTCCCATCATCCCACTTCGGTGTGCCATCGGATCCAGTACAGCTGTGTGGCCGAGGAGTTTGCTGGTGTGTAACAGATAAAAAATAACTCCACGGCACAGAATCGCTTTCCAACTGAATTGACGTTGGAATGGCGATGGGATCCTCGACTACGAGGCCCAGCAACAACAACAACTGCTCCATAGCATATAACATGACATGAGACCTAGTTTCGGACTATTGAAATACGCGGTGGCAATCTTAAATAATCTTGTTATGATTAATATGCATATGAAATGTTTTCAAGTTTATTTGATTAATGATAAAAGGGAAATGTATTTAATCCTTCCCTTACGGTGCTAAAATTGAAACGCGCGCTCCGGTGTTGGGTAGTGAGTACGCGATAAAAAATTAGCGATTTTAAATCGGAAAAATAAGAACATTCATAGATAATCCCCTTAATTAATTATAATTGAAGTTAAAAATTATAATAATTGAGATTTATTTGCTGAAAACGTTAAAAAACCATCTGGCAACGCTCACGGAACGGGCGTAGGTCTAATCTGGTTGCAAGCCCAATAGCTACTGCGGCGCGGAGCGGTAGTAGCTTACTCCCGGCGTGGCTTACGCTTGCGACGTTGAGACAATTGAGCTCCTCGCAATTCAGTGAAGTATGCAAGAGTGAGATGCGAATATAGTGTCGCGCTTCCCGCATACTCTTCACCTATCGTCAAGACCCAAGATCGAGGCACTCGCAGCGTTTAAATGCGAATTTGTTTTCGATCTTTACAAAACACCTCGATGTTGTCGATAAATTCTGATTATTATTAATATTATTTTTTAAATCAATGCGTAAATATATTATGGAGGAATACCTAGAATCTTAACCTTGTATTTATTATATTTATAGAGATATTGATGGTTATTAGAAGCAACGTGTAGAAGATACCCAACACAGGGAAGGAAAGGTTAACGCCGTCCAGAGAGCAGACACTTCTACAAAGCGATCTAACTCGGGATTCGAACTTACAATTATTGGCAGATTAAAAATATTACAAAATAAATATATGTCAAGTATAACGATAGGAAGATGGTGGCTGCGGCTATTAGATTAGATACTTCTCAGCATGTTTAGAAGAACATATTTGTTAAAAAAAACCGCAGTAAACTTACCAATAAAAGGCAAACTACAAAGAAACCTTTGCAGTTCTTCCGATATTTGATAGTAACACATTCGGCTTTAGGTGGAGTATAGTGTTTATATATAATCACGAATTTTAATAAAACCTTTCATAAAAGGTTATTTTCAAATGTTTCCCAAAGCTGCACACTCTACCAACATCTCTAACACTTAGAGTCACATCATTACATACCATCAGCATCAGCAACGGCAAAAGCTGTATCACAATACCATACCCTGTTGAATCGATTCGATTCAATCAATTTATTCGATGAATATACGATTATCAACGTTGTACTTCTCTCCGAAGAATCATCTCTCAGACACAATTTCGAAAGATACACTGAAGATATCACATTAAGTGACTTGAATACAAAGAGATACAGTTTTAAACCAATACGTTCACGACACTTGATGTATTTATTTATAAGTAAACGGTACAATGTTCCTTATGCCAAAAATAACAAAAAATATAAAAGAGTCAGTAGAGAGTTTATTACACATTAAGTTTACTAAAATATAAATGTGAAAAAATAATTTTACACAATTACAACAAAACTATTTAAAATGGAACAGGTATCGTATCAAATCTTAACACATGTTACCGACACAATACGAGGGCCGTTCACAGGCGGACAGCCCAAAGTGCACAAAAAATACAAACACAATAGACAAATCGTGTGTTCCCTTAAATGGTTTTAAAACTCGAACAATTTTATTTATTTTTATTTATTTATTATTACACATGACAAGAAATATACATAATTTGCGAAAAAGGTAATTTAATTTGGATATACATTATTTTAATGGATCTGGGTTTGTCGCCTTTCATTTGTCGTGTCCCCGGTAAACTAGGATTTTGCCTGTATCTCATTGAGGATATTTAGCATGAAAAAATAAATCGATATTTCTTTTCGATTTTTGATTACACAAAAACAAAACCCCGTTGCACGTTCTCACCAACCTGACAAACAGTGACACTCAATTACAACTGGAAACATCATGCGGAATCAGACTCTTCACACATCATCACTCCAGAAAGACCAAACTTGTTCATCCCACAATATACCGCACACAATCATAAGAATAAAAACAAAACAAAAGTAAAACCAAAAATGAACCCAAAATGAAACAAAGAATAAACCGCAACATTTTCAAGAAACTACTAATGAGCTTATGAATATGATTCGAAAATGTGAATCCACTATCAAAGATAACACCTAGATCTCGTAACACCATAATTGCTTCAAACCCATCACAGTCAATAGAATAATTCAAATTTTATGGGATTTTAGATCCTGAAAAAAAAAAATCTTCTGACATTTCTTAGTGTTTAAGTGCAGTCCATTACTCTGGCACCATGATAACAAATATTTAGTCCAGTTTGTATTACATTACATTCAGTATATTTTTTTAGACGTTGACCAATAGACCAATATTCATAACTACCATCTATCAGTCTAGCAGCTGCATTGAATACTAAGACACGGAAGTTTGAAATCAATCAACCCGTTCGCGACACTTAAGTTCGTGTAAACCTTTTAGAATTGGGCCAATATAACAATATTTATGACTACCATATATCAGTCGAGCAGCTGCATTCAATACAAAGACACGAATTTTGAAATTAATCAATCCGTTCGCTACAGTTAAGTTCGTGTAACCCTTTTAGAATTGGGCCAATATAACAATATTTATAACTACCATATATCAGTCTACTATAGCAGCTGCATTCAATACAAAGACACGAATTTTGAAATTAATCAATCCGTTCGCTACAGTTAAGTTCGTGTAACCCTTTTAGAATTGGGCCAATATAACAATATTTATAACTACCATATATCAGTCTACTATAGCAGCTGCATTCAATACAAAGACACGAATTTTTAAATTAATCAATCTGTTCGCGACACTTAAGTTCATGTAACCCTTTTAGAATTGGGCCAATATAACAATATTTATAACTACCATATATCAGTCTACTATAGCAGCTGCATTCAATACAAAGACACGAATTTTTAAATTAATCAATCTGTTCGCGACACTTAAGTTCATGTAACCCTTTTAGAATTGGGCCAATATAACAATATTTATAACTACCATATATCAGTCTAGCAGCTGCATTGAATACAAAGACACGAAGTTTGAAATCAATAAATCCGTTCGCGACACTTAAGTTCGTGTAAACCTTTTAGAATCGGGGCAATATAACAATATTTATAACTACCATATATCAGTCTAGCAGCTGCATTGAATACAAAGACACGAAGTTTGAAATCAATAAATCCGTTCGCGACACTTAAGTTCGTGTAAACCTTTTAGAATCGGGGCAATATAACAATATTTATAACTACCATATATCAGTCTAGCAGCTGCATTGAATACTAAGACACGGAAGTTTGAAATCAATCAATTCGTTATATTCGAGCTAATGTAGACTGTTTGAATTTAATTTATTATTCTGTATTGTTTGTATACGTTTTGGTTATTCGTAACGAATTCGGCTCTTAAAAAAATAGTAAATACATAACCGTTATATGTAAAATAATTTTCAAAGAAATACCTTGCGTGGTTTGTTTCCTTCCCCTACACAACAGTACCTAGAACACGACATTTCGAAAGGCACAATAGAGACATCCCATTATGGAACTTGAATACAAAGACACGAAGTTTGAAATAAATCAATTCGTGATACTTGAGCTAATTTAGACTCTGTTTTAAATAATAAATAACTGTTAAATGTAAAATAATTGTAAAAGAACTACCTTGCGTGGCTTGTTTCCTTCCCCTACACAACACTTTACGCAGAACACGACTATGTATAGATTCACTTCCCACCGTTCGCCTCTCTAATGATATTTGCAGATACAATTCGCAACACTTTATTTTACAATATTTAGAAACAACATTTTTTGCTAAAGGTTTTTATATCAAGCAGGGGCTTACAAGATTTTAAATTAAATGTTAAAATATTTTTTTAATTTTGTATAATTTATGATTGATAATAATCATTTATTTCAAGGCATCGTTTGCTTTTGTATTATTATACCTACTTTTATGTACTGAAAAGAAACGTGGACCTATTTATTGATTTAATCTTCTATTTTTTTCCGTTAGCAAAGTTTTTATGAAATATGTATGCAGATCTCGTCTAACGCTAAAGGGACGATATCCAAACATACCCATTAAAATTGTGGGATACAGTCATGGTTAAAATCAATAATTTTTGCAATCCACTTTAACAAACTTAATGTAAACAATATTGCTGAAACTTTGAATATTGGCATCCACGTGGATGTTTAATGTACGAACTTCAATAAGGCCTTGGATAAGGTAAAACATGAAACTTTGCTCTCCAAGTTATCCAAATTAGGAATCGAGGAAACCTGCTGAGTAAATGTGAGTCTTATCTCTCTGGGTGAAACCTTGTGAATATTATCAAATGTTGTCTGAGAAATTTGATTCGACGAGTGGCGTGCCGCAGGGGTTGCATTTGGGACCAGTGTTATTTACATTATTCATTAGTGACATATCTGCGTGTTTCGAAAGATTAAAATACTTGAACTTTACGGATGACCTCAAAATATTTAGTGGTGTTAAAGGTGTAAGTGTTTATAACAGGATTCGAGCGAGTCTATATAAATTACACTCGTGGTCTCTGATGAACCAATCACATCTCAATAAGAAAAAGTGTCAGAAAATAAGCTTCTAAAGAATTAAAATCCCAGTTACATTTGATATGTTGGATAGTGTTAACGTCGTGCGAGGGTCTGAGCGTGTTATCTTTCGACTGTGCCCTGTCTTTTTCAACCCTTGTTGAAAAGGTTATCAGTAATTGTTTGATGGGATTCATAATTAGTCATTCAATGGAATTCAGAGGAGTACAGGCAACCAAAATTCTCTATTGCATTCTGGTAAGGAGTAAACTGAAATACAACTCAAATATTCGTATCTTGAATACTTATCACGTAGTTTACTCGAACGCTCTGGATAAGGTTCATCATAGATTTTTGCGTCACTTCAGGTTAAGGCTCGGTTTTAGAAATGACGATGTTAACTATAATAAGTTGTTTTCGCATTTGAACTTGGTGAGACTTTCCAATTGTATAGTGATGTTTGATTTGATCCTGCTTTCCAGTGGTTAATTGTTAATTGACTGTCCTAAGTTACTGGAATCGATTGACTTTCGAATTCCTTCGAGAAGTTTGAGACTGCAGGATATATGTACGTATAGCATATGTATCATATATTCCAGTGCGAGAGTTGTATAACTAAATATTACACAAATTCTCCCGTACCCAGATTACACCGATTGGGTAATGGCTATGCTGCAGTCTCGGACGTATTTTTTTTTTTTTTTTTTATTAAACAAAGTAAATTATTGTACAAACATTCGTCAAGGCTATACCTATATACACATTTATTACTTAACTAATCTTAATTATATGTTGTCATTTATGAACTTATTTAATCTTATTTTCCTACATATAATTTTATTTTATTTATTCAATCTTAATATATGAGATCTTAGAAATAATTAACACATTCATACTACTTATAACTAGATAATAATTTTTACACTAATTATTTAGCAAAAACAAGTCCACTCGTTCAGGCTACTTGTATTCCATCACATTCACTCAGACCTTGGTCGTCCCAGCTAATACTGTAGGTGGACTAGTCAGGCAACAGATAATGCTTCGGGACCTTACGCTTATAACGGAAAGGTAGGTCGGATTTACTCTCGTAAGCCCCCAGGGCAGCGACTAAGGGATTGCTGTGATTTTGTTGGCTTTTATAGAAGTCTCGGACGTATTTGGTGACAATTGTAATGCAAGTTCTCTTAGAAAGCGTTTTTTGTATGTCTGAACCGTAAATCCGGATCCAGGGCGTGACTCTTGTTGATTTTTTTTCTCTCTTTTTCTTTTCGTTGATATTTATAAATACGTTCAAGTTTCGATTAATATTTTTTTCTTGTAGTGAATTGATCGAGCGTACGTATGTTTTTATTATTTTCTTTGATAATGTTTTTCTTTCTTTTTTGTATGCCTTTGACTGCCCTGAGCCTTGGCCTGTCTTTAGTGTTGGTATTTTATGTGTGGGGGGTGGTGTGCATGTACGTTCTGCTTTTCGATATTTTTTCCGTATGATTCATGTAAATGTTTATAATTTTTGTGACAAGTTGTATTTATATTTATGCGCACTCAAAATTCTAATTAGATAATTACTTTTGTAACCATTTTTTAATGGTCAATAAAAGAGTGTACATTATAGTAAATATATAAAAAAAATAAAGATGTCACAGTAGTCTCTTTTAAACTCGTTCAACTATCAGGTATTTGTGGATTCCTCTCGAGTTCCAAATTATTGAGCCGCACTCTAAGATACAGCGAACCTGTATATTATACAGAGATGTCATAACAGCGCCACCATCAAATGTCACAGAGACACTTAATCACGAATCCCAGAATTAGCGGATAAACGCATACTTTCCATATTATACCAGAATGTATATTTTCTTTGCTTTGTCTGTCAAGGTCTTTTGATAGTGTCGACACGCACGATGGGCTGATCATCGTTTAAATGTATTACTGTATAGAACCAATACTAGTCGTTGCTGGGCCTGATAGTCGAGGATCCCCTTGCCATTCCAACGTCACTTCAGTTGGAAAGCGACGCTGGTCCTTGGAGTTTTCGTCTCTTTCTCGTGAATGAGCCGTTGCAAACCAGCAAACTCACCATCCACATCACTTTACTGGATACGATGGCATATAAATACACCGAATACTATGACTGTTAGTGATCCGATGAAGATGCGGGTCACAAAGAGTCATACTGTTTGATGTATTTCTCCAAGATACTCGATGAGGTCATGAAAAGTCATACTGTTTAGTGTATTTCTCCAAGACACTCGTTTGCGAATTGGGTCGCTAAAAGTAACACTGTTTGGTGTATTTCCCCAAGTGATCCGATGGGGAATCGGGTCACTACTGTTTGGTGTATTTCTCCAAGAGACTCGATGGAGAATCGGGTCATACTGTTTGGCATATTTTTCCAAGTGACTCAATGGTGAGTCGGAACATTAAGAGTTATACTTGTATCGGACGTATGCGTCACCTAAAAAAAATATGATTTATTTATATTTTCTTGTTTTGTTTATTATGTAAAAATGTACTTATTGTGTACCTATTGTAATGAAATGTTCCTTATGCGTGGCCTTCCCAATAGCTTCTATCAAAAGTCGACCGGCCCATGCATGCGAAAAACGCGCGAGATACATAGTACCTCGCAAGCCATGATGGCATACACGGGCGAAAATAGGAGCTTACGATAAGCGATTGGCTGCACATAAGGAACGCGAAACATCAAAAATACATTCTCAGTTTCTGGAACGTCTACTGTGTTTTACTTACGACCAACTTCTACCTGCTAAAGAGGAATCTCTTCATTCTGCTACTTTTCACCGAAAAAGCAAGAAGTAAACCGGAATCTCCGAGTATTGAGCGGCAGCCATCCATATATTTTGCAGTCTCTGTACCAGTGCTGTACAAAGTAGCTCTTCGAGCCGGATCTGCTGCATTTACGGTGCTGTACTATACTGTTTGGCGTATTTCTCCAAGTAACCCGATGGGGAATAGGGTCCCTAAGAGTTATATTGTTTGGCATATTTCTCCAAGTGATCCGATGGGGAATCGGGTCCCTAAGAGTAGTATTGTTTGGCATATTTCTCCAAGTGATCCGATGGGAAATCGGGTCCCTAAGAGTACTATTGTTTGGCATATTTCTCCAAGTGATCCGATGGGGAATCGGGTCGTAAGAGTAATATTGTTTGGCATATTTCTCCAAGTGATCCGATGGGGAATCGGGTCCCTAAGAGTACTATTGTTTGGCATATTTCTCCAAGTGATCCGATGGGGAATCGGGTCGTAAGAGTAATATTGTTTGGCATATTTCTCCAAGTGATCCGATGGGGAATCGAATTGATTAGCCCTGATCTGCACAGACAACGTATCCAGTCATCCTCGCTTCATTCCGATATTATTACCAAATTACATAATTTTATTTACGTAACGTATTCATAATATCCACAAAATATGAAAAACAAGATAGACAAAAACAAGTCATTTAAAGTGGACACTCTCAAATTAAATCCATCTGCTTTTGTTGCCACGAATTATCATTAAATTTATCTTTTCCGCGTCCAATGAATGTTGCATTTCTTTTATCTTCGTGGAACTTTTCCACTTATAGATCGATTATTAAATTTTTGAAGCTTAATCAAACTTTGAATTATCTAGATTTGTCATTTTTTTAAATTGGTTTTATTATATCGTCTCATATAATTGCATAATGCATGTAATTTGGTGGCACAAATCATCCTAGTTTGGGTGGGTTGCCATTTAAAAAAAAAAGGCTTTCAATTCATCATTAGGGGAGCAGCGCCGCTGCCCGCTGAGGTTGTCTCCTCTCCCCCCCCCCCCCGTCCCCCAACCCGAATGTTTACCGTTAGAAGCATGTATGACGGTACCAGTTCGAATAGAATTCAGTCTTGTTTGTGCTTCCTGATGATGAGGTGAAAGCCTTGAAAGCGGTGGGCTTATAAAAAAAGGAATAAACAGTGTTTGATAAAACAAATTACAAATTATTTCATGCGTTTGCTGGACCTGTTTTTAGTGGAATGATGTACTGATGGAATCACAGACTAGCAGCAAATACTGTTCTAGGATATGCATACCAGGGTTGCTACTTAAGTTTTAAGACAGACTAGTAATAACAAATATTTATCATCGAAAATAGCTTTATTGTTTTTCAAAATACTCTCCATGAAGATCAATATACTTTTGCATGCGTTTGAACCAATTTTCGAAGCACTTTTTCCACTTTGAATGAGGTAACTTCAAAACATGCGTTTTGAACGCATCAACCTGTAGGGAATACCCACGTCCCTAAAATATTGTCAACATGCAGGGTCAACGACCGATGAATCAACCTCTGGATATGTACAAATGTCACATACCAGAACGTCAATACTGTTTACACGCAAATAATATTTACATCGCATTCCACGGTAGAAAGAGAACATATCACGCCGTCTCGCCGTTTCGACAGTAAATATTCTACCCACTGCATTATCCGCAGCGTCTGCGACCACCTCAGCACGCGCAGGAGTGAGATCGAGATATATCGCGGACGCATTCACGCGCCCCGTTCTGAAATTCTATATATACCTACTTATCGATGAATAAAGGGCACTTGTTATTATTCACTTGACCATTCATCGCTGTTTACTATTTCTCGATTATTCACTCTCACTTTTTCGCATTCCTGAATCGACGTATTTTATTTTAAATACAAAAACAAATCAAAATCATCACGACGTATCAAATTAAGTATCCCGCTAAATTGATGACCCCGAACGAAAATTAACACAGAATTCGACTAAAGCGAATACAGAGATGTCAACAACATCATCATCAGCACGTCCTACTAGGACACACGCTAAAAACCGCTTCTTCAGGCGTTAAAAAACGTTGACCTCGCAATTTATTTTTGATGTTCGGGAATAAAAAAAGTCATTGAGTGCCAAATCAAGGCTGTACGGTAAATGACCCATCAATTCGATGTTTTGAGTGCTCAAAAAGTCACTTGTTTGAGCCGATGTGTGAGAGCTCGCATTGTCGTGGTGGAGAATGATCCGTCTTCGACGGTTGGTTTTCCTCATTTCTCCGAACACTTCTGGCAAACAAATGGTGGTGTATAATTCAGAATTGACCTTACGACATTCCACTAAAGGCACTGTTGCGACATGACCATTTATACCGAAGAAACAAGCCACCATTTGCTTCGAAGCGCTTCGTGCGCGAACAATCTTTGTTGGATTAGGCTCGTCTTGAAAGACCCATACAGTCGACTGCTGTTTAGTTTCTGGCTCATATGCATAGATCCATGATTCGTCGCCTGTCACGATCTTATAGACGTCTTTTGAAGCACCGCGATAGATTTTTTTCAACATTTCTTTGGACCAATCGATAGATTTGACGTATCTACACACTGGTGTTGCCATATCTCAAAACTTAAGTAGCAACCCTCGTATCAACTTAACATACTAGCAGCAAATAATGTTCTAGGATATACATATCAACTAAATAAACTAAAATCAAATTTAAACACAGTTGCACGTCTTTTGGGTGATACGAAGAAGATGGAGTAGAGGGTTCAACATGAAGTTGGAGTACGATTAACAATCAGGTTCTTCGATATTTCCAGGATTGTTCTAGAGGGGAGGAGATCTCCGAATTTAGTCTCAGGTCAAGGTCGAGCGCTGCGAATACTTTGTCTCTTTAGATTCCTAGAAGAGTTGGCAAACCCTAATATTTCGACAGAACGTTTTAGATAGCGGAATCTCTTCTACGAAACAGTTTTCCTTCTTCCTTTAACCAAATCTCTTCTCTGAGTCAAATTGGAGAAGTTCTTAGTAGACTTGAAAGATCACTTATCCTCTGCGTATCTTCTGTAAATCAATAGGTTAAGCTAGTTAAGGAGCGCTCAGGTTCTGATTTTCATAGTCCGGAAAGAGCGTTATAGTCATTTCGTATATTTTACAAGCAACAAATAGCTAGTTTCTTTATTTGTAGCGTACCCTTCAATAAATTCTTTATGGAATATTAACATATGTAACGCCATATCTTCACCGCGTCCAATGAATGTTGCGTGTCTTCTTTCTTTGTACGAGTATAACTTTTCCACTTATAGATTTATTGTTATTTTTTAAAGTTTAATGAGTTGAATATTTAAATTAATTTTATTATATTGACCCATATAATTACATAGTGACTTAGATGCGGTGGCACAAATCATCCTAGTTTGGTTGGATTGCCTATAAAAACATTGAGTCTTTATTCATTCATTCGTTTTACATGCCCGAACCATCTCAAAATGCTCTTCTTCATTTTACTTGACACGTTCATCCACGTTCATCCCTAATCACTTCAATTCGTATTCTGCCCTACACTGTCACTCCATGTATTCTTCTCAGTGCACGCATTTCTGCAACATTTATTCGACTGTACCTTACTGATAACATACAAACATGACGAAAATATTAAAAGCGCTTTACCGGTTTTCGATTAAACAAAAAAAAATATTTATAGTTAAGGCATTAACATTGTGGAGATTTAAAGATATTCTAATTTGTTTTTATCAAACACTGTTTATTCCACTTTATGTAACGGTATAACCATACCAGTTTCAAGGCTTTCACCTCATCATCGGGGGAGCACAAACAAGAGAGTCTTGTTTGTGCTCCTGATGATGAGGTAAAATCTTGAAACCTGTAGGGTTACACCGTTACATATATTGGAATAAACAGTCTTTGATAAAACAAATTACAAAAAAATATATAGTTTCATGAATAATAAACAAAACCGTTTGATTCACTTTGTGGTGTCATGTTTATAAATTTTTGAATAAAATAAATTAAATAACAGTTTTTTTTTATTTAACACTGTTTTATTCTACCGGTTTCAGACTTCCGTCTTCCTCGTCAGGTGAAGTTGAACTAAATTATATCTAAAAAAAAATCTAAATTTGGTAAAAATATATTTTAGATATAATATTCGAGACCTGACGAGGAAGACTTTGAAACCGGTAGTGAACTCAAATAAAACATTATTGAATACGAAATAAGTATTTTATTAAAAAAAATTAAACTATATAAGTTTACTGATATCAACAAAGTTTGTACATTTACATAATGAAATTTCATATACATTTAAAGGTAGTGCAAAAGAAAATATATTTAAAAGAGGAGATATCGAAAAGATTGAGCTCATCTCAATATAGTACATCCCCATGCCGACCTCCGTGGCCAGTTGGTAAGATATCTGTCTTCCGACCCGGAGGTTGCGGGAGCGATTACCGCTGGAATCCAGATTAAAAAAAAACAGATACGTGAGACTCTCGCGCGGTAGAAGTGAAACTTCTTAGCTCCTAGGAAAAGTTGATTTTATACATTGCTTTTTTTCCATTTGTCAACATTTTTTTCGTTCATCAAACGTTCAGAAAATGTAGGATGAGTCGTGTGACAGATCACAAATTTGCCCCAATACGGATTGAGGCTTTTGATATGTATATTTACAGACTGTACTAAAGAAAATGTAGCATGGTCCCTGTGACGTTTCGTAAATTTGCCCCAATACAACCTTGTAACGACGTTCAGTGATTTTAATTATTTTATCAACTTTAATATAAGCCTCGATTCTAATAAATAGCAAGTTATTTAGGTAAATACATTACAAAAAACTAACAATAATGACAAATTAATACATCTTGTTACAAATCAGCAAAAATGTGGCAGTTTGTAAAAAATCAAATCATATTTGGTGACGTTTATCAAAAGTCACTACGTTAGTCCGCATTGGCTAGGGATGGGGTATTCGATAGTTGGATTTACGATTTTTTTAGACCGTAAATGAAATTTTCGTAATTAGTATTAATTAATTGTGGATCTTGGCCTATTTAAAGATAGATACAAATCATACAATACATTAGAAAGTCAGTATAATGAAAATTAGGAATTTAAACGTCAGTTTAGAGAAAAACTATTGTTAGATTTATAAAAAAACTATTCGATTTGTAAAAAAAAAACGATTTTACCTCATCCCTTTGTGACATTGCGTTTTAAACGCCGCACGACTCATCCTAGACTTTCTGAAGTATAAAGCAGATCGATTGCACTGAAAAAGAAGAAAGAAAGTTATAACAAAAACATATAAAATTGCGAAACAATAAAAAAAGAAAATACACTAACTAAAAAACAAATAATAATATTAACGAAATATTTTACTTCAAACGCAGATCAATCGAAACAGGTAAATTTTAACGCATTTCACGATATAATTGGAATTCAAATGAAAATCAATCGACACAGCTCAATTTCACCGCTAATTGCACTGAATAATAAGAAAAACAGTTAAAAAAACGAAATGAAAAACAGCAGCTATTGTAAACGACGCACACAGATTACAAAATGGCCCATAAAATATTTGCTTTGTGTGTTGCTTTTACGTCCAAACAGATGGCGCTGTTTTTCAATACGCGAGTATTTGAATATTTAATATTTATTATTTAATTATTTAATATTCGAAATCAAAATGAAAACAAATTGAAATCTATATTGCGTGTGTTGCCATTACGTTCAACAGGGGGCGCTCCCATTATATCGTCTGTTTTATATACTTTTTTTATATACAACTGTATATAACGCAGTATACATAAACATGCGCGTATTCAAATGCAACCTATTGTCAAAATTTCAAAGCAATCGGTGAAGAACTTTCGGAGATTTGAGATTTTTAACATACGAACATTTACATTTTTATTTATATAGATTATTATTTATTATAATTATTAACTATTTAATCATAAATTTAAAAAAAATTATAATATAATATTATAATTAAAATATATAAAATAAAATCATAATATAATATAATAACTATTATAATAATAATATAATAAAATATTATGTAAACAATTGTTTATTATAAATAATTTAATTAATATTATTTATTATTTATGGCCTAGTTGATAAGACGTATATCTGTCAAATATGAAGGGAAGCGTTTCACTTTTCATGACGTTCAGGCCAATTTGCACTACCGCGCCTATAGAAGTTCCACTTCAAAAAAGTTTTTCGAAGCGTTTCACTTTTCGTGACGTTCAGGCCAATTTGCACTACCGCGCCTATAGAAGTTCCACTTCAAAAAAGTTTTTCATGCATAAGTATTCATCTTGCGAGCCCTGCTGTATTTTGCCAAAATACACGTTATTTAGAAAGTTCTAGGTTCTAGAGGAAATGTAGACGCGCAATAACAGATACTTGGAGTCAAAGGAGAATAGTTCGAGATCTCAGTGTACCAAGAACTGAGGTGACCCTAGGCTGGCACTTTTTAGGTGACCTTACACTGGCCCAATAAGGTACTAACACTTAACATCTCGTTACACCCCAAATTGAGATAATTAGGTGAAATACTGAGACAAAAATTAATACATCTCAAGAATTTATTTTGGAATCTTTCAACTGTGTAAAAATAGTTTTAACAAGATCGATTTTCATTGAAATAAGTTGATACTAATCAGAAAGAATGATTGAAAAGAATAAAATTTATTTTTGAATTACGATGTTATTTTACCAATCTGTTCAACTATATCTGTAGCCAAGGCACTGATTCTCATATCCTTCCACGCATTCTGGCTGGCCAACCTCGTCTCCTTAGACGCTTTGTAAGTGGCCACAGTAGCCGGAAACATCGGACCATACATCTGGACCAGATTCCCGGCAATCTGCTTATTGGCCCAATTAAAAAAGACTGAAGTCAAACCAGACATAATATCACCTTGACCATTCGATCTTTTCGGTGACGCCATATCACTGAAACTCCAGGATGACATTGGATTGGAACTGACAGCAGAGTCTGTACACCCAGTCCTGAAGATCATGCAGTTATCACCGAGTTTGTTTTTAAAATCAAAGTCTATAGTAGCGTCTGCGGAAGATGTTGATAACCTAGTGAGAGCGTAGAATAATTCAAACTCTTGTGAATTCAATATAATTATAATACCAGGCGCTGTATAGTTAAGTAATTCATTAATCGTGTTCTGGGTAATGAAATATGGCTCAAGATCTAAGACCAAGAGTTTCTTATATTTTTTGCATTCTTTTATTACTCTCGGTAGAACATTGTTCAGCATATGAGCATCTTGCTCAGCTCCTGGCCCGAAGAGAATCACGTCCATCCTCGTCATCTGTGTACTCAGGAGGTTGAAGTCCGCGTCCACTATGGCGTGGACGATGATATCAGCACTTAAGGATTGAAGTTGGGGAGCCACATTTTTATAGCAGAACGCGTTGACTTCATCAGCACCCGCCTGAAATATAAGTTTTAATGTAATTAATTTGTCATTTCATGTATTATATACATGTAGTAGGATCCAAAGGCTTCCAGCCCACGGATATCTATTTATTTATTTAAATAAATAAACGGTACAATATACCTTATAACAGTTCAAAAAATAATAGTTAAAAAAAAATTAAAACCCAGTGGTGTGTGCTCAACACATTAAGATTGACAGAATATACTCGTATATACTCGTAGAGTGGCCACTGAAAGACTGAAAGGTTTGAAAAAGTCATGATTTGTTAATTTTTTTTTTTCGAGTTATAGAACATTCTTTGAAAATTAAAATGGCTATGTATGATGTCTAGCAACGAATAAAAATCATTGGGTTTTTCTATTCCAGTGAAAGATCAATTATTGAAACACAGAGAAAATACCGGCAACATTTTAATGTCAGAGAGTCTCCTAACGATAATACCTAATCGCCCCGTTTGAAAGAACTGGATCAGTCGGCGATCTTCCGGGAAGAGGTCCTAAGCGCACTGTGCGCACTGACGCAGCGGTGGAAGCTGTACGGGAGAATGTGCCCTTGAGGATCCATCTGCCTCTACCCGTCGTCGCTCTGCTCAACTAGGCATCGCCATATTTAGCATCTACTTCCGACATAAAACTATATTTTTCCATCTTTAACATCTACTCCCGACTTCCAACATAAAGCCATATTTTTCCATATTTAGCGTCTACTCCCGACTTCCGATATAAAGCCATATTTTTCCATCTTTAACATCTACTCCCGACTTCCGACATAAAGCCATATTTTTCCATCTTTAACATCTACTCCCGACTTCCAACATAAAGCCATATTTTTCCATATTTAGCGTCTACTCCCGACTTCCGACATAAAACCATATTTTTGCATCTTTAACATCTACTCCCGACTTCCGACAGAAAACCATATTTTTCCATCTTTAACATCTATAGTACTCCCGACTTCCGACATTAAGCCATATTTTCCATATTTAGCGTCTACTCCCGACTTCCGACATAAAACCATATTTTTCCATCTTTAACATCTACTCCCGACTTCCGACATTAAGCCATATTTTCCATATTTAGCGTCTACTCCCGACTTCCGACATAAAACCATATTTTTCCATCTTTAACATCTACTCCCGACTTCCGACATTAAGCCATATTTTCCATATTTAGCGTCTACTCCCGACTTCCGACATAAAACCATATTTTTCCATCTTTAACATCTACTCCCGACTTCCGACATAAAGCCATATTTTTCCATCTTTAACATCTACTCCCGACATAAAGCCATATTTTTCCATATTTAGCGTCTACTCCTGACTTACGGCATAAAGCCATATTTTTCCATCTTTAACATCTACTCCCGACTTCCGACATAAAGCCATATTTTTCCATCTTTAACATCTACTCCCGACATAAAGCCATATTTTTCCATATTTAGCGTCTACTCCCGTCTTCCGGCATAAAGCCATATGTTTCCATCTTTAACATCTACTTCCGACATAAAGCCATATTTTTCCATCTTTAACATCTACTCCCAATTTCCGACATAAAGCCATATTTTTGCCACGTTCAATAATTGTTGCGTTTCTTCTTTCTTCGAGGAACTTGTCCACTTATAGACCGATTGTTAAATTTTTTAAGCTTAATCAGTTGAAACTTTGATTTATCTAGAATTGTCATTTTTTTAAATTTGTTTTATCATATTGACTCGTATAATTGCATAATGACTTTAATTTGGTGGCACAAATAATCCTAGTTTGGGTGGTTTGCCTATTTTAAAAAACAATTGTCCGATTCGAGTTTCTCTATCTCTCTTCCATCATCTGAGAAAATACTACCGAAATCACGGAATATCCGGAAACGGTAGAGAAATAAATCAATTACCCTTAAAGCAGCTTTCGATGCCAAATAAACTGCCCCTATGTTGTTGACAGAGCCACCTATAATCCCAATCGTCCCTAGGTACCCTTTTGCCTTGTCGTGCTCCAAGGTTGGCATGATGGCTTCGTGTGCCTTCACACGATTGTCGTCTGCTTCTCTGAAACCATATTGACCATAAATAAGGTGTTATCTCATAAT
Organism: Odontocerum albicorne; assembly: GCA_949825065.1. Lineage (NCBI taxonomy): Eukaryota > Metazoa > Arthropoda > Insecta > Trichoptera > Odontoceridae > Odontocerum > Odontocerum albicorne. The sequence continues at coordinate 12,794,613 of OX463866.1, read as the reverse complement.
ATACGAGTATGTGATCATTTCTATGGTTAACAAAGTATATTTAATTAACAAAAAAATCCCCTGTAAATAGAATGCATTTGAGAAATGTTTGGAAAGGGGGCTAAATTCTAGGCGAATTGTCCAGTCTCCTGGGTTAAGAATCACCCGGCATTATCATGAAGCAGAATTAGTCCATGTCTGCTATTAATGATGGCTGTTTTTTCTTTAGTTTTTTTATGCATTTCATCAATTTCGTGACAATATGCATCCATAGTTATTGATTCCCATGGTTTAAATGTTGAATGATTCCTTTAGTCTATAACAGTGTATTTATTGATTGGTTCTAGTCTATAACAGTGTATTTATTGATTGGTTCTAGTCTATAACAGTGTATTTATTGATTGATTCTAGTCTATAACAGTGCATTTATTGACTGGTTCTAGTCTATAACAGTGTATTTATTGATTGGTTCTAGTCTATAACAGTGTATTTATAGACAGGTTCTAGTCTATAACAGTGTATTTATTGACTGGTTCTAGTCTTTAACAGTGTATTTATTGACTGGTTCTAGTCTATAACAGTGCATTTATTGACTGGTTCTAGTATATAACAGTGTATTTATTGACTGGTTCTAGTCTATAACAGTGTATTTATTGATTGGTTCTAGTCTATAACAGTGTATTTCTCGTTATTTTAACGTGTTATTTTGTTATTGCGACAGTTCTATTATTGTTGCGTAATATTTAGTGATTTGATAATATATCATATTTATAGTTAATCTTTGTATTCTTGAGTAATATTTTAATTAAATTGATTTATTATTTTTGTAAAATGTCATACAGAATCTTAACCAAATAGTTATATTGATTATTCATTAAAAACACTAGAATTCATGGTGTCATCTTAGTTAACATTCCGTATGCCTCAGTGCTGGTGAAACGGGGGGCGTGTGCAGCTTTAGAAAGCACTCGAAGACAATCCTTTTTGGGAGAATTCATTAAAATGTATGTTTGAATATGAACATGCCCGATACTACACCTAAACCCGAATGTGTTACTATCACATATCGGAAGATCTACTACAATGGTCTACAAATGTTATACATATTCATATAAATATACGTATATGCATGCACATGTTCATTAACATGCACATGCTCATTCACATTGCATGTAAATATGCATGTACATGCGCACGTACATACATGTTTACATGCACATACATATGCGCATACACATACATATGCACATACAAATACACACGCACATACACATGTACATGTAGATGCACAAGCACACGTACACCCACATGTACATGTACATGCACATGCACATGCACATACTCATACACATACACATACAAATGCACATGCACATACACATACACATAAACATGCAAATGCACATGCACATACATATACATATGCACATAACATAACATACATATGCACATAACATAACATACATATGCACATACACATATACACATACATGTATATTTACATGTGCATGTACATGCATATACACATATAGATATGTCAATGTGTATGTTAAACATAACAGAAAATTGTCACTCTGTCTAATCTAAGGCAGAAAAAGGTAAAAAATCTATTGTTTGTGGTCCTTAAAGTACAAATCAATAAATATACGCTTTGTGGTCCTACAGGAGAGTCATGTGAGAGGAGCAGGAGCAGTAACAGGAACAGGAAGCAAATGGTGTGAAGGTGGAGTTAATTACATATTGGATAAAGGAGGAAGAGAAGTCGAAGTAGTTAGGCTTTACAATTATATGGTAACTCACTTGTGTGTTCTGCACACGTTCTTTCTGATATACGCGGCTCCGTCCTTTTGAGACCGTGACGAAGGAATTGATATTAACCAAAAAAATAGCGAAACAGCAAAAAAGTTACGTATTATTTTCATCTTGTTTTGAAACTACACTACGAATATATAATAACACTTGTTGGTCGGTTAAAAAGAAATTTATTTCAGCAGTTATATTGAATAAATTGTGAGGTACCTACTCGTATCTCTCCAATGTATCAAGTACTCGTACAGGGTATTCTCAAATATTATTATGTATCGAAATTAAATATTTATTACTTATTTTTATTAACACTTTTATTGCAAATACAATCTGGCAGGCATATTGCCAGGCGGCAATCTCTTTCAACCAACCAGACAAAATAAATTAAGCAATTTTCATGGTTGCATAAATAATTCAAATGACTATCCATCCCCACGAAATCCATAAACATATACGTGAGCATATGTCCACGAACCCTCAATAAAGGGAAATGTCGCTAATGTAAATAAATATGTAGGTGGTTCATTGATTCAAAGGGAGAGCAAGACTCCGTCGTCCTGCTCCTCATGTTGGAAGATGGCGTTGATCCAAAGGGAGAGCAAGACTCCGTCATTCTGTTCCTCATGTCTGAGGATGGCGTCGATCCAAAGGGAGAGCAAGACTCCGTCGTCCTGACCCTCATGTCTAAGGATGGCGTCGATTCAAAGGGAGAGGAAGACTCCGTCGTTCTGCCCCTCATGTTTGAGGATGGCGTCGATTCAAAGGGAGAGCAAAATTCCGTCGTCCTGTCCGTTATGTCTGATGATGGCTTCGATTCAAAGGGAGAGCAAGACTCCGTCGTCTTGTCCCTCATGTCTGAAGATGGCGTCGATCTAAAGAGAGAGCAAGACTCCGTCGATGACCCTTTTCATGGTGTCCTTCCATCTGGATCTGTCCCGGGTCGATCGGAGAGTATCCGATATTGAAGATTCCGTCGCAGTTCTGATCAGGTCACTCCATCAGGTCGGGCGTTTTCCTCGAGATCTCGTTCCTTAGACGCTTCCAACGACCACAAGTTTCTCCAGACTATTTGGCTCTCTTCTCATGATGTGACCGAAATACTGCAGGACACGTCGCATACACAATGACGAGAGGCGATCCTTTATTTTGAGCTCGGCTAAGATGGATACATTTGTTCTCGTGGCTGCCCATGGTATCTGGAGCATTATGCGCCATCACCACATTTCAAAGGCATCGATCCGTCGTCTTTCCGATTCTTCCAATATTAATTGCATTGAATTAATGATAAAGTAGATTTATTAAAAAAGGATTCCAGACTGGTTTTCACTAAAGGCCACTTTAACATATTTCTTGTTGGTTAGGTTAGGTTAGGTTAGGTTTTCACTAAAGCCCACTTTAACATATTTCTTGTTGGTTGAAAGAGATTGCTACACAGCAATAAACTCACCAGACTGTACTGCATACAATACAATGCAATAACAAATGAAGTGTAGGAAACTGTATTATCGACTTTGAATGTTTTGGGCGCCATCTATCTAAACAGTCACGGAGCACTTTTGATTATAAGAAAAATTTTCGGAGCACCATAATCATCAAATTCATAAAAATAACAATAAAAAATAGATGAGCATTACTTTTATTTATAAATAAAAACTACAGATTTATAAAAGAATAAAACATTATTATAAAAATATAACATAATATGTATATTATACAGTGTATATATTCGCAAAAACTGTAACTAAAACAACTATTTTATAAAAAAAATATTACTAATGTGATACTTGATATTGATGCCTTTTGCCAACAGTAATTCGCATTCAACAGCAATTTGGCAAACTTCGATCAAACTTTTCATATTTGACGGAGAACTTGTACTCGTAACATCCTCGCGAACCACCAGAGTACCGCGGAGCACCGGTTAAGAACCACTGGACTCTAAACTAATACGACATACTGTTGCATTTAGTATAAATAATACACTCTCACAAGTAAGAATATTTTTTAAAAGACTTAAAATTCATTCATGTCAGAAGATATTAAATTACATGTTATTTGTTTCATAAATTATGTAGTAAGAACATTTTTTGTCATGTATAAATAAAGAAATACGTAAAATATCATCCAAAACAATGTCAGTGTAGGTCACGTTTCTCAAAATTGAGGTGATGACGAAGTATTGGGTGTTAACATAAGTTGTGTCCGTTTTTTTTCAAATTTAAAAATGAGCACCAAAAGTTAAACAAAATGGTAAAGGTTCGAAAGAAAATTTTCTGCTCTACAAGATATTGTGTTTGCTTTTACGTTACATATATTATTTTATTTGATTACAAGCCTTCAAAATGGAATGTCAAGTAGACGAATGTGACCATTTTCGACACCTCCTTCTGTTCGCGTTCAATCGAGGGAACAAAGCTGCCAAAGCTGAAAACAAAAATCAAAATGAGTCGTCAAAATCTACCTCACGTTTGTATTCTGTCATACATGGTCACCCCGTGTATACTTCTCAATTTATGCTTTTCTAGAGCATTTTTTCTATTTTTCCACATCCACGTTTCACTACACTACATGAAAGTTTTTATTGAAATACTGTTATTATATCGGACGTGTAGCGTCACCCTTGTGTGTGTATGTGGTATGATGAGATAGACAATGCTGTGTAGATCTGGAGGGAAATTCACCCTAATATTTGTATATGTTCCTGTATTTGTTAATCTTTGTATGTTATAATCATCTGTAATATGTTCTTGTAAACTTACATTTGTATGCGAATTTATGCTATCTTGTTATGATAATATGTAAAATGTTATATGCAAAATGTATGTTTGTTTGACTCCGATCGCATTCGCGACCGCACTGGAAATAAGTGACTTGCTAGGCAGTGCGATCGGAGTAGGTCGGGGCCCAGTTGGCGTAAGCAGGGCCCAAACCCCGAAAATTGTTGTATTTCGCGGGCAATGGGCACTTGTGAAGGCCGACTGACCACTAATATAGAGGGCACCCTGATTTTGAAATATATAATTCTCAGTAATACCGATTTTTCCGTGTTTTTACTTGAGACCCGCTACCCTACATCGACTGCCTGAGAGGAATCTCTCCCTGCTCTTCTTCTTCTTCTTCTGCTGGATCTTCGCTACGGAATTCGCTACCTCGATTCTCTGAGCGCTACGCGACAACCAACCACCTATCTACAGTCTTTGTACCTGTCCGGTACAGTTATCGACTATCATTTTAGTAGATTTTGATATTATCCAGTTCTAGTATATATGTTTTAGTATCCCATTGAAATTTCTTATATCTCTCTTTGACGTCCTTTATTTTTATAACTTTTCTATGATTATTGCTGACTATTATTGCATTTTGATTGGTGTTGAAGAACTTTGTAAGAACACTGTTCTCTTATCGCTGAGTATTTGGAAATACCAATTTGGTTTAGGGGAAAAAACGTCCAATAATATGTATAATGTGATTGACATTTGACTCTGATTGACCGTAGCCAAAAAACACTTGGTTGAGATAGTGATTTATATAACACAGTGGTTTGCAAACTTTTCGTTTCACGGCGCCTTTAATATATAAATATTTTTTCACGGTGCCTTAAAATATAAATTGGAATGGCGAGCATGTTGTTCAACCACACAGGTTTTCAAATCTTGCAATAAAACAGCTACCCTAATTTCATGTTCCACCTTTACAGTGCAAATTTGAGTGGTAAGTTTATAAGAGAAAGACTTAGGGAATTGTGAACCAAGTGTATGATATTTTGACAAAAGGAAACAAAAAATCGTTAAGAAGAAAATGTAAAGAAAGAAACAATTTCGAAGAAATCGTAAGAGCTGTGTGAGAAGATATATGGATGAAGAAGATACGAAATATGTATGTTGCGATAGGGAAGATTAACACTCTCTCTACTCTGCCTACCCCGACAGGGAGACGACTTATGATATGTATCATATGTAAGGGAAAAGAATTTAAAAAATAATATTATAATTATGTTAATAATGTATGTAAAAAAACTTATTTCATTGCGGTTCCCCAATTTTTTTTGAAGTGGTAACCCTATGGTTCCGCGTAACACAAGTTGGGAGCCTCCGTTTAACTGATATCGAAAACTTAACCCGCTCTAGTTACGATAGATGTCACTTTGTATCATTGTGACAGCGTCCAGTGAATAAATAACTGTCATAAAGCATATTAAAATCGACCAACAAGTGTTATTTACAAAGTAAAATGAAGATTATTATCGGCGACTTTTTTGCTGTTTCTCTATTTATCTTGTTGATTTTCATTCCTACGTCATGGTCACAAATAAAAAGTGCCGCATACGCCAGGACGAGCGATTGCAAAATAGAAGAGTGAGTTACAGTATTTAACACTTCCAGACTCGATCGAAATCAAGACAACCCTTTCCAGAACTATTTGTTTAAATAAAATACTTTGATAATTTAATTTAGTATGGTAATTCTGCCAACATTCTCCTTTGTGGAGAGCTGCATAATACTCCTCACATCTACCGGGTGTCACTTCTCTTCCTGTGTGCAACACATACCTTGCAAGTTCTGTGTAGAGCTACATCACACTCCTTACACATGAACCGGGTCTCACTTCTCTTCTTGTGTGCAACACATACCTTGCAAGTTCTGTGTAGAGCTACATCACACTCCTTACACATGTACCGGGTCTCACTTCTCTTCTTGTGTGCAACACATACCTTGCAAGTTCTGTGTAGAGCTACATCACACTCCTTACACATGTACCGGGTCTCACTTCTCTTCTTGTGTGCAACACATACCTTGCAAGTTCTGTGTAGAGCTACATCACACTCCTTACACATATACCGGGTGTCACTTCTCTTCTTGTGTGCAACACATACCTTGCAAGTTCTGTGTAGAGCTACATCACACTCCTTACACATGTACCGGGTCTCACTTCTCTTCTTGTGTGCAACACATACCTTGCAAGTTCTGTGTAGAGCTACATCACACTCCTTACACATATACCGGGTGTCACTTCTCTTCTTGTGTGCAACACATACCTTGCAAGTTCTGTGTAGAGCTACATCACACTCCTTACACATGTACCGGGTCTCACTTCTCTTCTTGTGTGCAACACATACCTTGCAAGTTCTGTGGAGAGCTACATCACACTCCTTACACATGTACCGGGTCTCACTTCTCTTCTTGTGTGCAACACATACCTTGCAAGTTCTGTGGAGAGCTACATCACACTCCTTACACATGTACCGGGTCTCACTTCTCTTCTTGTGTGCAGCACATACCTTGCAAGTTCTGTGTAGAGCTACATCACACTCCTTACACATGTACCGGGTCTCACTTCTCTTCTTGTGTGCAACACATACCTTGCAAGTTCTGTGGAGAGCTACATCACACTCCTTACACATGTACCGGGTCTCACTTCTCTTCTTGTGTGCAACACATACCTTGCAAGTTCTGTGGAGAGCTACATCACACTCCTTACACATGTACCGGGTCTCACTTCTCTTCTTGTGTGCAGCACATACCTTGCAAGTTCTGTGTAGAGCTACATCACACTCCTTACACATGTACCGGGTCTCACTTCTCTTCTTGTGTGCAACACATACCTTGCAAGTTCTGTGTAGAGCTACATCACACTCCTTACACATGTACCGGGTCTCACTTCTCTTCTTGTGTGCAACACATACCTTGCAAGTTCTGTGTAGAGCTACATCACACTTCTTACACATATACCGGGTATCACTTCTCTTCTTGTGTGCAGCACATACCTTGCAAGTTCTGTGTAGAGCTACATCACACTCCTTACACATGTACCGGGTCTCACTTCTCTTCTTGTGTGCAGCACATACCTTGCAAGTTCTGTGTAGAGCTACATCACATTTCTTACACATATACCGGGTATCACTTCTCTTCTTGTGTGCAGCACATACCTTGCAAGTTCTGTGTAGAGCTACATCACACTCCTTACACATGTACCGGGTCTCACTTCTCTTCTTGTGTGCAGCACATACCTTGCAAGTTCTGTGTAGAGCTACATCACACTTCTTACACATATACCGGGTATCACTTCTCTTCTTGTGTGCAGCACATACCTTGCAAGTTCTGTGTAGAGCTACATCACACTCGTTACACATATACCGGGTATCACTTCTCTTCTTGTGTGCAGCACATGCCTTGCAAGTTCTGTGTAGAGCTACATCACACTCCTTACACATATACCGGGTGTCATTTCTCTTCTTGTGTGCAACACATACCTTGCAAGTTCTGTGTAAAGCTACATCACACTCCTTACACATGTACCATGTCCCCCTTCTCTTCTTATGTGCAGCACACACCTTGCAAGTTCTGTGGAGAGCTACATCACACTCCTTCCACATGTACCGGGTCTCACTTCTCTTCTTGTGTGCAGCACATACCTTGCAAGTTCTGTGGAGAGCTACATCACACTCCTTCCACATGTACCGGGTCTCACTTCTCTTCTTGTGTGCAGCACATACCTTGCAAGTTCTGTGTAGAGCTACATCACACTCCTTACACATGTACCATGTCCCCCTTCTCTTCTTATGTGCAGCACACACCTTGCAAGTTCTGTGGAGAGCTACATCACACTCCTTACACATGTACCGGGTCTCACTTCTCTTCTTGTGTGCAGCACATACCTTGCAAGTTCTGTGGAGAGCTACATCACACTCCTTCCACATGTACCGGGTCTCACTTCTCTTCTTGTGTGCAGCACATACCTTGCAAGTTCTGTGTAGAGCTACATCACACTCCTTACACATATACCGGGTGTCACTTCTCTTCTTGTGTGCAGCACATACCTTGCAAGTTCTGTGGAGAGCTACATCACACTCCTTCCACATGTACCGGGTCTCACTTCTCTTCTTGTGTGCAGCACATACCTTGCAAGTTCTGTGGAGAGCTACATCACACTCCTTCCACATGTACCGGGTCTCACTTCTCTTCTTGTGTGCAGCACATACCTTGCAAGTTCTGTGGAGAGCTACATCACACTCCTTCCACATGTACCGGGTCTCACTTCTCTTCTTGTGTGCAGCACATACCTTGCAAGTTCTGTGGAGAGCTACATCACACTCCTTCCACATGTACCGGGTCTCACTTCTCTTCTTGTGTGCAGCACATACCTTGCAAGTTCTGTGTAGAGCTACATCACACTCCTTACACATGTACCGGGTCTCACTTCTCTTCTTGTGTGCAGCACATACCTTGCAAGTTCTGTGTAGAGCTACATCACACTTCTTACACATATACCGGGTATCACTTCTCTTCTTGTGTGCAGCACATACCTTGCAAGTTCTGTGTAGAGCTACAACACACTCCTTACACATGTACCGGGTCTCACTTCTCTTCTTGTGTGCAACACATACCTTGCAAGTTCTGTGGAGAGCTACATCACACTCCTTACACATGTACCGGGTCTCACTTCTCTTCTTGTGTGCAACACATACTTTGCAAGTTCTGTGGAGAGCTACATCACACTCCTTACACATGTACCGGGTCTCACTTCTCTTCTTGTGTGCAGCACATACCTTGCAAGTTCTGTGTAGAGCTACATCACACTCCTTACACATGTACCGGGTCTCACTTCTCTTCTTGTGTGCAACACATACCTTGCAAGTTCTGTGTAGAGCTACATCACACTCCTTACACATGTACCGGGTCTCACTTCTCTTCTTGTGTGCAACACATACCTTGCAAGTTCTGTGTAGAGCTACATCACACTTCTTACACATATACCGGGTATCACTTCTCTTCTTGTGTGCAGCACATACCTTGCAAGTTCTGTGTAGAGCTACATCACACTCCTTACACATGTACCGGGTCTCACTTCTCTTCTTGTGTGCAACACATACCTTTCAAGTTCTGTGTAGAGCTACATCACACTCCTTACACATGTACCGGGTCTCACTTCTCTTCTTGTGTGCAGCACATACCTTGCAAGTTCTGTGTAGAGCTACATCACATTTCTTACACATATACCGGGTGTCACTTCTCTTCTTGTGTGCAGCACATACCTTGCAAGTTCTGTGTAGAGCTACATCACACTCCTTACACATATACCGGGTGTCACTTCTCTTCTTGTGTGCAGCACATACCTTGCAAGTTCTGTGTAGAGCTACATCACACTCCTTACACATATACCGGGTGTCACTTCTCTTCTTGTGTGCAGCACATACCTTGCAAGTTCTGTGTAGAGCTACATCACACTCCTTACACATATACCGGGTGTCACTTCTCTTCTTGTGTGCAGCACATACCTTGCAAGTTCTGTGTAGAGCTACATCACACTCCTTACACATATACCGGGTGTCACTTCTCTTCTTGTGTGCAGCACATACCTTGCAAGTTCTGCAGGGTTTTCCTTTTTTGTCAGTTAATAATTATATTATTAACTGACAAAAATTGTGTATTCACACACCAACACATGTTTAGACACATTCCTTAATAACATGTTTGGAGGATTATACAAATTCATTAAGCTATAGGGAGGCGCAACAAGAACTGCAATTTTTAATTTGCCCCCATTTTTCAGCTGTCAAACGTATAATATTTTGAATGGACATACAGTACCCGGCGGTAAGTAATATACATCGGGCTTAAGGGAGAGACTGTCGGTCATAATCGGCTAGCTTCGGCTTTGTAGAGCGATCTAGGGCAGCGGTCGGCAACCTATATGCACTGATGGGCCACTTTTTTTTTTTAAGAACACTCCGCGTGCCATTGACGGATCCAGGAGTTTAAAGAAAAAAAAAATGTAATTGAATGTTTATTTAATTATTATTGTATTATTTTATTATAATGCAAAATAACATACTTACATGGCATCATGCGCAATATAAATTGGAGGCCCTGTTCAAAATTAAAGCGAGATTTTGCACAGCAAAAATTTTTGGATTTGGCCCCTCAAAAACTGATCATTTCGTTTAACCCTTCCTGTCCTGTGATGTGTAACTAGTACACATTGATTCTAAAAACTTTAATATCTCTATAAATATAATAAATACTTCGGATTTTATATATTCCTCCGTAATACATTTACGCATTGAATGAAAAAATAATATTAATAATAATTAGCACTTATCGGCCACATCAGAGACATTTTTTGAAAGTCTGGAATAAATTCACCAATACAATCAAACGTGTGCCAGTGTGTGATGTAGGTATTCATTATAAAAATTCGTATGGGTGAGGAAGCAAAACTATTCACGTCTCACTCTACTTCGGTATATGGGAACGCAAAAAATAGAATCTCGGTTTGGTCGCTTCTCTCGTTAGTAGCCAGCCGGCTTTCATTCGAGGTGGTCGTCTCACCTGTTTTGTGAACGTCGGCCTATGTTTTTTTTTTCATGTTTTCAGCAATTAAATTTCAATTATTATTTATTACTTTTGACTTCAAATTTAATTAATTTAAGCGATTGGCTATGAATATTGTTATATTTCCGATTTAAAATCGCTCATTTTTACATGTGTATTGAATACACAGCACCGGAACGCAATGATTATTTTAGGACAGTAAGGGAAAGGTTAAGAAAATGAACCGCGCAGCAAGAAATTTTTGGTTGTTACCCCAAAAACTAATAATTTCGTATAACAAAACGAGCCGTTTCGTTTAAGAAATTATGCATGTAATTTGTTTATGAACTGAAGAATTTTGTTATTTCTTTATGTCGTGCCACCAAAAAATCTTCCGCGAGCCACGCGTGCCATAGGTTGTCGACAGCTGATTATTATTATTATTATCCATGTTTGGAAATAGGAGGTAGTGACCACGTGAAAACACGGGACCGGGTCTCAACGTAACTATATTTTATTACGTTAAAATACGGGATGTCTTATTTAAAATCACCCACTGTGTAACGTGTCTTTAGAAAGACATAGCATCTAAAGATAAATTGTTGATTACGATGTCTTCTTCGATATTCACGTTGAGTTAGCATAACTGACATATATTTTAACAAAAATCAATAATCAATTATATTTTCCGCACGTTGTCAATTAACGATTCATTTTATGCTTTCTATAGATGACGCAACAAGATTTGCAGTTTTAAATTTGCCGCCATTTTTCAGCTGTCAAATGTATAATATTTATAATGGACATCCCAAAAATTTAAAAAAAACTAGACATTAATAATCCAGCTGTACACGATTGCAGTACGCTTAGAAATTATTAAAAATTATTGTAAAAATTGTGAAAATATCATGTAGATGAAGTATGTCTATTGTAAATATACGTTTGACAGCTAAAAAATGGCGGCAAATTTAAAATTGCAGTTCTTGTTGCGCCACTCTATACTTTGCGACTAAAAATCAATTACAGTTCTTTCTAAAAAGGGAGTTCATTTTTCCCCACTCTGTATATATACCATCACGCTGTTTCCTTGCTAAGATAGGCACAGAGGATAGAGTGTTATATTTTCCTATCTATACACACATATTTTGTCTTTTCCAGATCAACGTTAATTCTGCTTGATGACATGATTTCAGGATAACAGACGACGAGTTCGTAAAGCCACACGAAGACATAATGCCAACCTTGGCATACGACAAGGGTCATGGCTACCTGGGAACGATCGGGATTATAGGCGGCTCTTCCAGTAACATGGGGGCTACTTACTTTGCAGCAATGTCTGCTTTGAGGGTAACTTATTATATCAAAGGTTTCAAAGGACTCCATTCATTCGTTCCACATGCCCAAACCATCTCAGACTGCTCTTCTTCATCTTACTCAATACATCACCTTTAATTTCACATTCATCCATAATTATTTCATTTTGTATTTTGTTGTACATGTATTTTTACGACCTCCGTGGACTAGCTGGTAAGACGCCTGTCTCCCAGACCGGAGGTTGCAGGTTCAAATTATCAGTAACGACGACGGCATGTATACAGCATTTATTCTACTCCTTTCAGGTTTCCCCGTCCGCATTTAATTTCCATACATCAAAGTTGGTTAAAAATTACTGTTGTAGACTATCATAATGTACATATCATGTTTTATTGTCCCATTGATTTTGTTTCCTATCCCTGCACTTCGTTCGATATCCCTCAATTCTACTATTATCTGAGAAAATATTACCTTAATAAAGGGTCTTTCAAATGAGTCTTCATCTTCTTCCTCTTGGTTTTGGTCATATGACCAGACTCTTGAGAGATGTGTAGCGATCCTTACTCCCTGTGATCACAGCGCGAGCCGCTTGTTATTGTTTAGCGAGAACGAGACAGCGACATATCTTCTGCGCTTTTTTACAAATCATATAAATACAGTACGTGTAACAATAAATATTGTTTAGCGAGAACGAGACAGCGACATATCTTCTGCGCCTTTTTACAAATCATATAAATACGGGACGTGCAACAATAAATATTGTTTAGCGAGAATGAGACAGCGACATATCTTCTGCACCTTTCTACACATCATATAAATACGGGACGTGTAACAATAAATATTGTTTAGCGAGAACGAGACAGCGACATATCTTCTACGCCTTTCTACACACATTCAAAATTGTATAAATATAAGAAGTGACGATATTGCTATGGTTGCTGAAAGTGAAGAGGAACTACAAGAGGCCTTAACAACTATGGAAAGCATTCTTCAAAATAACTACAGTATGAAGATAAATAAAGACAAAACAAAGCTGCTGACTGTAGGCCGAGCGCAGCACCAGATGAGAATAGTGATGTCGGGTAAACCACTAAAGAACACCAAGGAGTTTGTCTACCTCGGGAGCAAAATAACATGGGACGGTCGGTCCAAGAGCGAGGTCGACAGCCGTATACATCAGGCTAGACTTGCATTTAATAAAAGGTCGAAAATAATAGAATCAAATAATATAGACCTTAAACTGAGAATACTCCTCATCAAGACCTATGTATGGAGTATCTTGATGTACGGCTGCGAGACATGGTGCCTATCCGAAAGAGATAGACGAAGACTAGAGGCTTTTGAGATGTGGTCCTATAGAAGACTATTAGGAATTTCCTGGAGAGACCGCATCACAAATGAAGAGGTTCTCCAACGAATCGAAGGAGGAAGGCACCTGCTCAGGATCCTGTCCGAAAGGCGTGCAAGATGGATCGGGCATATAATACGACAAGAGGGCCTCTTGCATGCCATAATGGAGGGCATGACCGAGGGGACAAACTCTAGGGGACGCCCACGCCGAGAGTACCTGGAGGACCTGTTGGTGGACGTGCGCTGCTCAACATACACAGACTTAAAAAGAGCCGCACAGGACAGGGGGGAATGGAGGAGAAGAGTTCAAATTGCTGCAAACCAGTCTTAGGACTGCAACCACGGAAGGAAGACGTGTAACAATAAATGACCATTCCATATTCGGATTACAAACTACGAGTTTTATTTAAACGACGCTCATCCTCATCATCTTCCCATTTCGGAACAACCGTCCCTAAAGATGTAACAGACTCTTGAGAGTCTACAGAAAGTTTAAGAAGAAGACCTGTTTGTGACGGTGGGCTGTCCTAGGATGATGACGTCCAGCTGTCCTTCCACCTTTTCGGCGGTCTTCCTGGTAATCTCATGCTGTTAGGGTTTTCGGTCTTAGCGATTCTTGCCAGTCTTATATCCTCCATGCGGTCCACATGATCCCTCCATAAGCGCCTTCTGTTTCTTCCCCACCTCACTATGTCTTCAACACCACAGATAGACCTTATCGTCTCATTTCTGATCCGATCTCTAAGAGTTCTGCCTGCGATGGAGCGTAGGGTTCTCATTTCTGCCAGTCTGAGAAAGTTTTTTGTCCTGTTGGTATCGGCTCTCGCTTCTATACCATATGTCATGATGGGACCGACGCATGTCTTATAAATCCTGACCTTACTTTCGGTTAGCATGTGTTTGTTTCTCCATATAGTGTCCCGCAGGCAGCCAGCCAAAACTTTCGCTTTATTAGTTTGTGCTCGTACTTCACTATATAGGTCACTGTTGCTGGAGAGCTCTACATCTAGGTAAGTGAATCGCATGAGTGGTTTTTTGTAATTCTTGAATACAACAATTTGCTTCGATTTCAAAAAACTTTTTATTGGTCATTAAAGTATAATGTATGACATTTAAACACAAAAAACAATATCCGCCAAATGTCCACCTCTTGCAGCTCCATAGATGTCCACTCTTTTGTCAAAATTTTGGCATAATTGCGGTTATAACTCACCAATAACGTTAATAATTTCGTCCTTCAGCTCAGGAATTGATCGAGGGTCATTCTTATAGACCTAACTTTTTACGTAACCCCAGAGAAAATATTCTAGCGGTGTCAGATCACATGATCTTGGTGGCCAATTAACATCACCGTTTCCGGAGATTACAATACATAAAATAATTCAACAATTTTAACGCGTTGTTGTACTCGTATTGTTTATGACTCCATTTTTATAAATGTCATACATTACACTTCTCAAATGTCACAAGACCCGGACAAGTTCGCAACGCCATCTGTGTTTTATCCAAGAATTTAAAAAATCACTCAATTTGAAAGACCCTTCAGAAGATTTTTTCAACTTGCTCCAATCTTTCATTATTCACCTACATATATCATGTACTTTTCTACTAACACTTTTCTTTCATCGTCACTTTATATTTCACAAAATTCTTTCTCAGTTCTTTCTCTTTATATCTCTCATACAATTTATCTACCACACTTTGTAATTCATCCTCATTCTCCGCTAACACTACCATGTCATCAGCATTAATAGCAGAAGTATGCACATATTCCCATCCATCATTTGCATGCTTTCCATTGACTTCTGTAGTTCCTTCACACATGAATCTATGTCAATAGTAAACAACCAGGGTGACATAACACATCCTTGCTTTATCCCTTTTGAAATATTAAACCACTCAGTCAAGGAACCATTCAGTCTAATATATTCCTTACTTTCAACATATATGTTAGTGAAGCAATACCACGTATTAATTTACATTCAACACCGTATTTATTCATTTTTTTCCATAGTTTGTTTCTGATCACTAATAACTTTATAAGCAATATCTTAATAAGCCTTAATAATTGCCTAATATCTTAATAAGCAACTCATTCCCAAGAATGTACATTCCTATTCGTCATTTGTATGACATCCATGGATCTCTGTAGTTCCTACACACATCAATCTTGGTAAATATCAAACAATCAGGGTGACAAAGTGTATCCTTGCTTAACTCCTTTTGAAATATTAAATTGATTATAAAAATTCTGATATTTCAGGTCGGTGCTGATGAAGTCCATGTGTTCTGTTTTAAAAACGTTGCTGCACAACTTCAAGCGATGAATCCTGACATCATTGTCCATGCCCTAGTGGACATAGACGTCAATCTCCTTCTTGTCCAGATGGGGAAGATGGACGTGATCCTTTTCGGTCCAGGGGCTCTGCATGATGCCCACATGCTAACAAATGTTCTACCAAGAGTAATACGAGAATGCAAAAAAGAAAAGAAACCCCTCGTGCTAGATCTCGAGCCGTTTTTCATTACCCAAAACATAATAAATGAACTGGCCAATTATCCAGCACCTGGTGTCGTTATTATATTGAATTCGCGAGAATTTGAATTATTCTATACTCTC
The DNA here is from genome assembly GCA_949825065.1 of Odontocerum albicorne. Taxonomy (NCBI): domain Eukaryota; kingdom Metazoa; phylum Arthropoda; class Insecta; order Trichoptera; family Odontoceridae; genus Odontocerum; species Odontocerum albicorne. Next base: position 12,778,233 of record OX463866.1, on the reverse strand, counting down.
ACCAAGATGCCAGCATCTTCCGGAGATGCTTCAATATACATTGACTTCAAGAACAAACTCGGTGATAACTGCATGATCTTCAGGACTGGGTGTACAGACTCTGCTGTCAGTTCCAATCCATTGTCATCCTGGAGTTACAGCGGTAAAAGAACACCAAAAAGAGCAAATGGCCAAGGCGACATGATTTCTGGTATGACTTCAGTCTTCTTTAATTGGGCTGATAAAAAGATTGCCAAGAATTTGATCCAGACTAATGGTCCAATGTTTCCGGCTGCTGTGGCTACCTATAAAGCGTCTAAGACGATGAGGATGGCCGCCGAGTTAGCGTGGAATGAAAAAGGAGTCAGTGTTGTAGCTTGTGAAATTATTCAGGAGCTAACTAAAGCGTCATTGTAGATTACCAATAAATGTTATTTTTATAGCTTTTCATATTTTTGAATACCTACTCCATTTAACTCTTTCACTGCTGAGATAATTTCCATGAGAGCCGATGAGTGCGCAATATAGTTGCATCCTGTGATATTTTCACGGAATTAAAACAAATTTTACATTTAAGAAAATATATATTCATAAATGTAGAATTTGTTTATATATATCATTTATATATCGTCCCCTTTTACACCGGTTCAAAAATTGTTGGCTAGGTATTTAAAATTCATTCAGTATAGTTTCGAGGCCATGCTGTAAAGGTGGGGTTACACATGTAAAAAATATTCTCAAATAAATTAAAATTTTTCAAGCAAATATTTTTTTGTCCTTTTTCAAATGTGATTATTTTTATGCTATTTTTATTTTGTCCATTGGTAATTCGGCGCAAAATGAGATACCCAGTCTTTTTTTATTTTTATCAAACGTACTTGAGTGACTTTTTTGTGTGATAAGAGTGATGTCGGTATTTTGACGCATACCGTAATGGTATTGAATGGAGGTTTTTATGACATTTTTCGAACAACATTATATTACAAAAAAAACAATATTTTATAAAAACTAACAGAAAAATATACTTACTAATTAGGTGTACACAATATTTTTTTTTAAATAATTTAATATTTGTGGTAAAGTTGGAAACAATGATCCAAACAAAAACCAGGTTGTGTGGGGCAATCTGGACAAAAGAATAATGAAGCATTTATTTTCTTAGCTGTATCCCAGCATTGCCTACATCTGCGTCTTTTGATTTTATTATCAGTGTCTTTTTCCTAATACCTACTCCATTTAAATGGCTTCATTGAATACCTTCTCCATTTAAATGGCTTCATTGAATACTTACTCCATTTAAATGGCTTCATTGAATACCTGCTCCATTTAAATGGCTTCATGAATACCTACTCCCTTTAAATGGCTTAATTTTAATATTTTTGAATACCTACTCCATTTAAATGGCTTTATTGAATACCTACTCCATTTAAATGGCTTCATTGAATACCTTCTCCATTTAAATGGCTTAATTGAATACCTACTCCATTTAAATGGCTTCATTTTTATATTTTTGAATACCTACTCCATTTAAATGGCTTCATTAATAATATATAAACCACATTATTGATTCTGGGGTGTTGAAAATCCAAGAAAATCTCATCAAAGATCTTTATATTCAATTAGAATTACGTTTTGCTGTGACATTAAAGCTGATTGGATAAATGACTCGTATTTCTTCCAAAATGATCAAGGTACTGTTGTGACTGTGAATCGCGATCGACACAGAGCAATAATCTGAATCGTTTCAGCACCACAACTACAGGAAGACGAGCAATATATTTGGTTTCCACAGGAAGTTGTACGAATTAAAAAAAAAACACTATAAAGGTGGCTTAATTGAATCTAATATGGTTACTTGTTTATAACAGATTCACTTGTTTATGTTTATGCACATAATATAAATATGATGATGTAACTAGTTTTTATTTGGTCGTGCACTTAATTTTGATATTATATTATTTCACGTTAACAGGGTCTTCAGGGAAGGGGTTTATATTGTAAATTATGAGTTTTGCTCACCGCTTGCACCATTGCATAGTTTGAGGAATACGAAGGATGTGGACATATTCAGTTGCCCAATGGGGAAGCTGAACTCAGGAATATTTTCAGTTTTTCAATATGGCTCCTTTAGTTTTCCACATGCACGTTTCACAACTATACATCAATGTTCATTTTAGCAGATCTCGACATTGTTCAGTTTGAATATATCTGTTTAAATGTCCTACTGACTTTGTTTTCTATTACAACTCGTCCAAATAGTCATCAGTATACAACAGGCCAAACACTTTTCCATTTGACATGTTTATGCCACATTTATTTTTATTTACTACTAGCTGTACCCGGCCAAGCGTTGCTGTGGCTCAGTCTGGTTAAATGGAAAAGAAAGAAAAGAGAAAGCACACGTTTCTAATAAGTTTAATTTCACAATGCTTGTGGGTATACAATATTTTTTATGTCTTTCAGCCACTCAATCTGTTGCGTTCATCGCCGTGCTCGCAAATGATCGTGTCACTCTAAGAGGTCAATTCACGACATGATTTGAATTCAAATGAAAGATCGATTGCACTGAAAAAGAAGAAAGAAAGTTATAACAAAACATATAAAATTGCGAAACATTAAAAAAGGAACTGAATAATATTGTTAAATTCGTAGACGTCTTTGTTCTTGGTGGCAAAAATAGCTCGTTCACTCAGCCAATCGTGATTCTTATAATTGATTTGAATATCGGGAAATACTTTTTCAACCAATTCTTCTTTTGACATCACTAAATTGCAAAAGTTATAAGACAATGAAATTCGTCCTGAGGTCATATCAACCGGCACCTTTCCGTTCCCAATTTCCAGCAATTGATGTGAGAATATCTCAGCTGATCGATCGTTTTGCAGCTGGACACGCATTTGTCAAATAGGAGTATTGTTAAGGAAATACAGAGATAATTGGAACTAATTAAATGTTAAGCAAAGAGAGAGATTATTGGAATTAATTAAATTTTAAGGAAAGACATTCCAAACTACGCACGAATTAAATTTGGATGTGACATGTTTGGACGCGTCATTAATGAACAATAAATATCGATTCTAATAAATAGCAAGTTATTTAGGTAAATACATTACAAAAAACTAACAATAATGACAAATGAATACATCTTGTTACAAATTAGCAAAAATTTGGCAGTTCGTTTAAATTAAATATGACGTTTGTCAAAAATGTACATACCAACCTCACGTTGTCTCTTTGAAGCAAATGATCGCGTCACTCCAAGAGGTCAATTCACGATATGATTTGAATTCAAACGAAAATCAATCAACACAATTCAATTTCACCGCTAATTGAACAGAAAAATAAAAAACTAAGTGAAACAGATATTCTTAGAGGTACATGTCAACTACGCACATAACGAAATGAAAATAGCGGATAAATTAGCGCAGATGGCGCTTTACAAAAAAAATTACGTATTTGAAAATTTTATATTTAAATATTTAATATTTATTATTAAATATTTAATACATATTTAATTATTTAATATTCAAAATCAAAATGGAACTGTCAAAATTTCAAAGCAATCCGTGAATAACTTTCGGAGATTGGAGATTTTTAATTAACAAACATTTACATTTTTATTTGTAGAGATATTTAATATTTAATTATTTAATATTAATTCCGAAACGTCGAAAATGCAATGTGACATAACTGTCAAGTTTAGTTTGCCTGTGTCGCTACAGGAGGCGCAAACGTTATTTTTTCTGATTTATAAACTTTTTTATATACAACTGTATATAAATAAAAATATATAAACATTTTCGTATACGAATGCAATCTTTTGTCAAAATTTCAAAGCGATCGGTGAAGAACTTTCAGAGATTAGAGATTTTTAATATACGAACATTTACATTTTTATTTATATAGATAGATATAGATAGATAGATGTTTCAATATAAAAATAAATGTGACATATATTACGAAATTGGTGGGAAGAGATTAAACACATAGCACTTCGAAATTGGTGAGAAGAGATTAAATACATAGCACTTCGAAATTGGTGGGAAGAGATTAAATACATAGCACTTCGAAATTGCTTGAGCCATATTTTATTTCCTGTTTTGTACGAGGCGTATCCAGAAAGTAAGTGTACTGAGGCTCTCACGACCGGATGGATTTTATTTTAGATATATTGGCTACACTTCCATGTAGCCTGACCCTTCCCCTCCGCAACGAGGCCGGTTCGAGGTCAGTACGTTGAGAAGTGTCGACGCGACAAAACGTTTCGTGAAAAATGTCAATCCCATCTCACGCCAAATTGAATCGAGTGGAGGCCGGGCAAGAGTTTTTGAGGCGCTGCAAACTCCATGGAGATGAATTTCTCCGCTCCATCGTTACTGGAGATGAAACTTGGGTTGCACACTACACGCCTGAAACCAAAAGGCAATCTCAACAGTGGCGTCACAACTCTTCACCCTCCGCCAAAAAATTCAAAACCACAATTTCAGCCAAGAAAATCATGGCATCCGTGTTTTGGGACTGTCAAGGCATAATTTTAATTGAATATATGCCTCAAGGGGAGACCATCAACTCTGCAAGATACTGTGAGACCCTTAAAAAAATTGCGGAGGGCGATTCAGAACAAGAGGAGAGGCATGCCGACAAAGGGTGTCTGTCTGTTGCACAACAATGCCAGACGGAACTGCTCGCCTCGTTTAAATGGGTTGTCCTGAACCATCCCGCGCATTCCCCTGACCTAGCACCTTCAGATTACTATCTCTTTACCTCCCTGAAGCTGCACATGGGTGGAAAAAGGTTTTCAACCGACGAGGAGGTAAAGGAAGAGGTGGAGAAGTGGACGGAGGGGTTGGCGGGAAACTACTTCGAGGAAGGCATCAAAAAGTTGATACCCCGCTTCACCACCTGCATTGAGAGGAATGGCGACTATGTCGAAAAATAGCTTACATATGTACTACGGTAACCACGTAATTTTTTTGTTTAAATAAAAAAAATTGTAACCTACAAAAATTCAGTACACTTACTTTCTGGATATGCCTCGTATATAAATGTTTTTCAGTTTTGATTGTACGTTCATTGCAATGTTTTTCAATTTTGTATATATTTGATTTTCGTTATTATGTGATTTGTTCTGAGGTTTGTTTTTTGTAAAGGTTGCTGTCATTAAAAATAAATCAATAATAAAAAGAACTTCTAGCATATTTAATTAGCTATGTTTTCAGTTACAAACTCATCACTCGTTTTGACGGAGTACGGGAAATGTTTATATCTTATTAATTTCTCTTGAAGCTTTTGTACAATTCCATTTTCATTCAGTACGAACATTTCATCTTCGGCTACGTCCAACAGTTCATATTCTGGACTATCTTGCGTTGCCTTGTGACCAATCACCAGTATGAAAGGATAGCCAATCCTGGAAAATAAGAAAATATATTTAGTTGCTTTTTTTTATATAGTGGAAGTTAGTTATAAATAACTCCACTTCACCGATTTTAAGGACTTTTATGACCTATTAATAATAATAATAAAAAGACAGGTTGTATACCGCCATTTAGAGCTTTGAGGACACTCTTCTCAATAGTCATGTGTGACCTATCATCCACAATTGAAAAGTGTATTAAAATAATAACAGTGAATCAATTGATTTTCACAAACCTTTAAGCTTGGGCGATTCTCTTCCCAATAGTCATGTGTGACCTATCATCTACAGTGGCAAAGTTTATTAAAATAATATCAGTGAATCAATTGATTTTCACAAACCTTTAAGCTTGGACGATACTTTTCCCAATAGTCATGTGTGACCTATCATCTACAGTGGAAAGTTTATTAAAATAATATCAGTGAATCAATTGATTTTCACAAACCTTTTAGCTTAGACGATCTTCTTCCCAATAGTCATGTGTGACCTATCATCTACAGTGGAAAGTTTATTAAAATAATATCAGTGAATCAATTGATTTTCACAAACCTTTTAGCTTGGACGATCCTGTTTCCCAATAGTCATGTGTGGCATATCATCTACAGTGGAAAAGTATGTTAAAATATTATCAGTGAATCAATAGATTTTCACAAACCTTTTAGCTTGGAGGACCCTCTTCCCAATAGTCATGTATGACCTATCATCTACAGTGGAAAAGTATGTTAAAATATTATCAGTGAATCAATAGATTTTCACAAACCTTTTAGCTTGGAGGACCCTCTTCCCAATAGTCATGTATGACCTATCATCTACAGTGGAAAAGTATGTTAAAATATTATCAGTGAATCAATAGATTTTCACAAACCTTTTAGCTTGGAGGACCCTCTTCCCAATAGTCATGTATGACCTATCATCTACAGTGGAAAAGTATGTTAAAATATTATCAGTGAATCAATAGATTTTCACAAACCTTTTAGCTTGGAGGACCCTCTTCCCAATAGTCATGTATGACCTATCATCTACAGTGGAAAAGTATGTTAAAATATTATCAGTGAATCAATAGATTTTCACAAACCTTTTAGCTTGGAGGACCCTCTTCCCAATAGTCATGTATGACCTATCATCTACAGTGGAAAAGTATGTTAAAATATTATCAGTGAATCAATAGATTTTCACAAACCTTTTAGCTTGGAGGACCCTCTTCCCAATAGTCATGTATGACCTATCATCTACAGTGGAAAAGTATGTTAAAATATTATCAGTGAATCAATAGATTTTCACAAACCTTTTAGCTTGGAGGACCCTCTTCCCAATAGTCATGTATGACCTATCATCTACAGTGGAAAAGTATGTTAAAATATTATCAGTGAATCAATAGATTTTCACAAACCTTTTAGCTTGGAGGACCCTCTTCCCAATAGTCATGTATGACCTATCATCTACAGTGGAAAAGTATGTTAAAATATTATCAGTGAATCAATAGATTTTCACAAACCTTTTAGCTTGGAGGACCCTCTTCCCAATAGTCATGTATGACCTATCATCTACAGTGGAAAAGTATGTTAAAATATTATCAGTGAATCAATAGATTTTCACAAACCTTTTAGCTTGGAGGACCCTCTTCCCAATAGTCATGTATGACCTATCATCTACAGTGGAAAAGTATGTTAAAATATTATCAGTGAATCAATAGATTTTCACAAACCTTTTAGCTTGGAGGACCCTCTTCCCAATAGTCATGTATGACCTATCATCTACAGTGGAAAAGTATGTTAAAATATTATCAGTGAATCAATAGATTTTCACAAACCTTTTAGCTTGGAGGACCCTCTTCCCAATAGTCATGTATGACCTATCATCTACAGTGGAAAAGTATGTTAAAATATTATCAGTGAATCAATAGATTTTCACAAACCTTTTAGCTTGGAGGACCCTCTTCCCAATAGTCATGTATGACCTATCATCTACAGTGGAAAAGTATGTTAAAATATTATCAGTGAATCAATAGATTTTCACAAACCTTTTAGCTTGGAGGACCCTCTTCCCAATAGTCATGTATGACCTATCATCTACAGTGGAAAAGTATGTTAAAATATCATCAGTGAATCAATAGATTTTCACAAACCTTTTAGCTTGGAGGACCCTCTTCCCAATAGTCATGTATGACCTATCATCTACAGTGGAAAAGTATGTTAAAATATTATCAGTGAATCAATAGATTTTCACAAACTTTTTAGCTTGGAGGACCCTCTTCCCAATAGTCATGTATGACCTATCATCTACAGTGGAAAAGTATGTTAAAATATTATCAGTGAATCAATAGATTTTCACAAACCTTTTAGCTTGGAGGACCCTCTTCCCAATAGTCATGTATGACCTATCATCTACAGTGGAAAAGTATGTTAAAATATTATCAGTGAATCAATAGATTTTCACAAACCTTTTAGCTTGGAGGACCCTCTTCCCAATAGTCATGTATGACCTATCATCTACAGTGGAAAAGTATGTTAAAATATTATCAGTGAATCAATAGATTTTCACAAACCTTTTAGCTTGGAGGACCCTCTTCCCAATAGTCATGTATGACCTATCATCTACAGTGGAAAAGTATGTTAAAATATTATCAGTGAATCAATAGATTTTCACAAACCTTTTAGCTTGGAGGACCCTCTTCCCAATAGTCATGTATGACCTATCATCTACAGTGGAAAAGTATGTTAAAATATTATCAGTGAATCAATAGATTTTCACAAACCTTTTAGCTTGGAGGACCCTCTTCCCAATAGTCATGTATGACCTATCATCTACAGTGGAAAAGTATGTTAAAATATTATCAGTGAATCAATAGATTTTCACAAACCTTTTAGCTTGGAGGACCCTCTTCCCAATAGTCATGTATGACCTATCATCTACAGTGGAAAAGTATGTTAAAATATTATCAGTGAATCAATAGATTTTCACAAACCTTTTAGCTTGGAGGACCCTCTTCCCAATAGTCATGTATGACCTATCATCTACAGTGGAAAAGTATGTTAAAATATTATCAGTGAATCAATAGATTTTCACAAACCTTTTAGCTTGGAGGACCCTCTTCCCAATAGTCATGTATGACCTATCATCTACAGTGGAAAAGTATGTTAAAATATTATCAGTGAATCAATAGATTTTCACAAACCTTTTAGCTTGGAGGACCCTCTTCCCAATAGTCATGTATGACCTATCATCTACAGTGGAAAAGTATGTTAAAATATTATCAGTGAATCAATAGATTTTCACAAACCTTTTAGCTTGGAGGACCCTCTTCCCAATAGTCATGTATGACCTATCATCTACAGTGGAAAAGTATGTTAAAATATTATCAGTGAATCAATAGATTTTCACAAACCTTTTAGCTTGGAGGACCCTCTTCCCAATAGTCATGTATGACCTATCATCCACAATGATGTCACTCCTTAGGTCTGCGCAGGACTCACACAGCTTCTGGTGCATTATCTTTATCCATGGGGCTGCTTTTGTCTCTTCCTTTGAACCCTCCTAAAAGCAAGTGTTATTGTATTTTATTGTACTATATTTATTGTAGTACAATATTATAGCGCATACTTTATTAAAGAGCACTCAAAGATAGATGATTTGGGCATGTAGAATGAATGGATGAAGAAAGGCTAATGAAAAACAAATATATAGTGCAAATGTGAGTGGAAGGCGTGGTAGAGGAACACCGAGGAAAGTATGGTAGGATCAAGTGTATGATATTTTAAAAGAGTAAAATGTAGTAAGTTAGAAAACCCATAGGAGTTGTATGAGAGGGTTTATGTATGTATTATAGAAGAGGCAAAGAATGTGTCAAGATAGAAAAGTTTGACACTGACCTCTCTGCCTACCCTGACAGAGAAATGACATGATGGTATGTATATAATGTTGATACAGGTTATATTGCTTTATATGTAAAAAGATAATATCAAATTTGATGATACATATATCCCCATGCCATTCCCATGTTATACTTCAGAAATTGTAGCACGGGTCCTATGATAGTTCACAAATTTGCCCCATTACAACCTTGTAACGACGTTCATTATTTTATCAACTTTAATATAAATACATAACATAAAACTAACAATAATAACAAATTAATACATCTTGTTACAAATTAGCAAAAATGTGGCAGTTTGTTAAAATCAAATAATATTTGGTGACGTTTGTCAAAAGTCACTATGTTAGTCTACATTGGCTAGGGATGGGGTATACGATAATTGGATTTTCGATTGTTTTATACCTCAAATTAAATGTTCGTAATTAGTATTAATTCATAGTGAATCTTGGCCTATTTAAGGATAGATACAAATCATACAATACATTAATTAGAAAGTCAGTATAATGAAAATTAGGAATTAAAACGTCAGTTTAGAGAAAAACAATTTTTCAATTTATAAAAAAACTATTAGATTTGAAAAAAAAAACCTTTTACCCCATCCTTTTGAGACATGGCGTTTAAAACATCGCAGAATCTATCCTCCATTTTCTGAAGTATAGCGGAGCCAGAGAGGACAGAGCGCCAGACTTTCTAATCGCGCCTGTGAGCCTTAACCCCATACAAGTTTTGGCATGCAGCTCTAAAAGGTTGGTCACCCCTGCTTAAAGCTTTTAATAAATTTAAAATACTATCCATCGATTCATGGAAAATATCGATATCAATATAAACTTACTAGATGACAAATCGATATCAATATAAACTTACTAGATGAAAAATCGATATCAATATAAACTTACTAGATGACAAATCGATATCAATATAAACTTACTAGATGAAAATATCGATATCAATATAAACTTACTAGATGACAAATCGATATCAATATAAACTTACTAGATGACAAATCGATATCAATATAAACTTACTAGATGAAAATATCGATATCAATATAAACTTACTAGATGACAAATCGATATCAGTATAAACTTACTAGATGACAAATCGATATCAATATAAACTTACTTGATGAAAATATCAATATCAATATAAACTTACTAGATGACAAATCGATATCAATATAAACTTACTAGATGACAAATCGATATCAATATAAACTTACTAGATGACAAATCGATATCAATATAAACTTACTAGATGACAAATCGATATCAATATAAACTTACTAGATGACAAATCGATATCAATATAAACTTACTAGATGACAAATCGATATCAATATAAACTTACTAGATGACAAATCGATATCAATATAAACTTACTAGATGACAAATCGATATCAATATAAACTTACTAGATGAAAATATCGATATCAATATAAACTTACTAGATGACAAATCGATATCAATATAAACTTACTAGATGACAAATCGATATCAATATAAACTTACTAGATGAAAATATCGATATCAATATAAACTTACTAGATGACAAATCGATATCAATATAAACTTACTAGATGACAAATCGATATCAATATAAACTTACTAGATGAAAATATCGATATCAATATAAACTTACTAGATGACAAATCGATATCAATATAAACTTACTAGATGAAAATATCGATATCAATATAAACTTACTAGATGACAAATCGATATCAATATAAACTTACTAGATGACAAATCGATATCAATATAAACTTACTAGATGAAAATATCGATATCAATATAAACTTACTAGATGACAAATCGATATCAGTATAAACTTACTAGATGACAAATCGATATCAATATAAACTTACTTGATGAAAATATCAATATCAATATAAACTTACTAGATGACAAATCGATATCAATATAAACTTACTAGATGACAAATCGATATCAATATAAACTTACTAGATGACAAATCGATATCAATATAAACTTACTAGATGAAAATATCGATATCAATATAAACTTACTAGATGACAAATCGATATCAATATAAACTTACTAGATGACAAATCGATATCAATATAAACTTACTAGATGACAAATCGATATCAATATAAACTTACTAGATGACAAATCGATATCAATATAAACTTACTAGATGACAAATCGATATCAATATAAACTTACTAGATGACAAATCGATATCAATATAAACTTACTAGATGAAAATATCGATATCAATATAAACTTACTAAATGACAAATCGATATCAATATAAACTTACTAGATGACAAATCGATATCAATATAAACTTACTAGATGAAAATATCGATATCAATATAAACTTACTAGATGACAAATCGATATCAATATAAACTTACTAGATGAAAATATCGATATCAATATAAACTTACTAGATGACAAATCGATATCAATATAAACTTACTAGATGACAAATCGATATCAATATAAACTTACTAGATGAAAATATCGATATCAATATAAACTTACTAGATGACAAATCGATATCAATATAAACTTACTAGATGACAAATCGATATCAATATAAACTTACTTGATGAAAATATCAATATAAACTTACTAGATGACAAATCGATATCAATATAAACTTACTAGATGACAAATCGATATCAATATAAACTTACTAGATGACAAATCGATATCAATATAAACTTACTAGATGAAAATATCGATATCAATATAAACTTACTAGATGACAAATCGATATCAATATAAACTTACTAGATGACAAATCGATATCAATATAAACTTACTAGATGAAAATATCGATATCAATATAAACTTACTAGATGACAAATCGATATCAATATAAACTTACTAGATGACAAATCGATATCAATATAAACTTACTAGATGACAAATCGATATCAATATAAACTTACTAGATGACAAATCGATATCAATATAAACTTACTAGATGAAAATATCGATATCAATATAAACTTACTAGATGACAAATCGATATCAATATAAACTTACTAGATGAAAATATCGATATCAATATAAACTTACTAGATGACAAATCGATATCAATATAAACTTACTAGATGACAAATCGATATCAATATAAACTTACTAGATGACAAATCGATATCAATATAAACTTACTAGATGACAAATCGATATCAATATAAACTTACTAGATGAAAATATCGATATCAATATAAACTTACTAGATGACAAATCGATATCAATATAAACTTACTAGATGACAAATCTATATCAATATAAACTTACTAGATGAAAATATCGATATCAATATAAACTTACTAGATGACAAATCGATATCAATATAAACTTACTAGATGACAAATCGATATCAATATAAACTTACTAGATGAAAATATCGATATCAATATAAACTTACTAGATGACAAATCGATATCAATATAAACTTACTAGATGACAAATCGATATCAATATAAACTTACTAGATGACAAATCGATATCAATATAAACTTACTAGATGACAAATCGATATCAATATAAACTTACTAGATGACAAATCAGTATAAAAAAGCAAACCTTCGGTCCAATAATGCAGATAATAAACGGCGCAATACTAAGCGGCCATCTCAGTTCAGTTTGCGAAGACAGTGCCTCAATACTGGCGCCCAGGATTCGAGAAAGACCGAGACCGTAGCATCCCATGTACAAGGGAGAATTGTCCACCGAGATGGCTGATAGCGCGGAGGAGTACTTTGTACCGAGCAAGAATGTGTGTCCTACCTATAAAAAAAAAGTCAGTTTTTAACAAAGGATATCATATACAGAAATTTCTGCCTGAAAGCTAACTAAGAGCTATGCTGTTATATTCTTTCCAAGGGACTTGAAGAATCAGATGCCCATCATTTATCATCTTCTGATACATTAAAATTCAGTTTATTTAAAGTTTAGGAGCCAGGGGCCCGCCAGATTATTTTACAATTAGGTATTTAAACTTTCCCTTCCGGTGCTAAAAAAAATAGCACATTCCGGTGCTGTGTATTCAATACACATTAATACACATGTAAAAATGAGCGATTTAAAATCGGAAAAATAAGAATATTCATAGCCAATCGCTTAAATTAATTAAAGTCAAAAGTGATAATAATTGAAATTTTATAGCTGAAAACATGAAAAAACATCGGCCGACGTTCACAAAAACAACCTCGTATGAATGCCTACGAGCTACTGAGACGGAACACTAACACTGTGTAACACTGAGACGGAACACTAACAAGAGGAGAGGCATGCTGACAAAGGGAGTCTGCCTGCTGCACGACAATGCCAGACCACACACGGCCAACGCCCCGAAGGAACTGCTCGCCTCGTTTAAATGGGATGTCCTGAACCATCCCGCGCATTCCCCTGACTTAGCACCTTCAGATTACTATCTTTTTACCTCCCTGAAGCTGCACATGGGTGGAAAAAGGTTTTCAACCGACGAGGAGGTAAAGGAGGAGGTGGAGAAGTGGACGGAGGGGTTGGTGGGAAACTACTTCGAGGAAGGCATCAAAAAGTTGATACCCCGCTTCACCACCTGCATTGAGAGGAATGGCGACTATGTAGAAAAATAGCTTACATATGTACTACGGTAACCACGTAATTTTTTTGTTTAAATAAAAAAAATTGTAACCTACAAAAATTCAGTACACTTACTTTCTGGATATGCCTCGTAGTTACACATCACAGGACAGGAAGGGTTAATAAATAAATAAAACCGCATTGGTGTGCCAACATCTCAAACTAGTCTACCTTCTTTCTCATTTTTACCCTCAGTATCCTAGTCAGTACATCACAAAAGTCTCAAACACTTCAAACAAAAAGAAACAAGAAAAAGAATTTGGTTATGACCATAAATATTTACTTCAAAAGCCATAGACAAGTTGTATCCTTTAGTGCTGCCACACTTGGTGCAAGGTGGTACTTTATCTTCTTCTTCAGTGCTGTTCTCATCTGCATACAGCATCTCCCCTGATAAAATGGAGCCACATGCCTGGCACTGCTGCAATCTGTCTTCTCCAATGGCAGCCTCGTAAAGGTACTCATGTGAGAGATGACCTCCCATCATACCAGTTGGAGCCTCCACTACAAAGGGAAAAACAATCATAGAAGGTAAGTTATACAACATGCAAGTCCTTATATGATGTTCCTAAACATATTTACATTGGTGATGCAAACATTATTGGAGAGCGTAGCCAGGACACAACATACTCATTGATCTGCGTTCTGCTTATTTTAATAATCTTCTTCTTCTTAAACTTTCTATAGACTCAAGAGTCTGTTACTGCAGGATTGTCCTCCTGTCATGCTGAGCTTCAGCTATCTCTCCATCGTTTTGGGGGTCTCACTGGTGGACGCCGTCCATCCGGTATCCCATGCAGAGCTATGTGTGAAATTCTTGTGGAATTCATTCTCTGTACATGTTGGTACCAGTATCGTCGACGCTGTCGTCCCCATCCGACCACATCTTGGACCTCACAGACCTCTCGGATTGTGGTGTTCCCCACACGATCATGCAAAGTCTTCCCAGCAATAGCACGTAGCGTTAATAATAATAATAATAACAACAAGATATAAATTTTTTAATCAAACAAATAAAACAATTATTTTTTAATTTTGTATTCACCACTGTTTTATTTAAGTTCATTACCACTTAAATTAAGTTTCAACATTATAAACAAATATGTTTTCCATTCAAAACCCATCCTTTACACGCCTACCTACTCCCCTACCCTTATTAGCCACTACTCCCCTCCCCTCTTCTGTATCTATTACACAGTCACAGATGTTTTTTGTTGCAATAGTTTCAGATATTTTTTTAAGGAAATCAAATAACATGCGATTTCATATGAATTCTTCATTTGGTGTGAATTTTGACATCGTGAGTGATTTTCGTTTATATTTTTTATGTAAAATGTTATTCAGTTGTTGGTGAAATGAGAATTAACAAAACAGGTGGTGACACAGAGAATTAACAAAACAGATTGTGACACAGAGAATTAACAAAATAGGTGGTGACACAGAGAATTAACAAAACAGGTGGTGACACAGAGAATTAACAAAACAGGTGGCGAGACAGAGAATTAACAAAACAGGTGGTGACACAAAGAATTAACAAAACAGGTGGTGACACAGAGACAGACCGAGCACAATTAACTGTCAAAACTCACTAACACAATATTTCTTTATTTTATTTTACACATGACAAGAAATATACATAATTTGTGAAAAAACGACACGTAATTTAATTTGTACACACAATTTTAATGGATCTGGGTTTGTTGCCTTTCATTTATCGTGTCCCCAATAAACTAGGCTTTTGCCTGTATCTCGCTGAGGACATATAGCATTAAAAAATAAATCGATAATTCTTTCGGATTTTTTAAATTTTAAAACCCCGTTGCACATTCTCATCAACCTAACAAACAGTGACACTCAATTACACATGTATACATCATGCGAAATCAAACATTGTTTTCCAAATAACCTGTTACGTACGTACAAACCTTTTACATACTTGACTCCAATTTCAGCGAATATCTCCTGATATACGGCTCCCACCTGTTCATACGTATCTTGGGCTAATTTCATATCCATATCAAAAGTATAAAGATCCTTCATGATGAATTCTCTGCACCTTATTATACCGTACCTTGGTCTCATCTCGTCACGAAATTTGTTGCCGATCTAGAAAAAAAATATTCAGTCAACTCAGAGCTTACGTAACTCAATTCAAACTTTATATCAGTGGATTCGATAACTTTTTCAAAAGCTCTATATATCTTCTTAAATTCAAATCAACTCAGTTTTTATAATAGGTTTTATGAATGAATCTAAAAATGTATGAATCTAACAGCAGTTTTTATAATAGGTTTTATGAATGAATCTAAAAATTTATGAATCTAACAGCAGTTTTTATAATAGGTTTTATGAATGAATCTAAAAATTTATGAATCTAACAGCAGTTTTTATAAAAGGTTTTATGAATGAATCTAAAAATTTATGAATCTAACAGCAGTTTTTATAATAGGTTTTATGAATGAATCTAAAAATTTATGAATCTAACAGCAGTTTTTATAAAAGGTTTTATGAATGAATCTAAAAATTTATGAATCTAACAGCAGTTTTTAAAATAGGTTTTATGAATGAATCTAAAAATTTATGAATTAACCCTTCAGGCTTGTATGCCTAAAACAAATTTTCAGTCCCAGGGACGTTTAATTTTTTTTATGGAGATAGAGGTAAAATTGATATTTATATTTTATATAAGGTTTTATAGCATAATTTAATTCAATTAACACTTTTAGAACTACTGGAATGCTTTTTTTAAATCAGTTTAGATCACGGGTCGGCAACCTTTTGTTGTAACAGGGCCAAATATTTTAAGTGGGAATTAGTGCGGGCCGCACTTGGGCCATATGTCATTACAGTATACCTACAATATTTATGTACAAATATGTTAATTTTAGTTTTGAAAATAAAACGCTAATTATATATTTTTACGACATTTATTGTAGTTAATAAAATCAATGAGATTTTTCTGGCTGCATTTGACTTGCAAGTATTTTTATATTATAATAGCTTGCATTTTTGAAGTAGAGACGCGTAATATTGCGTCTAAATGTGAATCGAGATAACCGAGAACAGTGTTTGTTTATTCGGTATCATCTGCGTATCTGTTGGTTTGCATCATGATAATATTGATCGAACATAGTTCGAAACAATTGGGTTATTTGAATAAAATCGTTACACTATTGCTCTTATAAATAGATGATAAAACAGGGCACTGTTTTTGTCCATCCTTGTGTGGGATTTTTGGTGCGCGTACGGTGCACGTCATACGTCCCTGTGGGGAGTTTTGATGCGCGTGCGGTGCACGTCATACGTGCGTGAAAGGTTAATCAAAATACAGTACAGCGCCGATTATCCATAGTAATTAGGGGACATTCGAGACCAGATAATCGGAAAACACGGTTAATCTATATAAAGTTTTTTTCGAGTTAAACATTTTAAGAGTTGAAGTGCTAGATACATTTCGTTATGCTAGATGAGTACACAAACAAACTTCTCAATTGTTTGACCCACGAAACGTTGTTATCATTCTGTAGTAATTAGATTGGGATGCCCGGATCTACATATTTTCGTATTGATGTAAACACTGTGAAACACTACCAACTTACAAGCAATTAGTAAACGTCAATTAGTAAATGTAAACCATAGATTAAGGTCTTTCTTTTACAATTTACAAAATGTGGACGTGTTGATTCTACAGAGAACAAAACTAGTTTCACTAAAAAAAATTGTAATATATCAAAATTGAATCATCACAAGAGACACACTGTGAGGAATAAAATAAAACACTAAGGCCTCGACCACACAGGTAGGAGCCTCACTTGGTGGTTAGAGCTACGCTACTAGGTGACCATAATAGTCACGTAGCGTGGCGCGAAGCGTGCAGTGTGGGCATTGCGATAGTATGGGGTGCGTTGGTTTGCTAGGATATGTCACCTAGCTCACAGCGTAGCTCTAAGCACCAAGCGAGGCTCCTACCTGTGTGGCCGAGGCCTTAGCGCTTGGATCAAACGGACACTCAAAGCCTCTCATAACTCAGTTCACCTGGAAAGAAGATGTGTTCAATACAAAGGAATATTAAAAATACACTTGATGATGATAATTCAAATCCAACCTGATAAAGTCTAAGTGGTAGTTGCTTATTAGAAATAGGTGACACTGCTGCTACAACTTCCGTCATCAACTCTTCGTGTGTCTGAAAGTATTAATAAATATTTAAACAACTCAACAAACAAATATTTTATTATAAATTAGAGAAAAAATAAAAAAGATCGAGAAAACAGCGGAAAAATGTATATATAAAGTTGAATATGATTATTGTACTTTGGTACAATTAGTTAGTAATATAGTTGAAATATACTTTCGCCACTTACGCACGTAAAAAAGGAGTCATTTTAGTGCCATTTGGAAGTCTTCACTCGAAAAATATTTTTTTTGTAGTTTCAAATCCATAAATACGATTACCATATCAAACAACAGTGTAATGAGGAAAAATAGTGTAATGTAACAAAATTAGTAAAAAAAAATGTAACAAAAGGTTGTCCCGTGCCTCCCTCAACCCCCAGTTCCCAACCCGAATGTTTACCCTTAGAAGCATGTATGTCAGTACCAGTTCGAACAGAATTCAGTCTTGTTTGTGCTCCCCTGATGATGAGGTGAAAGCCTTGAAACCGGTAGGGTTATACCGTTTACAAAAAGTGGAAAGAACAGTGTTTGATAAAACAAATTACAATATATCTGTGATGATGGATAGATTTATCAACCTATTAATGTATGCTTTTATAAATAATACATACATATGTAGATATAATCACACCGTGACCCTTGTAGGGTAGGCAGAGAGAACAGCTCTCCAAATTTCTTTATCCAAGCATACAACTTTTCCCTTCTCCACATTCATATTTCTCGCTTTACTTCTATCAAAAACTGGTCTATTTCATCCAGCCAAATTTTCAATTGAAATACTAATGTTTGGAAAACTTACAGGGCTGAGTATGTACTTCCTATCATGTCTATCTTTAAGTCTCATGAACTCATCGGAGGAGTTCAGTCTTCCACTTTTTTTCCATAGATTCTCAGAAGCAAGCGTCGGAAGCAATACTCTCTGTGCGTCCAGCTTTGAGAGCTTTGTTTCCACTAGAGTAGTCAACTTCTCCAGCGATCGGATGCCGAGAGGAAGAAAAGCAAAACAACCAGAACTACTTGTAGATTGAACAATGCCGAGTTCTGATAAAAGCTGTTAGAAAAAAAATTAAATTAATTTATAGCAATAAATGACTTAATTATAGTGTTTTAGTCTAGATGCACAGGGGTGTGGGCTGAAAGCCCCCTGATGTCCTTGCGGTCGGGCTCGCCCTACATTAGTGGGGTGTATCTCGGTCGGGGGAACGTTTGCGGGATGAGCTTGGACATTTTAATGTCTTCTATCTTAAATGTGTTTTCTGCAGTTTGTTTTAAGATGTGTTTGCGATACTCGGAATAAGTTTATTATATATATATACACATTGTGTTGTTGTCAGGGAACCTTTATTTGTTTGTTTGAATTATTCTGAGGTGGTATTTGTTTTTTTTTTTCTGTCATTTATTTATTTTCTGTTTTTTTTTCTTCTTATTCTACATGTGCAAGGGTGTGGGCTGAAAAAGATCTGATGTCCCCGTGGCTGGGCTCACCCTATATTGGTGGGGTGTATTTTGGCCGAGGGAATGTTATTAGATGAGCCCAGATCTTTTGATAGCTTCTGTCTTAAATGTATCAGTTCTGTAAATATGAAACCGGAATTCGCTCATAGATGGCTCTAGTTGTCAATGTAGTGACTGTCAAACCGCGCCATTGGCGCCTTTTTTTGTGTTTACATTTGTCAAAGACTTTTAACTTACAACAATACAAGTTTAATACAACTACATATGTTTTCATAGCGTTGAACATGTCTGTTTTTGTGCCTGAAAACTACGATTTGCGAAAAGATCATGGGTAACTCCAAGCAAACCAGCGACATCGACTGCAAGGCCAAATCACTATGGACAGAAAATAATGCTCTGTGTTTGGTGGGATCAGAAGGGTGTTATCTATTATGAGCTGCTAAAACCTGGCGAAACCGTTATAACTGAACGCTACCAACGACAAATGATGGATTTGAACCAAGCATTGCATGAAAAACGACCAGAATATCAAAAGAGGCAACACAAAGTGATTTTGCTTCATGATAATGCACCATCGCACACAGCAAAACCGGTGAAGGAAACGATTGAGGCATTTAGTTGGCAAATACTTTCGCATGCGGCTTACTCACCAGACTTGGCTCCATCCGATTACTACTTATTTGCATCGATGGGACACGCACTTGCTGAGCAGCGCTTCACTTCTTACGAAAATGGCTCGATGATTGGTTTGCCTCAAAAGAGCAACAGTTTTTTTGGCGTGGCATCCACAAATTGCCAGAGAGATGGGAAAAATGTGCAGCTAGCGATGGGCAATACTTGAATAAAATATATTTTTACCATTTTCATAGAATAAATGTGTATTTTCTATTAAAAAATTCCGGTTTCATAATTACAGACCTGATATTTTCTGAAATTTATGTGTTTTTGAAGTGTACTTAAATATATTATGTATGTTGCTATCAATAAACCTATATTTATTTATTTAAATATATATTTTTAGGAAATAATGTCTCTGGGAATTCCTCATCATACTACATGGTTTTTGTTTTAGATGGTACATATACTCCTGAAGGATCTCTTCATAGTGTCTCTAAGTTATCTTCAGTATCAGCTGTACTTGTCCAGAGAATCCAAAATTCTTTTGGCTACTCCATTAGGGTGACCAGCTCTCAGAGGTATCAGGGGTTCAACAGCGCCTTTCCGGGTTTGGTATAATTTATCCGACTCTCGCTTATTTTGGAATAATGTCTAAAATTAACTTAACCATAAGTCGGTTATATCAATGAAAATAAAACACATTTCATATAATCATCACAAATCTCACAAGACGTGTTGCGAGCGTATAGTGTCAGACTATACTTATAGAGTGTATAGTGTCAGACTATAGTCCAGGATGAACCGTGCGACGTTTGTCACAAAGGGATGGAGTAAAATCGTTTTTTTTTACAAATCGAATAGTTTTATTACAAATCGAACAATTGTTTTTCTCTAAACTGACGTTTTAATTCCTAATTTTCATTATACTGACTTTCTAATGTATTGTTTGATTTGTATATATCTTTAAATAGGCCAAGATCCACTATGAATTAAAACTAATTACGAACATTTAATTAAAATCGATTTTTGAAAATCCAATTATCGAATACCCCATCCCTAGCCAATGCAGACTAACGTAGTGACTTTTGACAAACGTAGTGACTTTTGACAAACGTCACCAAATATTATTTGATTTTAACAAACTGCCACATTTTTGCTAATTTGTGACAAGATGTATTAATTTGTCATAATTATTAGTTTTATGTAATGTATTTACCTAAATAACTTGCTATTTATTAGAATCGAGGCTTATATTAAAGTTGATAAAATAATTAAAATTACTGAACATCGTTACAAGGTTGTATTGGGGCAAATTTGTGAGCTGTCATACGGTTCATCCTAGATTTTCCGAACTACAATATGAAATATAATTTTTACGTTACATTAACATCCCAGTTTCTAGTTTTTCTCTACTTTATAAAACATGTAATTTACCATAATCATTCTGACTGATTATCATATTTCGTTGCTATATTAATTTATTAAAAGAAAACATTTATTCAAATATTAACAGAAAAAATTAAACAAATGTTTTTATTTGCTTGTATTTTGTTTCCTATAAACATCTTGTATTTCCCATTGAAGAAAACCTTTTTTTGTTTTACTCACAATCTCAGGGTTTACATAAACTGGAATTTGGTCACCTTTAATGCTAATCTACAGAATAGTGATACAACAAGAAAATAGTGAATGTACATAGATATTAACACCTGGGTATATCAAATTTAAATTCAATGATTTGAAATGCATTTATATTAACTAGACACAATATATTGAATTATTAAAATACCTTCTGACTTTTTGAAGTAATTTCGTGTTTTATCTTAGCATTCTTAGGTGCAGTTGTCAGGGGATGAAACAACTTCGAGACGAATTTCATTTTTATTTTATATTTTTAATGGATTATTGGTTTCGTAAATCAGAATTTTAAAATATATCATTTATTGAAAATTGGGCATAACCTCAAAAACAAGCCTGAAAATGACAGGTTTTTGACAGTTGAACCAATGTTACTAGACGTCTAAAAAATTAATAATATTTTAGTACTAATATGTCGATTACAATCGTTTAACCATTTATTAATAATAACAAAATTATTTTTAAATTAGATTACTCATGTGAGTAAAACAAACCAACTTTTATACATGTCCATAATAATTTATTGACAAAATTAATGTCGGTCAAAATTATTTTACAAATCACGGTTACAATTAAAAAAATAAAAGATAACATAAGAGTGAGGAATGAAAAACATCTTACTTCCTCACGGTCTGGCTCACTCTCTATTGGTGGAATTATATCTTAACTGAGGGGATGCTATAATATGAGCTCAGACCTTTTGATGGCTTCTCTCTAAAATGTATTTTCTTCGAAAATATCCTGAGATATATATGTAGCTTTGGGATATATATTATGTACATACTGTTAAAAATAAGCCTATATCTTTTTTGCAAAGCAAACTTTCAATTAACGATGCATGTATCTTTCAAAATAAACTTACATATACAGGGTGTCCCATATCTCAACGTCAAACCGGTATCGAGGAAGAGACCAGCTTATGACGGCTCAGAATTTTTAAAAAATCTTGAAAAAGCCTTATACTTTTCGAGTTATAGGCATTTCTTTGAAAATTGTGAAAGTAGCTACCCTACGCCAAATGTTTATATGCTGTGAATACAAATGGCCATATTCTATTATTTTAATGGTTGTATCACAATCCTAGATAACTCTGCTATTAATCGGAGCCAGATATAAAAAAAAAATCTGCACGTTCGAAAAAAAAATTGTTTTTTCCGATCATAAAAATTAATATTTTTTATCAGCTAACTTTAACTCATCATATTGTAAAAATAATGTACTACGCTAACCTGACAAGTTACATCAAAAGATGGTATGTTTAGTCAGAATTTCAAAATGGTACAATACATACCTAATACTCTTTTAAAAATAATTATAAAACATTAATTTCGATAATTAAATATCAAATTCAATAAATTTGAGCGAGACAAACGATACTGCGCATGAACGAGTTAGAGTAAGACAGCTAGTGTCACCTTTTTGACATGAACTAGCTAGTTCATTTTTAAAGAAGTATTAGGTATTTTTCGAACATGCAGTTTTTGTTCATTTTATATCTGACTCCGAATAATAGCAGGGTTATCTAGGTTGCGATACAACCATTAAAATTATAAAATATGGCAATTTGTAGTCACAGCATATAAACATTTGGCGCAGGGTAGCTACTTTCACCATTTTCGAAGAAATGCCTATAACTCGAAAAGTATAAGGCTTTATCAAGATTTTTTTTTTAAAATTTGAACCGTAATAAACTGGCCTTTTCCTCAAAACTGGCTTGACGTTGAGGTATGGGGCACTCTGTATATAGTACATATTAAAAAAAATCAAGATTTGTTATAAATATAACTTATAACTTAACAAAATAGAATCTCTCTTAAAGAGATATAACACAAAAAATACTTAAGATTAAATATAATAACCAGTCTCTCAGTCAAGACCTATGATTGAGGAAATGTTGGAGAAGGATCCTGAACGCTATAACATCTACATCAAAAAATATTCACTAAACCACATATGGAGACACCCAATTGTTTTATTCTTACGTTTGAATTTTAAATGGTTAAGATTTGAATTTTAAAAGGTTAGATTAAATCAAATGATTCGCATTTAATATATTAATATCGGTTTTTATCGACCATTAAAAAAGGTTACAAGAGTATTACTCAAATTAGAATTTTGAGTAGAATTTACATGAATCATATTCAAAAGAATATCGAAAAACAGTACGCACATGCATATCACCCATTATACGTAAAAAAACAAACTTGAGATAGGTCAAGGTTCAGGCAATAAAATACCCTAATATAAAAAAGAAAAAATAAAATAATAACAAAAATGTGCATACTCGGGATAAACACACAAAGAAAACGCGACATTACTTTTGAGAGGAATAGAACTATGCGTAAATGTATTTTTCATTTAATAAATTGATTTTTCCAAATCAAATCAATAGGGCGGGGTGTTATATGTAAATAGAGTTTTGCTATTATTGTTCCTGTAGCGTGGAATGGTCTGCCTCAAAATTTCAAAGACATGGGTGGCATATGTAGCTTTAGAAAAAACTTGAAGACAGCCCTTTTGGGAAGTTTCATCAAAATGTATGGTTGAATATGAATACTGCACACATGCACTACACTCCATTAAAATTCAAATGTGCTACTATCACATATCAGAAGATGAACAAAGATTTCTATCAATAGTTTGTCTTCCCTTGCTAAGATTTCTACGATTTTCTAATATTATTCACTTAACGTACACTCATGTGTGGAAGCACCTAATATAATAGTTGCACTCACAGCTCATTTTATTTTTGTAATGTTTTTAAACATTGAAAAGTGATATCAAATATATAATGCAAAAAAAATGGGAGCAACAAATTTATAATGGGAGTCGCAGTAAAGGATGGCCTAGAAAAGTATGATTGGATCGAATTAATGAATATTTGAAAGAAGGAAACGTAAAGAGTACGAAAAATAGAGGGAGCTTTATGGATGTGGAAGAAGCGAAGAAAGTAAGTTTGCAAAGTCATGATATGAAAGATTAATTGAGAGCGAGAAAAAATATTCAGAAAACAGTGAAAGGAGATAGTTGAAGAAATTTTAACTGAGTGAAAATTAAGAAGTATGGGAAATAGGAGATCATATATAACGAGATGTGGACGAGGCGACGGCGATGTAAATGGATAAAAAGGCGTGAGGATCTGTATTTTGTGCATATACCAACAAGGAAATAATATATATTTATATCATTTTCAAATAAGTTTTTTTTATCTATGGTTTTTACACATGGCAATGTTTTGAAATAGCTTTCTGTCTTATGTTTCCGTGTTGGTTTATCTATAGTTCTTTCTTGTCTCCGTAGTCAACATGGCGGTAGGTAAAAATAAGGGGCTTTCAAAAGGAGGCAAAAAGGGAGTTAAGAAGAAGATGTAAGTGTCGTATTTCTTGAAGAAAGTATTATTTAATCTTTAATTATCAGTTAATTTCTATTCTTTTTCCAATTTAATATCCGATGGCAGTGATAACTTCGGATAAAAATTCGGTCTCGTGCGTCGCCTGTCACGTCAAAATCCTAACCTAAACTCGTTGAGCGGGGTGTAATTTCTACTATTTGAAGTCAACTGCAAAGTTAATTAAAGTGTTCGTTTAATAAATATTTCGTTACTGTTCAATCTGTGATATATATTTCTTTCTATAGTTGTGTTTTGACGTATATTTTGTTTCGCAGTGTTGATCCCTTCACCCGTAAAGATTGGTACGATGTGAAGTCCCCATCAATGTTCCCCAAGAGGGAAATCGGAAAGACTCTGGTCAACCGTACTCAGGTGAGTTTGTTTATATATTGTTTAACATTTAACGTATTTAATTTCTGCGAAATTTAATCCAGATTTCAGAACCTCACCCTATTGTGTACTCAGTATTGAGTGCATTCGTTTGTATGAAATATTAACAATTTAAACTACTTGTATTTGTTTCAAGTCAAAATTATTTGAAAAATGTGTGATAATTAAGCTTTATATGTGTTTACCAACTGGTATATATTGAAAAAAAAACGTTTTAATCATTGAAAATGGTAAATATAGTCAAACTTTGTTAATACGAGCACTAATATAAGGAAATCACTGCTATAACGTGCTTAACTCTTATGACTTCGATTTACGCGTATTCCCATACAAATCGCTCACTTTATATTTCACGAATATAAGAATCGACTATTATTTGCTTGGGTGGGCGAAAACACCCAATTCTTACAAGAGTCGCTTAGCTTTTATGACAAGCCTATCCTCGGGGATGGGATGGCGTTTAAAATAGTGTATTAGCATTCCTACTGTATTTTTTTATATTTATAAATAAATTTAATTAGCAGTTAAAACACAATTTGTATTATGAAGTGCATTATTAGTATTGTTTTTGGTTATATTTAAACAAGAAGTTGTGACATTTCTGCCCACCCCTCTTTAACACGTTCCGTGCCGCAGTACATTTTGAGAAAATAAGTACCTGCGCCACTAAACAAATTATAGTTTATATTATGTATACATATATAGGCTTCATAAATAATGATTTATTTTTAAAAATAAACTGATTTTAGGTGATATTGTGAGCGTAGGTCACCGGTGACCTACGCGGCGTCGTACGGTAATACATGTATATACAACATAAACTTTTGTAGTGGAAACAAATTGTAGCATGCCTAATTTATTACTTATTATATTTTTTATTTATTTATGTAATATGCTATAGTGTTACGCCATAACATAATAATCTCTTATGATCACTGAGACAATAGCTCCAAAAAAAAGGGTCACAATGTTGCATAGACAATGCACCCTCATAAATTTCCAGAGTGTGACAAATGGATGGTCCCATTCATTATGTTATCCCTGGAATCTCTTCTATACCCCCTAGCCTAATTGTAGAGGCTAGTTTATCCTTGAAAAAAATAAACCGTAATAGCTTGCTCATGTACACCTGGAGGTTTATTAAAAATAATAGCATTTTCAAACAAAATTTTGGAAGTTTTTATGTGCATTATATTCAGGGGCGCCGTATAGGTCACATTCAATGTTAAAATTCGTAGTAAATCTGACCGCTGGCGCACTGGGACTGTTTATAAAAAAAAACCACGTAGGTCACCGGTGACCTATGTGGCGCCCTGGTCAAAAACATGGTAGGTCACCGGTGACCTACGCGGCGCGGAACGTGTTAAAGACATGACGTGAAGATCTGTTTTTATTTACAGTTTTGTATTAATTGATTTTGTATATAATAGCATGTACCGTATTGGCTCAACTATAGGGCGACCCCTATTTTTTTATCTGCTTTTTGGAGAGAAAAATATTTCCCTCACCATTATATTATGAAAAATAAAATTCGAATATAAGGCGACCCCCCTATTTACGTGTCGCCTTTTTAAATAAAAACCTCGTCTTCATGCTAATACGGTACATTAAAATGTTTTTGTTTTGTAGGGCATACTTAGTCCAGGTATACACTAAACAATGTAATGATATGGTGATCATATCAATAATTTAAAAAATAGGTTTCTTACAATACACTTTACTTGGATATAATGAATAATTGCTACACCAAATTTAGTCGGTCTTCTAATGTTCGTTATAACCCAGTTCCACTGTATTTTATATCAATAATTCAGATTTAATTTGATACAAATTCAGTGCTCGTTGAATGTAAGCCATTCAGACATCAGACAGACAAAACATTCCGATTTCTAGTAAAAAGAAGATCAGAGACTGTTTGTTTTTATATTAATTTTCTTATGTATCCCCTTGAGAGATATTATTTAAGTATTTATTGCTGAAATATTAACCTGTACACCGCGTTAAAAATCAAATTCCACGAATCCTGTGCGCGGCACAATTTCGGCGTTTTTTAATTTCTAAGTTTAAACGCGTATTTTGTTTAGGACCACTGATATTTGATTACAGCACCAAGTAAACATGATATTCAAGTAATTTTCTGATAGTAAATAATAGTCATTACTCTTAAGGAGACTCATTAAATAAAGGAGGTAAACTAAACATTACGTAAAATACACAAATAGAATACATAAGGAATGCTACAGATCAGATCACAGGCGTTTGTGCTTCCCGCGAGGAACACGTTCATTGCAATAGATGATTTTTTTCACTTTCCATCTTGTACTATACATTAGTATTTTCATGAATCATATTTTGAAAAATATATGTATCCTGAAAGTTGTTTTTCGAAAATGTTGATACATTTTATAACTTTTATTGTGCTGTGTAAAGAACTCTTAAGTTTAGTTTATTTTGTTAATAAATCACAAATATATTCATAGATCAATTTGACTTCCCTGATGTGTTTCCAAATTCTTTACAAGCAAACTTCACGAGGCACCAGTAGTTACATGAAAGTATTTTATGAGTTTTAATTTGTTGATTTTGACTGAATTTGTTTATTTTTATGAATGATTGTAATTTATATTGGCAACACGGAATGTCACCTTAGAAATGTTGCTAGCAAGGAATGTATTTAAAAATTAATAGTAATACCATTGAGTGCATATTATAAATGGTAGATTTTGATATATATGCCTAACATTTGTTCTAAATTATGAAAACAATGGACTGATCTAAGAATATTTTTTTTTATTGTATTTCAACGGTCAAATGACCTTTTCGATACAAAATACTACAACATAACAAATAAAATTCAACATTAAAATGTAAGCAGTGTCACAATATAAAATAAACAATATAAGACTAAACACAATAGTTAAACTAATGCATATAATTTACTATAATTTCGGCAAGAACAACTTAATTTCTAACAAACAGCATAATTTCATCTAAAAACTGTTTTAATATCACATATTCCTTCATCTCTTATCCGATATGTTTAATATATGATTTGAATCGTTTTAGATATTTGTTTTTACAATGGGAAACAAAATAATTATACGTGTAATTAGAATTTCCAGTTGATTTTTAAAATTTGATATTGATAGTGTGAAATGATGATCAACACAGCTCGCTTTGATACACAACATGAAGAGAACTATAGTTCCCTTTTGATATTTCTTGTCTGATCGCACTATCTTGTTTGTATTACTTATTCAAATATTCAAGAGCCTTTTCTATGCTTTCACTCAAACTGATATTTGATCTGAGATTGGCTGAGGCATGATGGGAAAGGAGATGGTACCATCAATATTATAGCGAGCATTATCAACTGTCTCGCTTGTGCTAATTCTTATTAACTCTAGTATATTCTCTGCCTGCAACGAGAGCGTATTGAAACAAGGTTTCACAACTCTTTCGGTCATCGATTGCAAACTTATCTGAAAAAAGACGAGACAGATGACGGTTATATTAATGTTATATTTGATATTTGCTAACCTTATTCCATCGTGTTGTATACTTGAGAAAATGTAGCATGGTTCCTGTGACAGTTCACAAATTTGCCCCAATACAACCTTGTTATGACGTTCAGTTATTTTAATTATTTCATCAACTTTAATATAAGCCTAGATTCTAATAAATAGCAAGTTATTTAGGTAAATTCATTACCTAAAACTAACAATAATGACGAATGAATACATCTTGTTACAAATTAGCAAAAATGTGGCAGTTTGTTAAAATCAAATAATATTTGGTGACGTTTGTCAAAAGTCACTATGTTCGCCTGCATTAGCTAGGGGTGGGTATACAATAATTGGATTTTCGATTTTTTTTTATACCTAAAATTAAATGTTCGTAATAGGTATTAATTCAGTGGATCTTG
The DNA here is from genome assembly GCA_949825065.1 of Odontocerum albicorne. Taxonomy (NCBI): domain Eukaryota; kingdom Metazoa; phylum Arthropoda; class Insecta; order Trichoptera; family Odontoceridae; genus Odontocerum; species Odontocerum albicorne. The sequence continues at coordinate 12,748,764 of OX463866.1, read as the reverse complement.
GCCTCTTTAAAGATAGATACAAATCATACAATACATTAGAAAGTCAGTATAATGAAAACTAGGAATTAAAACGTTAGTTTAGAGAAAAACTATTTTTCGATTTATAAAAAAAACTTCGATTTGTAAAAAAAAAAAAAACTTTTTTATCCCATCCCTTTGAGACATGACGTTTAAAATGTCGCAGGACCTATCCTACATTTTCTGAAGTATAGTCACATATCAGGCGTGAAATTCACTCTAACCCCGTTCTGAAAGCCTGAAGATTAATAATTTTTTTAAACTTTCTACAATTCTCTGTTCTTTAAGTTCTATCTAGTTTTCAATTATATATTAAGTGATGTTTTGTTTTGTTTGCAGGGAACCAAAATTGCTTCTGAAGGACTGAAGGGCCGTGTGTTTGAGGTCTCTTTGGCCGATTTGCAAAGCGAATCTGACTCTGAGAGGTGAGACAGTCAACATTATTATTATACTTGAGTTATATGTGGTTCAATCAATAATTGTAATATTCTTCAATATAGTCCTTTCGAGAATGATACAATTTGATAACTAAATTGTACGAGAGTTGTTAAGAGAAAGATCTGAGAATGAATGTTGCAAAATTCAAAGTGATGGTGATAGAAAAGTGTGAAAGGAAAAAATAAATGCGACATGCGGATAAATGATGAAAGATTGGAGGAAATTGAGGAGTTCTGTCATTTGGATAGTATTTTCACAGGTGGTGGAAGAGTTAAGAGAGATGGATATTGAAGTGTTAGGAAACTATGTCAATATGGTTCTAAAACATATATTCCAACCGGGCAGTATCAAAATCTGCTAAGATTATAGTCCACAATAGTATCTCGGTGCCAACTTTGATGTATGGGAGTGAAACAGATGTGGAAAAGACTGAGCATGAATAATGAAAGATTGGAGGAAGTTGAGGAATTCTGCCATTTGGATAGTATTTGCACAGGTGGTGGAAGAGTTAAAAGAGATGGATATTGAAGTGTTAGGAAATTAAGTCAATCTGGTACTAAAACATATATTCCAACCGGGCAGTATCAAAATCTGCTAAGATTATAGTCCACAATAGTATCTCGGTGCCAACTTTGATGTAAAACATAGATGTGGAAAAGGCTGAGGAGCCATTGAAAATAATACATGATGTGACAATATGGAATTAAGCGATAAGGGATGAATGTGAACTTAAGGCTGTGTTTAGTAAGGTGAAAAAGAGCACGCTGAGATGGTTTGGGCATGTGGAATGAATGAATGAAGAAAAACTAGCAAAACAGATACGTATATAGTGCAAATGTGAGAGGAAGTCCAAGGAAAGTATGGTTGGATCAAGTGAATGATGCTCTGTAAGGCAATGTAGAAAATCAGATGTATGGATGTAGAAGAGGCTAAGGCTGTGCATTGAGATAGAAAAATCTGATGCGATGTCCTCTCTGCCTACCCCGACAGGGAAATGCCGTGATGGTATGTATGAATTTAGGTCTTCGATATAAAATTTTAATTAAAACCATAACATTTTCAAGAATTTGAATAAAATGATGATCAACACAGCTCGCTTTGATACAAACATGAAGAGAACTATAGTTCCCTTTTGATATTTCTTGTCTGAAGGTTCAGAGTGAGAGTTACTAGAGAAAGCCATAAATAGAGGCTAAATGTAATCCTTGTCTTTTCTCAGGTCTTTCCGCAAATTCCGCCTGGTTGCGGAGGATGTGCAGGGCCGTGAGGTGCTTACCAACTTCCACGGCATGGACCTCACCACTGACAAACTCAGGTAAGATTCTCATTTCATCCGATGTCCAATATTTAAACTATCACTATAATAGTTTTTCTCTCTATCTTCACAACTTGCTCCAAATAACGAACACATGATCCAGAAAACGTATAATTATTAACCCTTATCATGGCATTGTAACACAGGTGTTACACTAATTTAGAGATTTAAAAAAAACAAACACAAACTGTAACGTAATTTCAAATATAGCAACGCATTCAAATACTATATATGCACTATTGTGTGCAGTGGTATCATCTGGTGATAAATATTGACAACGCTACAACCTTTCAAACGACATCAGGTCAGCATGTCTGGACAGCGTGGGTGCGTTTTGAAAATTGGGGTAAATAATCTTTAAATATCTTATTAATCACTACATGTAGAGAAAAAATATTCTAACCATTTTATTTGTTGATAATTCGGCTATATAAATGTTGTTCTTGTTTTAGATTATAGAATAATTTTATAGCCCTTTTTGTGTTTTATAAAAAATGATATTCTGGCAATGTAACATGGGTTTAAAAAAAACTATAAGGAAAAGTTGTGATTTTTTTTCCTCAATTTTCCTTTATAACTTACCGTATAACAAAGAATCACTAAAGAAAAATGTTAATATTTGGATAAATTGAACTTTGCCAAGATAAGGGCCAACAACAGTTTTTATTTGTAGATTTCTTATCCTTCAAAATAGAAGCAGTTATTTCATTGTTGCCTTAAGTTGAGGATCTTATCAAAGTGGCTAAATTATTACTACCCAGGATTCTGCTACTTGGACAGCACTGGTAATTCAAGTCGAGTTCTTCCAGGTGCGTGACACTGAGCACTGTATCAAATGTAACATAGACTCTGCTCCTCACCACAGAGAGAGAGAGAGCCGATCCATCGTGTAATATTCTCCATTTTGCCATGTTTTCCTTTGGTTCTCCCAATTCCTATTTGGAGCTGTTACGAGATTGTCAGATCAGAGCAAGTTGATAATCATCCTACAGACAAAACCCATCTGTTACGGCTCGTTCAAGTAACAGCAGGTTTATGTCGTAGATGCCTTGATGAAACTGCCTGGATTTCAACTAGAGGAACCGGTAGCTGATTGTCCCGCTTTCCACAGTTTCTACAAATAAATATTTTGGTTGAAATGATTAAGTTATCTAGTGATGAATAAAGCTCCCCCCAAGACAGCTTCTCATCTGCATCTCTAGTTCCACACTGCAATATAAATAACAGCAGATATGATAATGATAGTCAATCCCTCGTGATCGAGCATGATTGTCAGCCATCCAGCGGATGGAAATTATCTGGCAACAACCTCACAGTCTTGACTGATCAAGCCTTTAACTTCTGATATCAAAGAAACCTTCCAAGACAAAGTTCGGCAAGGAGTAATCTACTGCTACCTTTTGTTAGGTACATTTATGTGTTGCTATTTTAGGCTCACTAAAGTAGTCTACATTAGTAAAATTCAATTTGTTATGTCAACTTGCTAGCGATGCTTTTGGCTATCTTGATCCGTATCTAAACTGAAAACACTAGTCAAATTGATTGCCAGTAAAATTATTATTCGTTTAAAAGAAAATGAAAAGAAAACTGAGAATTATAAAAAAAGCTCCTGATAGCTTACTCGTTAACGAGGGTTTTCCACTTACAAAAAGTGAGCATGTGAGTCGGTTCTTCGAGAGTCAATTGGATTGATTTGACCATTGCTGTTAACTTATTATTTTTGCATTGTGCTAAAGAGACTTGTTTTGCTGTTTAGATCAATGGTGAAGAAATGGCAGACCCTGATCGAGGCTTGCACGGACGTTAAGACCACTGACGGATACCTCCTGAGGGTGTTCTGTATTGGCTTCACAATGAAGGACCAGATGAGCCAGCGCAAAACCAGCTATGCTCAACACACACAGGTAATGCACTTGGACCATCAACACTCGTTTGATTACATGTTTAACAGCACTGTTTTCCATTATACTTTCATTCTCACATCTATGGTTAAGGACACAACAGTGTTTTTGTATTACAATTTCTATAATTGATACTGGAACCTGTCGGGGATTATTTTTAAAAACAATTTAACTCTTATAGGCCTAGTGCACCTATCCGTCGGTGTAATTTTGATACACTAATGAGAAGTTCATTACACTGATCCATTATTTATTTGTCAGATCAAGTGAAGGATATTTTGAAATAAGGACATTTAAAGACAGAAATCGTAGGACTTGTGTGCGAAGATTTATGTATGTAGAAGAAATGAAGATGCGTATTGCGATAGGAAAGTCGGGCACTTGAAAGTCTCAAGGAAAAATTACATGATGGTATGTAATTGTGTCGGACATATGTGTCACCCAAAAACATGATTTATATGTGTGTATAATATGTAAAAATGTACTTACTGTGTACCTACTGTAATGAAATGTTCCTTATGCCCGGTCTTCGCAATAGCTTCTATGAAAAACCGGTCGGCCCATGCAAGCGAAGAACGTGTGTTTGGATGCACATAAGGAACGAAAAATAATAAAAATACATTCTCAGTTTCTGGAATGTCGACCATGATTTTACTTATGACCAACTTCTACCTGATATTGTTGAATAGAAGTAAACTGGAATTTCCGAGTATTGAGTGGCAGCCACGTGCCTATTTTAGTCTTTGTACCGGTGCTATAGAGCAGTGTTCCCCAACCGGTGGTCCGCGGCCCGGTACCGGGCCGCAGAAACTTTCCGCAGGGCCGCAAACAGTATGCCAAATTTCAAGAAATTCGCCATGCAAAAATATTAAATATAGGATTTTCATCCATGTCCTCAATAAAATCGAAACAAAGGAATAGACTGGAATGCAGCACTTCGTCTGTCAGAGACAGCACTGCAGCCAAGAATGTCCAATATATTAGCAAAGATCAACAGCAGGTTTCGCATTTGTTTGTTGCAAAAACCCCATGGTTTTTGTCCAATTTTAATTGTATCAGACAATGTTACAATTAAAATTGTTTAACTGTCATATGTATATTTGTCAATTATAGTTTCATATGTCCATCTGTCACAATATAAGATTAAAAAAATGTTAAATAAAAAAACCATTTTTATTTCAGTATTAGTGGTCCGCGAAAAAAATTTCCTTTTTTTACCGGTCCACAGGTCTAAAAAGGTTGGGGAACACTGCTATAGAGTAATGCTTTAAAATATCTTAATTTCATTGTTACTTTAAATCTGTGGCGTTATGGCAGAAGTTGATGTGTCCGTTTTAACTTAGTTTACAGGAGAAGCAATATTAACTTTGATAAGCTGTTAAAATCAGTACAAATAAGCATTTTTAAAGTTTTTATCAAACAGTAATCTTTTGTTTGGATAATGACTGACACACCAAATTTTGCCACAACATGCTGATATATATTTTCTATAAATTAGGATAAGTAAGTGTATATAGTATTCGCCAGAATATCACAACAATATTTAGAAATAGTTACTAACTTTGTGCTCTCCTTTATTAATATAAATAACGTAATATAAACTAAACATTAAGGACAATACTTAGCCTCTGGAGTTGAGTAACCCTGCATCAACATGTAGGAAGCTTTTAATTCTGCAAAGCAACTTGCATCTCGTTCTACTAATGAGGCCATGTGTTTTCTATATCTTATGTATCTATCCATAAAATTCCCACAAAATTCTAAAAGATTATTAAATAATTTTAAAAACAATGACTACAAAAAACGGGCATATCAACATCTGCCATGACGCCACAGAAATAAAACTTAAAATGTTTACTTATTTCTTAAAAAATAGTCAAAATGATGATCAACACAGCTCGCTTTGATACAAACATGAAGAGAACTATAGTTCCCTTTTGATATTTCTTGTCTGAAATAACCAGCAAACCTATATATCGGGAGTACACTGCTACACATTGCAGCTGACTAATGGTACGATACCATGTTATAGGTGCGCAAGATCCGCAAGAAGATGTGCGAGCTGATCGCACGCAACGTCACCTCCACAGACTTGAAGGGTGTAGTTGGCAAGCTGCTTCCCGATTCCATTGCCAAGGATATCGAGAAGGTCTGCCAGACCATCTACCCCCTTCATGATGTCTACATCAGAAAGGTAAATATCACCTTGTACTATTTCTACATATGATTTTTTTTTCAGGGTATTGTTAGGCTGGTTCGAAAGTTATTACACATCCCTCAACCAATACCCTTTTCTACTGGGATATTAAGGATGTAGGGTACCATGAACTTTAATCAAACGAGACAAATAAATACCCTCAACTGTCAACAGTTGATTGAATATTGATTACATTTACTGAAGACATCAGGGAATAATTTTTCACCACGATACCAGATGTGTGGCATTCATCGCTCATAAAAATGAATTGCCATTAAATGGGAAATTTTACTGCATATTGCATACAGCCCTGACTTGGCACTTGGCAATTACCATTTTTCCGATCCCTGCATTTTAACTCTGGAAGAAATCACAACCCTTGATGACATTTTTCCCACCTGGTATTCTATCAGCGGTGTGCTATCAGATTCGGTACAGTGATGTGGAAGGTGAGTTTCCTGGTGTGCAACGACTCGTTTAAAACAAACTCCACAGCTTCGTTTTCCAATTGAATTGGCGAGGAAATCCTCGACTACGAGGCCCAGCATTGACAACTGTGTATTATAAAAGTGCTCGGTTAAAACCTTAAATGAATTCATGAATGCACCATTATCTCTGATGAGTGCTAGAAGACAATACGAAGTGTGGGTTTAAGAACTTAGCGTTTGTGCCGCCGCTGATGACAATTAGCAACAGTTCTATGCCATTTGACACAATCTGCTGCTGTCTGCTCCCAGTGATGATGAGTAATTCTTCATGAGTACCACTGGCAATGTCAAAATATCAATTTCAAATTTTCCCACATATGTTAATATCTAATTTTGTTGCAGGTTAAGGTCCTGAAAAAGCCACGCATGGACCCTGGCAGATTGAAGGAGTTGCACGAGGAAGGAGGAGTGGTTGCGCCCAGCGCTGATGCCGAGGGTCGCCCTGCCGAGAGGCCCGAGGGATACGAGCCCCCAGTACAGGAGAGCGTCTAAATACAACTAATTAAAATATATCTGTTTAATACAACCTGACGTCACTTTTATTTTTATGCTCTTCCGCCCCTTCTCCAATCCCAATATAGGCCAGTTTCAGACTAGCATAAATAACTAGTGGAAATTACGCAACTCAATTGAATGTGCGTGTCTTGTTTTACTTGAGCAAATTTTCTGTTTTCAGAATCATTTTTTTTCTGAAGTCTTATCCTAACGCTATTGATTTCAAATAAAAATCCTACATTAGAGAAATGTTTCAAGTTTGGTTTTAAATTTATATATTTCATATCACATGATAAGATTAAAATGAATTGTTTGTTGCCATTTTCAGGTAGCTTTTCAATACCTTTCGAGTATAATTCCGCTGGTTTTGATATGAAAAAGTTTTCCACAAACTCTCAAACCTGGTTTTCATGAAAGAAAATTTCCTCATCGAAGTGTTTTGCAGTGATTAAAACAGATGGTGCAAGATCAGGTGAGTATGGTGGGTGGGGTAGAACAGACTAGCCAATCTTAAAAAAAAAACCGTGTTAATTTTACTACATATGGAGGGTGAGGGTCTTGTGTTATGGAGATGAACACTTTTTCAACATGAGCGCAGGGCACTTTTCAATCAAACTTTGTACACGCTATAGCTCCTGGACATATAAATCTGCATTCACCGTTTCACTACGGTTTAAAAACTCGAAATCGATAGTACCACGTGATGAAATTATTTATTACCCAACCTAATACTTGGATAAGTAAATCTTGTATGAATTATGGCAAGCCTAGGTGTGTACCAAGTAGAGCTAATTTACGAGGGAATGTCGATAAATTCACAGAAGGAAGGGAAAAAACTTTTTCCTTTCCAATATATTCATTAACTCGAATACGTTTTTCGGATCTTTCAATAAGCTTATTTACACCCATAAAAAAATACTTGCTTTTGCCCTCAAAATTGCACATAAATTCTTTATCTGTAAATTTCTTCTCGAAGTTCTTTTTACATATTTGGAAACAAATAATAGTCTGACGGAGCCAGGTCTGGGCTGTAGGGAGGGTGATTTAATGTTTGGAAGCCACAGTTGTGAAGAGCAGCCAATACAGAATTGCTTTTGTGCATTGTCATGCAAAAACCACCCCTCTTGTCCATTTTTATCCTTCACAGCTTTTAACTGCATCAGCAGACCAGAGTAATACTCTTCAGTTATTGTGAAGCCCTTATCTTTATAATCTATCAGCAGTATGCCTTCCGCATCCTAAAAAAGTGAAGCCATAGTTTTTCCAGCCGATTTCGACACTTCTAAGGGGGCAGTGTGCCCTTTTTATGCCACTGCATGGACTCCTGCTCATAATGATGAACCTACATTTCTTATCCAGTAACAATTCAGCTCAAAAATTGTTGTGAATATTCAACGCACTGTTTTTGAAGTGGCGTGAGCATTCTGGGTGCCCCTTGCACTGACTGGACATCCCTAGATGGAGGATATTCAAAATGGTTGTAGGTGATACTTCAACCATCTCGACAAGCTGTTTGTTTAGGTGGGCATCTTCCAGCACAAGCTTTTATACTGTTTTGACGATTTTTGAACAAGTGGTTGAAGGTCGCCTTCAATCGATTCTCTCCTTTGCTTAAACAGACTATGCCACTTGTAAACCATTGTTTTTCCGAAGCAGCAGTCCCCTTAAACCATCTCTTCCAAACATCTCTTATGTATCTTCCATCTCTTCCAAAATGATTTGAGGTGTTTTCCCTTGTGTGAGAAACTTAATGACGGTGCGATAATCATTTTCCATACTTGGGATGTTAGTTAACGTTTGACATTACTCTCCCGACTATATCTTAAACAATTCTCTCAAAATTAGACTAAAACTTAGTGAATATATTAATGAGTCGTTATCGGAACATGCGCCTACCGTCCCATCTCCCTTAATCCATTCTGTGAATTTATTGACCTCCCCTCGTAATTTACTTAAAATATAGTTCAAAACATGCGACAAATATTTAAATATGTATGGGACAAATCTTAGTAATTGAAAAATCATCAATTCTACTCATGTAAGTATTCCATATTGTTATTTTATTTCCGTGGTGCATATTGAATGAAATTCAGATATTTGTTTATGCAGACAAACCGACAAAAATATTATGCCTTATGTATGGGTGGTCCTAGGATTTGATTTGTAGGTAGCCATCTCGCAGTCACGAACACACAGTTTGGAGCCTCATTTGGTGCTTAGAGCTAGGTGACATATCTTAGCGAACCAACGCACCGCATACTATCGCAATGGGCACACTTCGCACCACGCTACGTGATGATTAGTCACCTAGGCGAACAGACATGTTGGTTAATTTTATTGTGTCACCAAGTGATTTTACGAGATGGCGGAAGTTTTAATAACAGCTGTGTATAAAAGGGAGCCTTTGTGGAACCCATCGAACAAAAATGTACCTGTAATAAAATCACTGGAATGAAGTTGCACAGAAAGTAAATAAAGATGGTAAGTTGTAATGAAATTGGTTAGTTTTGAGAGTGACATCGTGTGTTGACTCAACCGCTCCCAAATGTCAAATGAATTTGTGCATAACACTTTGGTGTGGCCAAGCATGAAGTCACGTAGCACCTAGTGAAACACTGGTGTGGCCTTAGTAAACACCCAAAAGGGGACATGGTATGTAAGTGTAGGATTTCTTAAGTGAGAATAAAAGAAATATGAAACAGATTTCGTTTTTATTATTTAAAATATCTAAATAAATTTTATTTACAAAATTATGCTCCCCTACCCCACATTCATCCACAGTCAATGCACAATGTTCTATTACTTCCCACAACTCGCACATTATTTTTTACAGTAAAAAAAATTGCCTTAATGTTATCAGCCGTTGGGAAATGCCACGCAAATTCAAATAGGTTTTTTAATGATTGCGTAATTTGAATTATTTTGTGATATTTGATCCCCTGAATTTCTAATTAACGGACTTTTATTGTATGTATATCCCCTCAGATGGTCACCATTTAAAATTGAAATTATATGCTCCCTTACTGCATATCTAATTTTACTGTTTTATGAAATTTGGTCCCCTGAATTTCGAATTAAGACTACTGTATATCCACTCAGATAGTCACCATTTAAAATTGAAATAATATAGTATGCTCATTTTCTGCATTCTAATTTTAATGTTATATGAAATTTGGTCTCTTGAATTTCGAATTAACAAGAGTTTTACATCCAATCAGATGGTCATCATTTAAAATTGAAATGATACACTCGCTAACTGCATATCTAATTTTCATCATATTGTAAACATTCTTGTTTATTTGTAAAATACTTTCACTTCATAGTATCTCACTAGATAACATCCAATATTTTATCACTGGTTTTTAAATGAATTGGTTGTTGTGGGGATTTTTTTCGGGCTGCCGGGGACAAAGATGCCTACTCTCAAGTGATAGTCAATATTTAGGGGACTTGACATGACACTGGGAAGAAGGTTGTTGGCTTCTCTCTCGAATGTGTTTTCTGTTCTTTGCCTCAGAATGTGAATGTGATTGCAGGATGTATGTGTATATATGTCATCATCATCAGCCTACATTTATTCACTGCAGGATATAGGGCTATCCAAGTTGTTCTCAAGTAGCAATATTATGTCGCATTATTGGACCATTTGAAAAACGAATTGAAGGAAAAACTATCAAGATTGACATGCAAAAAGTGATCTTCCACCAGGACAACGCGCCATTGCACAAATCAACAATCACAATGGCAAAATTGGTTCCTCGATCACCATATTTCCTGAACTTGGCCCCAAATAACTTCTTCCTGTTCCCGAAATAAAAAGTGGCTAGGTGGAAAGAAATTTACATCGAAACAGGATGTCATCGTCGGCAGTAAATGATTATTTAGCAAACTTGAAAAAAACTTATTTTTCAAACAGGATGAAAAAACTGTAAAATCACTCGACCAACCTTCAAAGGGGACTTGAAAAATAAAATAGTTTTTTTTCCAAAATAATGTATTTGAATTGCTTTTTACCAAACTTCTACAGTATTTATTGGCTCCTTTTAGTATTTATCCACATCTGTTTCACTCTCATATATCAAAGTTGGTAATAGAATACTGACATATCATCTTAGAAGATTTTGATAGTTTGGTTCGAGTATATATATGTTTTAGTGCTACATTGACTTTGTTTCCTATCGCTACACACCGTTTGATATTCTTCCATCACCTGAGAAAATACTATCTTAAGAATTTCATAACTTGATCTAATCTTTCATTGTTCACAGACTTTTCCTTTCACACTTTTCTATCACTGTGACTGGATCTCACAACACTTATTCTCAACTCAAACCTTTCATACAATTTTCTCAACAAACTCTTTAATTCATCCTCATTCTCCTGTTCACCCATATATCACATTGACTTTTCCTTTCACACTTTTCTATCACCGTGACTTTAGATCTCACATTTATTCTCAAATCTTTATCTCCACAACTCGCATAAAATTTTCTTAAGAAACCTTTTAATTCACTTTCATTCTCTGCTAAACAATACCATGTCACCAACAAACAATGTAAATAGTTTTTATACAGTATAGGACACGGAATGATGACAAGAAAAGAAATTTACATGTTACGTACAGAAGCAAAAGTATCGTACACACAAGTAATACACGTCAGCAACAATATACTCGTAACATTTCTTTCAATCAACACTTACAGTTTGCTTTCGTTTAGTGACCCGAATGAGTAACACAGAATATAACCACGGATACGGGGGGCGACCGTACTCGGTATATATATAAATAAGGCATTCGCGTCTTCCATTTTTCATTACACAAATCTACAGAACATTTCTGCGATAGTGCTAGTCTACAGTCCAGGCATAATATATGCGATATTGTCGAGAGTGTCCTGCAAGAGTGGCACAGGAGGCGCGATGGAAGGGATGTGCGCCGTCAGGCAGACCAGCGGGGCCAGCGAGCAGAGCAGGGTGTCCAGCAGCACCGATACTGATCCAGAAACGGCTATTTGACCCTGAAATACATAAGGCAATGTTGATATGATTCGTAGTCACAGAGACGTCAAATTCAAACAATCTTCTATCTTGTACACACCTCATTGCTGATGATATTGACGGGACAATATTCTTGCGACAAAACAGAATCTTACTAGCCTAATTCATTCAAAGGACAATTTTATAAAGTGCCGTTTAGAGAGCAAACTTTCTTCAAGAGCGCTCTAACTTGGAACTCGAGCCCACTAATTATATAGGACGTATGCATCACCCTTTAATATGTGTTATATTTGATATAATTTGATATTTGTTTAGTTGCTATGTAAATTTGATATTTTTATGTTTGTTTGGGTCCGCGCGGCATCGCGACCGCAGTGGAAATATAGACTTATGGACAGGCGTCAAGACTAGATCGCTGACCGGTCGGCCTAAGCATTGCGCAAAACTCTCGTGTTTTACCTGCTATAATTAAGAGGAATCTCTTCACCACGCTACCTTTTCAACGATCTACGCCTCTAAACGTGACCTGAATTCTCCGAGCATTGCGCAGCAGCAATTTGCCTATGTTACAGTTCTTTGTACCGGTACCGTACACTAATATTGAACTAATTATTTCTGGCAGCTATAGCAGCGCTCGAGTGAATAATTTATAACACTTTATTTGTATACAGTACAACTATGTGGGATTATTGCCATGAGGTAATTTATTTCGACCAACCAGAAAGACCACCTCCGTGGCCTGGTGGAAAGACGCTTGTCTGCCGATCCGGAGGGTACGGGTTCGATCCCCGCTGGAACCCAATTTTATTTTAAATTGAATTCATCTGGTTTTCACTAAGGGCCCATTAAAACATCTTTCTGGTTGGTTGGAAGAGATTGCCATATGGCAATAAACTAGCCAGATTAAAATATTTAAAAAAAAAAGATGTTAATGGGGCCTTAAGTGAAAACGAGCGGGAATCAAACCCGCAACCTCCGAATCAGAAGACAGACGTTTTACGGACTAAGTCACGGAAGCCATCCTAAAGTGTCCCATTAATTATCTATGGGTATGATTGTTATCTTAATGTTAAAGAGAATCTGAAATTATCTTAATGTTAAAGAGAATTATTGTTATCTTAATGTTAAAGATAATTAGATTGGAGAAACACTGAAATATCAGTATTCAATTTATTTATAATCTAAAAACTATGATCACATATCTAAATATCATTCTAAGCTCCAATGGCAAATGAGACAGTAAAGAAATATCCACATTCTATCAAGCAAGAATTGTATAAGGTATACGGATGTAGAGGAGGCGAGAGATGTGTGTCACGATAATCAAGTCTGGTTCTCTCTGAGTATCCTAACAGGAAAACAGCATGATGGTATGTATTTACATATTTAATAAATAGAACAGATGACCAGATACCTCATGTTCCTTGAGGCGCTCCCCAATGATGGTGAGGCTCTCCCCCAAGAGACGCAGGTGTGCCCCTATCTCTGCGGGGCCTACGCCCACCACACGGTACATGCCGCCGCCCCCTCCGCTTCCACCAGGCCCGCTGCTGCCTGTGCCCGCCCCTGCTCCTGCACTTCCACCCCCGCTGCCTGGGCCTCCGCTGCCACCGGTCTAGAATCATCAAAAGGGCTTATTTATATACAAGGTGGACCTTCAGTCGTGCTCCAATTTCAAACATACATCACAGAGCTGCAATATGTGGATAATTGCGCTCTTGTTGCGCATTTAGAAGAACACTTCCGAGAGTTCATCAGTGTTAAGAGGTGTATCAGGTGATTGGTGTACAACACTGGTACAAATACTGTAGGTGGATAACTACTGCTCAATCCTCCGAGTGTCCCGATCATCTATAGCAGGGGTATCCAAACTACGGCTTGTGGGCCAACACCGGCCCGTGAGTACCACCAATATGCCCGGTATCCGACCCGCCATAGTTTATTTTGATTACATTGTAAAATTTACAATGTAAGTAAATCATACAAAATAATAATCAGATGTTTTTATTTAACGACCAATTAAGAAACACAATAAATGACATGCATAATAAAACTGAACATTTTAACTGTAATTAATGATATGAGATTTATCCTAAAAACTTACAATAAGTGACATACATAGGTAATTCACATAATGAAATTAAACATTATAATTATGATTCATGAGATTTATATAGCTGTAACTTTCCACTGACAATTGTTTGTAGTTGTGGATCAAGTTTACTAGTGGATATTATCAGCAGCGACTTCAAATGCTCATCAGTTCATTTGGATCTGTAAATATTTTTTGTATATTCCATTTTGGAGAATGGTTTTTCACACAGATAAGTAGTGCCGAAAGCGGAAAAAAAGCCACGAGCAAATTTATGCAACTGATCAAACTGTATGAGTGGAAGACTCTTATAAAATTCCAGCAATGATGACTTGAAATATTTTTCTTTAACAATATCGCTACACGAACCGTACCAACCGAAATTGCGAACGGAGCGGAGTCCACCCCCGCATCCTGCGCCATAGATATCTCACTCGCCGGCTAGTCCTGATATAAAAATTTGTGCATAATTCAAAACCATAGTATGTTGGTATGATGAACTAGCTAGGTCTTGGCCCTTGGGACTTAGTGGAGGAGTCAGTGTGGCCTTTAGGCTAAAAAGTTTGGAGACCCGGTGATCTATGGTGATTATTTACAAAGGCCACGCATAAGGAACATTTGATTACAATATGTAAAGGTATAGTCACAAGCAATGGTAAAACACAGATGATGCATTATAATACACTAATTATTTTACAAAATAAATTTCCTAATTTCTGTTACGCACACATCCGATACAATTGGCCTAGAAATAAATGTGAAGAAACCCCAAGTACTTTTTCTGCAGAGAACACCTGACTTATATTACAACCATTCTATATTCAAGTGAATGATATACAACTAGAGAACGTACCTAACTTCACATATCTGAGCAGCATCCTGACATCGAATTCCTCTCTTGATAATGAACTGAAGTCACCTCAGGAGTGCATAAGCAGCTGTTGCTAAACTAAATAACATAGTATTCTACAGCAGGGACATCTATCTCCCAGTCTACAAAGACATCTGTCAACAAGGCTAATATCCTTCCTACCAATTCTCGACGGATCTGAGATTTGGGTTCTCTATAGAAGGTTTAGGAACGGGTTGTTCCTTAAAGGAGAGATGATGAGGATGATTGTTGATAAATAAAAACTTGTCGAAATCGGAATATGCAAGGAGGTATTTTATTGATAAACGTCGGTATTTATAATATTTTGGAATGTGTGTGGGACGGAGCAAGAGATATGTTGATGTCTCGTCTCATGCCTCACAATATATTTATTGTCATCACGTAGGTATTCATAGTTTTGACTGACAGCGCGGAAGATATGTTGCTGTCTCGTTTCCTCACGAAATGCGGTCTCCGCTAGTAGTGAGTTGAATGACCGACCGTGTGAACTTTGCCCATTGTTTGTCTCGCATTGTGAAGCATGCGAGTTTGATGACCGGGCGGGCAAAGGTCGCCTCGTGGGTTCAGTGACCGCACGTATAGTCACTACAAAGGTATTATATTTCCTTTGTCACATCCTTCGGATCCACTGGAGTGATCATGTCGCAAATGTCTCAATCATGCAAAATTCCAACTGTAAACCTGTCGAGGATATCGCAGTAAAGGCGAAATTGCAGTGGATCAGATATGTGAAATACATGGGCGATCAAAGGCTTGCAAAACGCGTCTTATACGGGGAAGTGAAGGATTGGTGTGCAGAGAAAGCACTACGAAGACAGTCTGCGAGAGTCGCTGGCTTTATGCAAGGTGTTTGAAAACTGGGAGCAGCAGGTGGCTCAAGATTGTGGAGAGTGCGGAGCTAGCTCTGTTCTTGAGCTGATTGCGTCTCAACAGATAGATGCGAAAGAAACAGTGTGTTGCAAACATACATCAGTGTCACCCGACGGCTCAGATTAAACTCCTTAACCGGTTCACTGCCACGAGCGTGTTGACGCGCTCTCCGATTCAGTGCTCGCCAGGCCGGCCATACAAAATGAACGCGTAAACGCGCTCTCCTTTGAGCTTGTCGCAAGCCAATATCAAATACAATTGTAATAATTTATAAATTATAACACATAGTGACATCTATTGGGATGGTCAAGAAATACTTAAATATTACAATTTACCGATATTATCAGGTTACAGTCATCTATCTAAAAGCTTTCACTGACAGTCAATACGTGTCTCTGATACAGGGTTACCGACTACAGTTTTTTGCGAAGTAATTGCGATAATTTATAATGACTTAGTTTGTAGTTTTATTCAGTGGTTGATTTTTAACTTTTGTGCGTTATTTTTATTAGTTTTTCAAAGTATTTATTTACAAAGTGTGTTTTCATGTATTCTTTGGTTATTGGCGGTAGTTTTGCGGCATAATACGACGTTTATATAAACTTTTTACGGTTTTATTTTATAGTTTATTTACCTTTTGTGCTTTATTATACATCATAATGATAATTTGTTGATTTTAATTTACTAAGTATATTATATTCCACTATATTTAAAAGTAAACCTGTTTTCTGTGTCAAGTTGTGACAACCCTGACATTTTGTGAATATTTAATCTGTGTTTTTTTGAGTGAACGGCAGCTCAAACGCCCCACGGTGTATTTATTTGGTAAGATTTCATAATATCCTTTATATCTGTATACAAAAAATATAAAATTTTTAGGTTCTATTTTTGTTGAAAAAATCCCGGCCTGCTGGGTGCGGCCATACTAATAACTTCCGGCACTTAAAGGGTTAATAAACTTTTTAGGTATAACTGAGTCACTTAACAAGGAAGCATGAGTAACATTGTTCCTGTTGTTATGTTATATTTAGATATTTAGAGGCGGGTATTAGCTACGAAGAGAGAAGGAATAAACTGCTTCTGTGAAAAGCAAACAAATTATTATTTCTGCATTATAATCTACCATTATTGAGATTTAATTAATCAACTTATTTTTTTGTATTGGATTCTTTTTCTCAAATTTTGTGTAATTAATTTTCATTGTAATTTGTTTTATCAAACACTGTTTATTCCACTTTTTGTAACGAAGATTTTTTTTTGTATTCTACTTTTTGTATTCCCTGAAGATGAGGTGAAAGCCTAGAAACCGGTAGGGTTATACCGTTACATAAAGTGGAATAAACAGTGTTTGATAAAACAAATTACAATGTCTTTAAACCTCCACAGTGTTAATGCCTTAACTATAAACAATAATTTATTTTCATTCACTTATCTCTTCTTTTTATATATTATTTATAGTTAAGGCATTAACACTGTGGAGGTTTAAAGACATTGTAATTTGTTTGATCAAACACTGTTTATTCCACTTTATGTAACCCTACCGGTTTCAAGGTTTTCAAGAAATCTTGTTTGTACTCCCCTGATGATGAGGTGAAAACCTTGAAACCGGTAGGGTTATACCGTTACATGAAGTGGAATAAACAGTGTTTGATAAAACAAATTACAATATCTTCTTTTTAGTTTTCACGGGACCCAATATCCGGCACCGGATCCCAGCAATATTTCAGCTAGATCTGGGTCATTTGCGGGTACTGAAAATATTGCCAGGTACCGGGTAATTTCCGAGTACCCGGTGCATCGGTACTCTTTAATACTCGCCGTTCAATGTCTCATCAGGACCAAGAACCCATATATTCTGCCATCTTTGAACATGCCAGATGTACTGCTGTAGCTCAAGAGACTAAAGATGGTATGCATTATTATACTGCACCCTGAGTTGTTTTATGGAAACCTGTTTATAATTGATCCATCGTCAGGTTGTGTAAAAACTCATACAGAAGGATTTAAACAGAACCTTTTTGCTCTGTTTATTGTAAAATATGTGCAAGGGCTCACCGCGCTGTTATTCTGCTTGCTGTGCGAGGTCTGCCTGCTTCGGTTACCGGGCGTGTGATGGATGGGAGGATTGGCACCCTGTTGATGGTTACTTTGCGGCGCGTTGGACTTCGCAGGCGGGGGCGGACCGGCTGGAAAGGATACATCAAGTTTTATTGCGATATAAAATAAAAATTAACGGTAAACAAAGCTTGAAATTAGAATCATGGTATCAAAAAAAAAGTCTCAGCCTAGAAAAAAATATATTACTCATATGCGCCGAGTACGTGTGCTAGTACTGTTTGTTGCCTCTTCACGTGTGGTTGTGTTGCCAACATGTATAATGATCGACTGCAAGTTCCACAAACTTCAGTGGTTTTAAAACGACAGGCTTGACTACTGGGACCGAAGACAACAATATCTTCACCCTGCACTCTTTAGTATGCCCAAATTGTTTATTTGGATATGTTGAAGGAACCATATTAAAAAAAACTAAATACGGACAAAAAACATAAATAATTATTACAGACAACTTTTTCATGGTACCAGAGTTGGTATGTTCAAAATTGTACATGATTGTACGAACTAATAAGTTGTTACCTCACAAGCTAAAGTAACACTTCCTGGTGTGTACAGGCTCAGGCAAGCCACTGTAACTCTGCATCAGTTCAGTTCAGTTCGATACTACCACCACCCATGCTGTTCTACGGGACAAAATAAGTCTCATCCAACGCAATCTACGTGTATGGATTTAGAAGATGGGAAAGATGTGTCACGATAGGCAAGTCTGGTGCACTTTCCTTTCTGTCTACCTCGATATGGAGATGGTATATATGTAAGCATGATTTTGGGACCTAAAAAATGGTGAAAAATAAGAGTTACGAATTGTCACTCTCCTAATTCAGGGGTCAGCAAAAACGAAACGGCGCTTCTTTTTGTGCAGATGTTTTAAATGGCCGATCGCCGAGTTGAGGAGTCGTGAGATACGACCGTATGTGGGCCTCTTATAGCTTCGCATTTGGCAGCCTCTGCTGTGACGCTACACAGTTATAATTCGGCAGCGTTTCCATTGCTACGTGTATCGCTGTTCTTTGTCAAAGATGAAATAATGTAAAATCTCAATCGAGGTCAGCATTAACAGATGGATATTTGCAATAAATATTTATGACATGGAGTACTAACTTTAAACTAAATTTGTTGAAATTTTATCTCAAAAAAAGACAAATCCATTATTTTCATTAGTAGAACCGTATTTCAAACAATTGTAGTCTTTTTTATTAGGTGTGCAAATAAGTTTCCGACGTTTTTTTATCAAAAATTGGGCATTTATTGTGAAAGAACGGAACCTCATGTTTTATTCGAAGTATTGCCCATCGCTTGCCACTACTTTTTCCCATCTTTCTGGCAGCATACGGATACCGCGTCGGAAGAATGCTTCATCTTTTGAGGCTATCTACGAATCGACCCAATTTTTGGTATCTTCATATGATGTGAAGTGCTGCTCAGACAGGCCATGCGTCATCGATCGAAACAAGTGGAAATCGGAAGGAGCAATGTCTGGTGAAAACGGCGGGTGGGGTAAAACTTCCCAATTGAGTGTTTCCAAATAGGTTTTGACCGGCGACGCAACATGTGGACGAGCATTATCATGCAGGAGAATAATTTTGTCGTGTCTGGAGTAGTAGTGGGCGCGCTTTTCCTCGAGTGCTCGACTCAATCTCATCAATTGTGTTCGGTAGACAGCCCCAGCAATGGTTTCGTTCGGTTTGAGCAACTCATAATACACGACACCAAGCTAATCCCACCAAACACAAAAGTTTTTTTCCATGAATATTTGGCTTAGCCGTAGAAGTTGAAGGCATGGCCAGGGGGTCCCCATGATTTCTTCCTTTTTGAATTATCATAGTGGATCCATTTTTTATCACCAGTGACTATACGGTGCAGAAAACTCTTTCGTTTATGCCTGGCAAGCAGCATTTCACATGTGGAAAATCGGCGTTCAACGTTTCTCGGTGTCAGTTCATATGGAACCCAATTTCCTTGTTTTTGAATCATTGCCAATGATTTCAACCGATGTCAAATTGCTTGTTGAGTCACTCCTAATGTAAGTGCAAGTTCTTCTTGCGTTTGGCACGAATCTTGATCCAATAATACTTCCAATTTCACGTCTTCGTACACTTTCGGCCTTCCGCTACGTTCTTTGTTTTCGATGTCAAATTCACCGTTCTTAAACTTTTGAAACCACCCACGACAACTTCTCTTACTTAAGGCAGCCTCACCATCTGCATCTACAAGAAATCGATGCACCTCAGCTGCAGATTTCTTTAAATTGAAGAAGTAAATCAAAAGTTCCCGCAAATGACGCTTATTCGGCTCAAAACTTGACATTTTCGCACACAAAAGAATATATTATACTGATAAAAGTTCACTAATATTTCAAGGTTATGTTGTTGACAGATTTCCAACCTTACGACAATGACGTTTTACATCTGACAATTTTAACCATAACTTACTGGTGGCGCCAACTTTTGTCAAACGGCAGCAGCTTATTTGTACACCTGATAACTCTACTTCTTATTTGGCAGCATTTCCAGTGCCACGTGTATCGCTGTTCTACGACATTTTGTTCTCGTTTTATCTAGAATGTTTACTCGTGCATATTAATACCCGGCACACAGTCTAAAATATTTACCATTTGGTCTTCAACAAAAAAAATTGCCGACCGCTGTTCTAATTACTGGATTTTTACTGTAATAAGTTTTTAAAAATCTTACTGTTAACAGTCTTGGCTACTGAGGTGGTTTGTTCTGCCTTCATCGCAGCGTACCGCTTGGCCTTCCTCTTCCAGACGTATCTCTCGAGATATGTCACCTGGAAATAAATAAAGTGGTTGCTATTCAAAAACCATCTTTCGAGTTTCTGGTATTACACAATGTCGGCTACAGTAAAAATCAATCGAATAAAGAATATTTTTTTCATCAAATCATCACTGACAACAAAATATGAAGAAAAACTAACAAAATATTTTTGAAGCTTTCGCGGTTCTTCGTATCATTTGCGTAAGGTCTTTCAAAGTGTTTTACCCCGTGGTTTGGCTTATGAGAACTTCACCATAAGTGGACGCACACCGGATACCGCTGACTTACAGCAAAGTCTAACTGCAACGTGAGCGCATGGATCGGTCCTGAGTTGTAAGCGCATGGATCTATCCTGGGTTGCGACCGCAACGTGAGCGCATGGATCCATCCCGGTTTGTGACCACAACTCAGCGCATGGGTCCGATCCGGTTTGCGACTGCAATGTGAACGCGTGATTACGTCCCAATTTGCGACTATTACGGGAGCATATGGTTCTGTCCATAAGTGAGAGCATGGTTTTTTTCTATAACTTCCACAAATGTTGAAGATGTTAATTTTCATTTAGTTGTCACTTCGATCTGATTATAGGGTACGGTTATGGTTGCAAACCGAGACGGTCCCATGCGCTCACCTTGCGGTTGAGACTGCTGCAAGCCAGCTTTATTCACTCATGGCGAAGTTGACGAACGAACGAGCCCTGAAGATGAAAACTGCAACGTTTTCGAAACGCCGGCATCATAAGCCAAATTACATGGTAAAACCCTCCAAAAAACCTTATTTTAAATGTATCAGACAATTGATTACGACATCGTAAATTTAAACTATTTTCGGTGTCATATTCACGAATTGAACTGTTAAGACGATCACCTCTCAGACACGGAGTGACTCCGTTGAATGAATTACCCAATATCTATATCTTCTATGGTGGATAAATTGAGCATAAAACTCCTTTAGTAAACTTTGTAGATATACAGTGGTACCTCGGGTTACGAACTTAATTCGTTCTTTGATTCCGTTCGCGAGCCGAAATGTTCGCAAACCGAAATTAATTTTCTTGCGAGCCATAATGAGGGTTATTTTATTACAAAACATATTAAATATATTTTATATATACTGTATATTATATATATAAAAAGCAAAAAAAATTTTATCAAGAACAACGAACGCAATGACAAACAATGTTCACAACGCGCGCATCTGAGAACAACTAATGCGTAATTGCGTAATGCGCCGTTACAATTACTTCGTGAGCCGAGGCATTGTACACAGGTCGAGTCAACATTTGTTCGGAAATTGTGTTCGTAAGCCGATTTGTTCGTGACCCGAGGTTTGACTGTAATATGAATCACTTCACAGGGAAGTATGAGTAAAATTGTTCCTGTTGTCATTATGCTATATTTGAATTTTTGATAATTTTTTTTGTTATTTGATGTAATTGGGTTAAACCTGGATCAAATGTAAAATAAATAAAATTGTTTACATGTAGATTATGACTGTTGAAATAAACAAATAAGTATGACTCACATTGGCCCACATTTCTCCCAGCCTCTTGGAGATGGCGGAGAAGTCCATGTCTGGATGTTTCTTGATCAGGTCGTTCCGCACTCCTTTGGCCCACATCATGTAGGCCGTCACGCGGGTTTTGCCTGGAAGCCAAGTTCAAGAGTTTAAAAAACCTGCGTTAAATAGGGAATGATTTTTTGACCAAGCATAAAACACTGCCTCTCACCTCAAAATGAAGAAGTAAAATTACTCTAGGATATGATAATATTTGAATAAGAACCACAGCCGTTCAGTTTATTTATTTAGTATAAGTTACGGTTTCTCATCGCCCATTAAAAACATTAATTTAGTTACTATACTTGAGAAAATGTAGGATGGTTTCTGTGACATTTCAAATGTCATGTCTCAAAGGGATGGGGTAAAATAGTTTTTTTTTACAAATTCAATATTTTTTTATAAATGGAAAAATTGTTTTTCTCTAAACTGACGTTTAAATTTCTAATTTTCATTATACTGACTTTCTAATGTATTGTATAATTTGTATCTATCTTTAAATAGGCCAAAATCCACTATGAATCAATACTAATTATGAATATTTAATTTTATGTATAAAAAAAACGAAAATCCAATTATAGTATACCCCATCGCTAGCCAATGCATACTAACGTAGTGACATTAGACGAACGTCGCCAAATATTATTTGATTTTAACAAAATGACATATTTTTGCTAATTTGTAACAAGATGTATTAATTTGTCATTATTGTTAGTTTTATGTAATGTATTTACCTAAATAACTTGCTATTTATTAGAATCGAGGCTTATATTAAAGTTGATAAAATAATTAAAATTACTCAACATCGTTACTAGGTAGGTTGTATTGGGGCAAATTTGTGAGCTGTCACAGGACTCATCCTAGATTTTCCGAACTATACAATAGACATAAAAAACGCATTTCAACATATTTTCAGAGATCTTGGCAAGTTTGAGAAAAAAAATGGTACCAGATTTATGGTTTCTCCAAAGATGTCCGAGACTGCAGCGTACTCATTACACAATCAATGCAATCTTGGTACGGGAGAATCCAAGCAGTAGTGATACAACTAAGTTCATGGTGTTTGGCCGGCAGGAGCACGTCTTACATTGAACGGTGCTGATATAGAGAGTGAAAATTTTTAAATACCTCGGGAAGTATCCTAGTAGAAGACCTCGACACAGAAACCGAAGTTAAGTGCAGAATTGAATCATCTCGTGCCGCTTTTAATAAAATGAGAAGCGTATTCTGCGATGTTAATCTAAACTTGAAACTTCAACAACGGTTAGTCAAATGCTACGTTTGGTCAGTGTAATTGCATGTAGTGGAATCATGGACCCTCAAAGTTGGTAGTATGAACCGACTGGAAGTATTCGAAATGTGGATGCACCGGAGAATGCTACGGATACCTTGGACGGATATGGTCAGCGACCGCGACGTAATAGAGTTGCTGACTAATATTAAAATCCGAAAGGCGTCCTATTTGGGTCATGTACTTAGAGGAGCAAAGTACAAATTACTGCACCTGATCATCCAAGGCAAAATAGAGGGTCGAAGAGGTGTTGGCAGGAGGCAAATCTCCTGGCTCCGCAATATACGTGATTGGACTGGTATAAGGAGCGTTGGGGAACTTTTTCGGGCTGCCGGGGACAAAGATGCCTACTCTCAGGTGATATTCAACATTGGGGGGATCTGACATGACATTGAGAAGAAGAAGTAATACAACTCTCGCACCATAATATATATACTGCAACCTCATATTTCTCGAAGGAATTTGGAAATTTATCAATTTAGGGCAGTCTATTATTCGGACAATCGGTCAAACATAATATTCTATTATTTAATTTTCTGTTTTGAAAATCTGTCTAAGGATGTGTCGAGATAGGAAAGTCTAACGCACCAGTCTCTGCCTATCCCGGGGCACAGAGACTAGAGCATCAGACAGACATCGAAATGGCATGATGTAAATATTTATATGTATGTAAAAGCAGGATCAAATCAGATATTAATCTACGATCAGAATCTCATTAAGTTCAGTTGCGATAATAATTAATTAAATTTTACATAATTATTTCTAAAACCAACCTTCAAGTTGATGTGATGTAAAGATTTGTGTTACAATCTCTCTAAAGCGTTCGAATGAACTGTATAATGAGTCCAGATACTGGAGTTGTATACTCCATACCACAGTGCAAAAGAGAATCTTGGTTGCGTGTACTCCCTTGAATTCCTTATAATAAAATAAAATTTACTACAAATTCACAACAGTTGACGATAAATCAGTCTATAAAATTTGCTCCGTCCGATCTGAATATTTGGTCCATACAACGTGTCAAATATCCAAACGAGATGAAAAATAAACTACATACCTTTGTCCTTTCTCTGGGCCTTAGCCCTGCCAACGATTCTACCATCCTTGACGAGCAGCTTTTTCTTATTGGACTTCTCCATCATATAAAGGGAGTGTCCAGGACGAGATAGCGTGTGAGGCGTGCCAGTGGTGGCGCTGGGGCTCTCTACATGGGACTCACCGTCCGAGGGGCCTTCATCTGAATCCATCGAATCCATACTGTAAAACAGAAAAAAAAATTTAACACTTCGTATCCCATTCGTATAACAATAACCTTATAATTAGAGGTATATACATACATACATAGTCTCTAGTTAGCTGTCCACACCTCAGCATACCAATTTGACTTTGGCTCCAGATATAAATCAATCTAACAATCTATCCCTTTTAAAATCATTGTTTAATATAATAAGAATGAACAAGATGGAATTGTCTTTCATGTGTCGTTTGCGGATGGGCCATTGCGTGGTGGCTAGTATCCTTTCCGGAATGGGTATTGTGAAAATTCCCAGCTGCGAGTGCGGTTTGGATGATGAAACTATAGACCATGTATTTTTCGGTTGTCCTTTTCGAGACAGATTTAATTTATTAAAAGCTATATCTTTACCGCAATCGATCTATAAGTGGAAAAGTTCCGCGAAGAAAGGAGAAATGCAAAATTAATTGGACGCAGTAAAGATATAGTTTTTAAGTTAATTCATAACAAAAAAATAAACAAAATAGACGATTTAGACATTACCTATCATTCGGATTATCAAGTGATGGATCAAAATAATCATCGTCGCTTGGTTCTTCCGGTCCATGGTCATCTTTCCCAACATGTCCCGGGGCAGTGTCATGGTGTTGTGCGATTGGCTCACTGTGCTGAGGGGCATGAGAGGGCATCCTTTGCTGGGCGGGCCCCGGACGTTTGGGACGAGATGTGTCGATGTCATCAGGCGACTCAAAGTCCACCAACTTGGAGCTCTTCTTACGGACCCTGCCGCTGCGCGATACGCCCGTCACCTCGAGATCTGCTGTTGTAAAATAAATATTAAATATTTATTACATTAATGTGTTAAGTAAGATGAAGAAGAAAGACCATACTGAGATGGTTTGGGCATGTGGAACAAATTAATGAAGAACATACGTACATACAATCACGCCATCTGTCGGGGTAGGCAGAGAACAGAGCTCCATACTTTCCCAACTCAACACACATCTTTAGGCTCTTCTACATCCATACAACTTCTATGATTTCTCTTTCTACTTTTCATTCTTTCAGAATATCATTCACTTGATCCAACCATACTTTTCTTGGTCTTCCTCTCACACACCTTCCACTCATATTTGCAATAAATATCTGTTGTTTTAGCCTTTCTTCATTCATTCGTTCCACATGCCCAAACCATCTCAATGTACTCTTCTTCATCTTACTTAATACATCAGCCTTAAGTTCACATTCATTCCTAATCATTTCATTCCGTATTCAGTCATACATTGGCACTCCTTGTATGTTCCACAATGCACACATTTCTACATTTATTCGGCTCCTCTGTTTTTTTGCCATGTCCACGCTTCACTCCCATACATCAAAGTTGGCACCAAATAAACTATAGAAAGTCAGAGAAATTGTGTAAGTCGTATGAAAATGTGTATGGATGTAGAAGAGGCTAAGAATGTGTGACGAGATAGGAGTCTGGCATTGTCCTCTGCCTGACCTGACAGGGAAATGGCATGATGGTATGAATCTATGTAAACAATTAACTGTAAATTCTGTTCAAACACGTGTGAAAACGATTAATACTTACATACATATCATCACGCTGTGTCCCTTGTCGGATAGGCAGAGAGGACAGATCTCCAAACTTTTCTACCCAAGCACATAACTCCTCCACATTCATAAATCTCATCATGCACAATCTACTATTATTCATATTTCTCACTTTATCTTCATTCAAAATCTGGTCCAGCCACGTTTTCCTTAGTCTACATCTTCCACACACATCTTACACTTCTGACTTGTATATTTGCTTAGTCATAATCTATTCTCTCCACATGTTAGTGATTTTTTTCCATTGTGATTTGTATTCTTATTTGCTTTCTCCCTTTTCGCTGGCGGTGAATCAGGGCTTGTGTATGAGTTACCTTCTAATCAGCGGCGGCTGGTCCCGAGGTGCGCTGAACACCAACGCACCTCAAGACGCTGAGCGAATATGAAATATCACTGACTCACGGTTTACTGTATGTCTCTGCCTGCCCTATATGAATTTGCGTTTCCGTCCGGTGCATATTGGAGATCGCTCCGGTAGTATTGGCAAACTTGGCCGGTCAATTCGAAAGGAATATTTTTTTAAATTTTACTTAAAATTTTTTTAAATTTTCACTGAAATAAAAATCCTCGTACTATTTGTCAGTATACTTATACATATTTAATCTATACAAATATTTAACATTTTTGGAAGTCATGTTTGCGAATATATAATTTAATTATTGCAAATTATTTCTCCGGTTCAGCGCACCTCCAGACCGGCCGCCACTGCTTCTAATAAAATTTTACACAATTGATTATTTATTTTCATTTTTCGTATTATGGTTTGTATGTATGAACATTGTTTTCTATTTGTGGTTTTATTTTGCTAAAATTTGGACTCCTGTCAGCTTTTCTCTTTTTTCGCTGACAGTTAATCTAAGGTGGTATTTGTGGGTCTGCTTTTCTATTTTGCCATTTATTCATTTTATATTTGTTTCTTAGTTTAATCTACATGAACAAGGTGTGGGCTGAAAAACATCTGGTGTCAAAAATGCTCACTTTCGTCTATTTGACATTCTATTTTGAAGGCTTGTAATCAAATAAAATAATATATGTAACGTAAAAGCAAACATAATATCTTGTAGAGCAGAAAATTTTCTTTCGAATGACGTATAACCTTTACCATTTTGTTTTACTTTTGGTGCTCATTTTTAAATTGAAAAAAAAAACGGACACAACTTATGTTAACACCCAATATATAACCGAAGTCATAGGTAACCTTATATCCCCGAATACTAAGCGGAAAAAATACAATAGACTAGCACAGCGCGGTATTCGAACTAACGACCTTTCGCACAGAAGTCCAGTGTGTTACCGCATGACCATGCACCCCATGTAACACACTGGATATTGATGGGGTGTAACTTGACCGGGGGGGGGGGGGGGGGGGGATGTTATGAGGTCATCTCAGACCTTTTGATAGCTTCTCTCTTTTGATAGCTTTCTGCTAATTATCTTGAAATATATGTGCGATTTTTTAATGTATTTATTATATATGAACATACTATATTGTTATCAATAAACCTATATTTATTTATTTAAACCATCTTAAAGCTGTTTTTTCTCATCTTACTAAAAACATCGATTTTATCTTTGTTGATTTTTTTTATACAGTGGAAATCGTTGAACATGAAACCATGGGGTCAGAAATATTTTTTCGTGTTTAAAATAAATTTTAGAAAACTCACCAACGCTTTTGATGTCGTAAGTATCAAATTTTAGATAGAAAGTAGAAACATTTTGTGCACTTTATAACACTTCATGAGATGCATTTAACGATCACAATTTATTGACATTTAACATGTTTTTCTCTCTAAATGAAGTTACATACGATTATATTTCATCATATCAATATTTCTTAGAAATAAATTAACTATTACAATTTAAAAAATAAGTTATGATTAGCTTAAAATTTATTTTGGATCAAATAAAAGATATAACATATACGACTTTTGAAATCATTTCAATCCGATGTTTTATAAAGCGTTTAAAATGTTACTTAAATAGATAAATCAAATCATTATCGATAATACATAACAGATGAACGACGCCTTTTAGTGACGTTTGGCGTTAATTAGTGCAAAATTAAATTAATAAAACATACGATTTACCTACCTTCTATCTCCATAGTAATTGGCGTTTAGCTCATCAGAGAATCCGACTTAAAAGCGCGCAATTCTTCCAAAAATTGCCGCCAAAAGAATGGATAATTTAAAAATAAGCATATTTTAAGTTCGCAACAGTTGATGATAAGATTTAAAACGCGTAAAAGATAGTTTACTTGTGTTCAAGAACATTTAAATTCGTATAATATAAAGAATATATAATATTTCTAAAGCAAAACTTAATTTTCTTTATCGTGGAGTAAACAAAACAATAGGAAAACTAACCATCTCCCTTGTGCTTCTTTGAAGACTCTGGTTCCATTTTTATAGATAGACAATAGCAATTAAACTGATTGGTAACTTCTTACTGTCGATAAACCTTTTTTAAAACATAAAATATCATTTTTCTAGTTCGTGTTGACAAACAAGCAGATGAAGGTGATTTTCGTCTCCATTTTGATGTTGTATTGCCATGCACGTTTCATGTCTATGATAAAAAAATAAGGCTGACTTACACTTGTAATCCTCGTCTTTGACGATGAAGATGCTGGATTGAAAAATTCAGAAAAAAACCTATGTAGACAACTCTCTGAAGTCCAATATTTTGACCCGTAATTTTCTATAATTACTATTTTATATTGATTGGAATTCTTCATTGCTTCTTCAATTGTCGTATTAGCATTACACCTTTCCATAATGTCAGAAGTATTTACCTCGCCAAAAATCGAAAAATTTATTTAACAACAGACTATCAGTTCTTTTTCAATAATAAAATTTTATTTATTTATTTATTATAACACATAACAAGAAATATACATAATTTGCGAAAAACCAACATATAATTTAATTTGGACATACAATTTTAATGGATTTGGGTTTGTTGCCTTTCATTTTGTCGTATCCCCAGTAAACTAGGATTTTACCTGTATCCCACTGAGAATATTTAGCATGAAAAAATAAATCGATACTTCTTTCCGATTTTTGATTACACAAAAACAAAACCATATCTATCCATAAGAGGTATGCATTCAATGCAGCCATATATATAATTTCCATAAAAAGACGGAAAGGACATCTTCTCGTTGACCTTGGCAAAGAGTACTCTCTAGTCATTTGGTATCCCGTATCTACTCCAATTTTCGTATTATTATAATGATTTATAATTAGTGGCTTTTGTTTTTCTGAATCATCAATTTCTGCATCATTGAATTGAGTGAATAATAATAATACTGCTTTATTTTTTTGTGGTACATACGAAACAAGTATTTTATTTTCAGCAAAACCAAACATACTACTATGGATTGTTTTCTCTCTAGACGGTAAAAATTCAAGTGGGATTTCTCTTTTATTTTTTCGAAGCGTGCCAGTTAGAGTTAAACCTTGTTACAAAAGATCATCGGCTAATTAGATGGAGGTAAAAAAAATATCTATGCTTATCCCCCGTTAGTACGGTTGAATCATTTCCTTAACTACTCGGTGATATTGATTTATATATCTGCGATTATTTATCATACCAGAATAAACCTGTAAATTTGTTATATATGCCGTCGCAGTCAGCAGCAACCCAAATTTTGATGCCATATTTACCAGGTTTAGACTTCATGTTCACGCGAAATGGACAGTTCCCTCTAAAGCTTGCCAAACGTTCGTCTACAGTTATATTTGAAGATGGAGAATAATTGCTCTTGCACGCATCCATAAACATTTTTAAAATCCACTTAATTGGTTCTAATTTATCTGAAGAAATCTTCTCTTTATTTACAAACAGACAAAACATATATTTTATGGAACATACAATATATATTTTGTCTGAATTTCTCAGTTCAGAATCTTCGGTTACTGTCACCTCAAATTCCAAATCGCTATCGATAATTCCCGTTATCTCAAAAATTATTTTTTTGAAAATAAAATAATAAAGAAAAATGTAACAAATATACATTTCTCATAAAAAGAGTAACGGCACAATAGAACATATCAGATAAAAAATAACAATAGAATAAACATACCAGAAAAAAATAACAAAAATCAGGATTATAAAACTGGTGACGAATACCTGGAACGGATGTAAAATATGAAGTGTCAAAAAAGAATGAGCCACGCGCACTTTATTGGCACACCTCGAAAAATTGTCGATCTAATATAAAATATTCATTTCTCTGGATATTTATAAATGTTTTTATTTCATAATAACATCATTCAAATCATAGAGGTTTTGATGAGGAATACATAAAGCATGAAGACCCTGCAATCAGTATATTTAGAGAAATTAAATAAAATATAAGTCCTGATCACTCGCGTCCGATCACAGATCGGCAAAGGTTAATGAAGAGGAAAAAAACAGTACTCACCGTACCTGGAGATGAATCCATCGCACAACATTGCTCTAAGAGAACTGACCCCACCTGGGAACGTTAGTCTTTTCCTGATCTCACCTGTTTTCGTCTATTCTCACCTGATCTCCAACATCACATTATCAAAAAGGGTAATTTCTGTCCATCCGGGGAAGTGGCCAAACCGATTATATACAAAACTACGTAAAAAGGAATAAACTTCCCATGCGAAGGGATTAAAACCCCCCTCCCTGCCCCGACTGTTTCACAACCTTGCTGTATATAGCGAAGCACAACCGTAGAAGGTAAACAATAAGAAATAATGTGCTAAATTTTATTTTATTTATTTATACTCGTACATGATATTTTTTTTTACAAATACACAATTTGTGAAAACACAACAGGTAATTCAATGTTGACACACAATTTTTTTGGATCTGAGTTTGTTGTCTTTCATTTTTCGTGCCCTTAGTAAATTAGGCTTTTACCTGATTCTTACTAAGGACTTAAAAATAAAGGGATGTTAGTTTTGGTTTGGACTTGAATTGAAGATCATAAATGTAATTAAAAACATTTGTTTCGAGCGAATATTGTCTGGTTGAATTCAACTTAAGATGAAGTTTGAATGGAAGTGAAGCTAAGAAACGCATTAACAACTGGAAGCTCCATTTCGAAAGTATTATCACTTGCAATCAACAAACGTGAGCAAAAAGCTATAAGAATGACGGACGGGAAAATGTTTATTTTGGCCACCCGCTTTTCTTCGTGTACAAAACTTTCTAATTAGCTGGGCTTTTCCAAGAGCATATCTCTTTGCTCCAGCAGTCAATAGTCTGCTTCCGTGACGTTTTTATTAATGATGTTGATACTCTTAATCATCATGCCTACCTGGATTTCTAGTAAATTTCTTACGTCTTCGGTGTAAGCACAGCTTCATACCCTACCCTTGTAGGGTACGCCAAAGACGTAAGAAATTTACTCCAAAGAATGGATATCACCCCTACTAAAAGTTTTCCACCTAACATGCTGCTGTGATTGAAACTTACCCACCGGGTACTCCAATGCATCAATTTCTTGGTCTTTCCAGTGTCCTCACACTGTAAATTTTCTTTTGTAAAACCATTTAGAACTTATTTATCTTATCTTTTATTATTGTTGAAATTTCTCTTGCAAGTGATATTATAATGCATTGAATAATATTTTTATTGCTACTACCAATATTTCATTGCTTCATGCACAGAAATATTTGATACTCATATAAATTCAATTATTAACTAATAATTGAATTTATATGACGCTTTAAAAACAGCCTTTTGTAAAAATATTAATTTCTCACGTAGTACATGTGATACAGCCTTTATTATTTGGCCAATGTTGCCATGAAAAACAATGATAAGAGTTATATTTCTCTTATCAGTTGTCTACTATCAATTTTGACAGCTGTAATAAATTTTGACATTTCAAGAAAACATCAGTCAAAATAAGGAAAATGTAGGCGCATACAAATACAAAGTCTGATCTATGATCTCATAGTATATAAGTTTAACAAACACTTCCATACAATAATAAATTTTATTCTACACGTGTAAAGTCCATAATTAGATTAGTCGCCACTTCCTTTGGCTGTCTTTCGTACCTACCTATTACTAGTGTTTTATTTATTCTATTCAATTAATTCTAAATTCAAATTTTGATAGAATCGACAATCGAGACAAAGACAAAATGAACTATCAAAAGTTGTTTTCACGTTTGTATTCGTCAGCTGAGCAGGCTAATGGAGAATTATTACAAAAATACAGTATTTTGACTGGAAATGTTACGACTTGTAATAGTATAACTCAAGAAGAGGTCTCAACGAGCAGCATTGTTGTCGAAGAGCAGGTGGACAGCAGTGATTTGATGGAATATCAGCCGGAAATTGAGCATGTTGAAGATGAGGTCATGTTGATTACTACCAACATCAGTAACGAACCGCTACAGTCGTGGAATGAGTCAGCTATTGAAGAAATTGTTACTATTGTCGAGCCTTTGATGCCAGATGAGGTAATTTATGTTTTATAATTATATAGATATAATTAAACACGCGTCGCGACAGATCGAATATTCGCCATCCCCAGAGCTAGAACATATTTTGTCCAAAGAGAATATGCCTATTTGACTCCTGTGACATAAAATGTGGTGCCGAATTCAATAAAAGCAAAAGAGGGCAAAAAGTCAGGCAGTGGATCGGAGCGTAGTTGTTATTGTGACAGGAGTTTAAATACTTGGGTTTGCAGGAACAACAACTTGTAACAAAGGTTTGTGTGAATTCTTGAATGTGGTGTGTATTTAGTGATCATGTGCTCCACATTATTTATTTTATTTATTTATTTTACACATGACAAGAAATATACACAATTTGCGAAAAAAACAATGGGTAATTTAATTTGGACACACAATGGATCTGGGTTTGTTGCCTTTCATTTGTCGTGTCCCCAGTAAACTAGGCTTTTGCCTGTATCTCACTGAGGACATATGTACAGCATGAAAAAATAAATCGATACTTCTTTCCGATTTTGGATTATATAAAACCCCGTTGCACATTTTCATCAACCTGACAAACAGTGACACTCAATTACATATGTAAACATCACGCGAAATCAAACTCCTCGCACTTCATCACTCCAGACAGACATACCGCACATAATCATAAAACAAAAAAAAATACATTTATATAAAAATATAAATATAAAACAACAAAATACACCCCCCCACTCAAGAGCTAATTATGGGATGGACTTTTTGGTCTGTCTGGAGTGATGAAGTGTGAGGGGTTTGATTCGCGTGATATATCCATATGTAATTGAGTGTCACTGTTTATCGAGTTAATGAGAGCATGCAACGGGGTGTAGGGTACCCACGTCCCTAAATATTGTTAACATGCAGGGTCAATGACCGATGAATCAACCTCTGGATATCTACAATTTTCACATACCAGAAACGTCAACACTGTGTACACGCGAATAATATTTACACCGCATTCCAAGGTAGAAAGAGAACACATCGCGTTGTCTCGCCGTTTTGACAAATAAATACTCTACCCACTGTGTTAGCCGCGGCGCTTCCGACCACCTCAGCACGCGCAGGAGTGAGATGGGGATATACGGCGGACGCAGTCACGCGCCCCGTTCTGAAAGTCTATATATACCTACTTATCGTTGAATAAAGAGCACTTATTGTTAATCATTTGACTTGTTATTATTCACTTGACCATTCATCGCTGTTTACTATTTATCGATTATTCACTCTCACTTTTATCGCATTCCTGAATTTTGTATTTTATTTTAAATACAAACAAATCAAGATCATCACGACGTATCAAATTAAGTATCACGCTAAAGGGGTATTGTATAATAAAAAATAGGATAAAAATATCTATTTATTTTTCTATGTTATATGTCCTTAGTAAGATACAGGCAAAAGCCTAGTTTACTGGGGAGAAGAAAAATGGTGTGCCGGGAAAAAAAATCTACACTAAAGACACCATGGAACTAAAAAATTTGATTATCACTAAATAATGAATACTTTGTAAAGTTTTTGGTTTTTACCCTATAAAAAAAAAACAATTTAAAATATTTCAGGTGAGATGGTTTTACAAATTGAAAGATGACAAATCTTGGACAGAATTTAACGGCTACGATTCCCTCCTGATTGAAGAGAAGTATAGAACCATGCCACCGATACCGGATGATGAGATCCAGTCTCCGATCATACCAGCCGAGGTGTTTGACAACTCCGTGAAGATTCCAGAAGAGGATGGGCAAGTTAAGACCAACGGTACACCTTCCAAATCCATGAAGAGATATGATGGAGCGGTGGGGGCTTCACCAAGGAAAGCTGATGACATGAGGTAAGAAAAATACTTTGTTGTTGATAATTTTGTATACCAGGTCTGTAAATATGAAACCGGAATTGGCTCATTGATGGCTCTAGTTGTCAATGTAGTGACTGTCAAACCGCGTCATTGGCGTCTTTTTCTTGTGTTTACATTTGTCAAAGACTTTTAACTCTCAACAATACAAGTTTAATACAACTACATATGTTTTCATAGCGTTGAACATGTCTGTTTTTGTGCCTGAAAACTATGATTTACGGACAGCATTGATTTTCTGTTACCATTAGAAGAAAACTGCTGCAAAATCGCATCGAATGCTTGTGAGCATGCTCTTGGTAAATCGCAGTGCTTTGAGTGGTTTAAACAGTTTAAAAGTGGTAATTTTGACATGAGAAACTAAGAACGTGGAAGACCACCGAGAAAGTTTGAAGACGCCGAATTGCAAGTATTGTTGGATGAGGATGACGCTCAAACGCAACAACAACTTGCGGATCAATTAAATGTGACACGAGAAGCCGTCTCCATACGTTTGAAAGCCATGGGAAAGATCCTGAAGGTGGAAAAATGGGTTCCACATGAACTGAATGAAAGACAGCAGAAAAACCGAATAACCACTTTTGAAATGCTGCTCGCCAGGTACAAAAGAAAATCATTTCTCCATCGAATTGTGAGTGGCGATGAAAAATGGATATATTTCGAGAATCCTAAGCGTAAAAGATCATGGGTAACTCCAAGCAAACCAGCGACATCGACTTTTTACCATTTTCATACAATAAATGTATATTTTCTAATAAAAAAATTCCGGTTTCATATTTACAGACCTGATAGATTTGAAATTATATATTAATGTTTGCTGACGATTATCGCTGTTGGGCCTTGTTGTTGAGGATACCCTCATCGTCAATTAAGTTGGAAAGTGAAGTTGTGCGGTGGAGTTTTTTTTCTTTTTTTCTCCCTCTTTAAATGTGTAAGCCATTGTATACCAGCAAACTCATCGGACGCACTG
Organism: Odontocerum albicorne; assembly: GCA_949825065.1. Taxonomy (NCBI): domain Eukaryota; kingdom Metazoa; phylum Arthropoda; class Insecta; order Trichoptera; family Odontoceridae; genus Odontocerum; species Odontocerum albicorne. The sequence goes on along the minus strand of OX463866.1, from coordinate 12,713,175 downwards.
CTGTTCTGGACACGATGGCACATCGAAGGGAGATGATCGGAACGGAATAGAATTGAACAAAGTCATTGGTATTCTTATACCCCTGAATACTAGTTTGAAAAAATACCTGTGTCATTCAAGGGGAGCAGCGTGGTGCGGAGTTCGAATCGGCGACCTTCTGCATGGAAGTTATGATGATATAATCATTATCTACGCCAGTTAGCGTAACCTTAAAAAGTCAAATTTAAAGGAAAAGAAGAAAAACTGTTTATGTTTTATCTAAGTCACTATTAACTAAAATTTTAAAATCATCTGTAGGGTATTTTGTAACTCTGTTGTAAGTTTGCCACTGACCATAATTTAATATAATTACTATACAGGTGTAATCTTAGTAGTATGCGAACGGACATTATCTTACTGAATAACCACTTGATTCCGTCTTCCGGTTGTTTTTCTCGAATTGCGACCTCAAGGCGGCGGAGTCGTTGGCAATAAACTTAAAAAATTATGGTTATATTCCTCGGAAGCAATTTATAGTAGATGACGTCTTCTTTGTCTCACCGGATGCACAACATTACCTTACGTAGATGGACACCAGCTTTTGCAAAGGAAATTGCTTGTTCGTTAGGGCTCAGCCATTCCTTTTTATTTGTAATGTTGATCTAAAGGCACCAATTTATTGTCACCTGTAATGATTTGGGTCAATATTGTTGACGAACTAAATGGTGACAAGTAAGCAAAGAATGACAAATGGTAACATGCTTATTTTTGTTGCTTTCGCTCAAAACATATAGTATCCATATATCTGATGAAGTTTTGAACTTTGTCCATAGAATGCAAATGTTGTATAATAGTTGATTGGTCATAATTCATCTTAGTGGCCAATTCCCAAGTTGATTGACGTGGTTCACCGTGAATTGAAGCGTTTAAACGGTTTTCATCAAAGTCGGATGGTCTTTCCGAACATGGAGAATCATTTGTACCAAAATGGCCCTTTTTGAAACGATAAAACCATTTTCGGGCCATACTTTCCCTGATGGTGTTCTCCTCATAAACGGCACAAATGGTTCCAGCAGCCTCCAATGCCTTAACTATCCGGTTAAACTCAAACAAAAGCATATGTCGGAAATATTAGTTTTTTTAAACTTGATACTCCATTTTCTTTAACCAACAATCAACACAATTTCTACAAATTGAAAAATTAAAAAGACTTATTCAATAAAACAATATTACGCCACATTAACCACTTGACAGTTTTACCCGAGCATGACTCGTGCACAAAGTTTTTTTTTATTCTGACAAGCCCGAGTCTTGTTTTTGGCAAATCTTGTTTCGACTTGTTGGTGGGAGTGTTTCTCCTGAGCGTCATTTGGGCAGATCTTGTTTTTCTCTGAACGGAATATATTTTCATATAGAATTTAATCGTTCACAGTTCGTCATTGTGTTACGTCGCGTGTTACGTCATCGTGTGTACTCGAGCATATTCTAATTTGAATTTATCCACTTTTATGTAATTTTTGTTCACATTTTAGACGTAAGGAAAGAAAAAGTAGCACCAAAAATGCGACGCACCAAAGAGGTTTCAACCAAAACATTGTATTATTATTACTTGGTAAATATTTTCTAATAAAATGTAAAAAAAAATCTGACAAGTTTTGGGCACTCTTTCTCACCAAAATCCAACTGTTAAGTGGTTAAAATGACATTGATGCATGTCAAAAAAATTCTTTACAAAGCACCTTGATGCCTTGGCTATCAAAAATGCTACGAATTTATGCATCAACCCTATACAATGTTTGAGAGTAAGAAATGATCAGATAAAAGATAATTGTATATTAGAGATGGATGTTATAATTAGAACTAAGAAGCCTTGAGGTGGTTTGGAAATGAATATATGTCACAAATAAATGCAGAGCGAGGAAGATGTAGGCTAAGAAAAATGTGGAAGGAGAGTTGGAGAATAACAATGTAAAGAAATTTATATAGCGCTGTTTATAGAGAGCAGATTTTCCTCAATGGAGAGGAGAAAGGTAAGAAGTATGAGTAGCAGAAGAGCATGTATGATGAAATTTATAAATATGGACAAATCAAGAGCTGTTTGAAGATCTGTCCTCTCTGCCTACTCCAAAATCTGAGAATTGATTATTGCATATCCTCAGTTCAGAGATTTGAATATACCTCTTTTTCCTTATTTATTAGTAAAATTATTATTCAACAGGTATTATTATTCAACAGGTATTATTATTCATCTCTACAGTATTTCTGTTGAAAAACTGAGGGATAAAAAATATATATTCTCTTACAGACACAATGAATTCACTGACACTATAGACTTTAGCTCTCCGTCCAAACACTACCACGCCAAGAGCAACTCTGAAGAGTCGTCAGAAGATAGCTTCGAGGATGATCCATCCATCAATGCTGACAGAATAGTTGTTCGAGGAGGTAATTAAGATAATATTCACTACCTTATCATAAATATCCAAGAATTGATTGTATAATTGCTGGTCCCATGGCCTGGAATGGTCTGCATCTGAGTGATATAGACTCAAGTAGGTCTTCTTCTTCCTAGTGTCATGTCAGGTCCCCCCAACATTGAATATCACCTGAGAGTAGACATCTTTGTCCCCAGCAGCCTGAAAAAGATCTCCAACGCCCCTTATGCCAGTCCAATCACGTATATTGCAGAGCCAGGAGATTTGTCTCCTGCCAACACTTCTTCGGCCTTCTATTTTGCCTTGGATGATCAGGTGCAGTAATTTGTATTTTGCTCCTCTAAGTACATGACCCAAGTAGGACACCTTTCGGATTTGAATATTAGTCAGCAACTCTATCAACTTTGGCTCTTTGAAGAACTCTTGTGTTGCTGATCATATCCGTCCAGGATATCCGTAGCATTCTCTGGTGCATCCACATTTCGAATGCTTCCAGTCGGTTCATACTACTAACTTACTCAAGTTGGTAGATCATTGAATCTGTGTAAGAGATGTTACTACAGAGAGGAGCAGAACTTTGAGATCAATCTCATCTTTATCAAATAAAACTATTGTTTCAAATCCATTGAATAGGGAAGGGTATTATGACAGGGCTTTTGCCGTTGCTGGTTCTGTGGCATACAATGATTTGCCTATAACTGTTAGAGATATGGGTGGCATGTGTAGCTTTAAGAAGCACTTGAAGACAACCTTCTGGGAGGTTTTATCAAAATTTATGTTTACATGTGAACACCACACTTTAAATCGGATATATCACATATCGGAAGATTTTTAAAGATTTCTTTGTCGTTCATTTTCTCTTGGTAATTTTTTTGCTATTTTCTTACCAAATATATACCATCATTCCATTTCCTTATCGGGGTAGGCAGAGAGGACAGAGCATCATACTTTCCTATCTCGATACACATCCGTAGCCTCTTCTACATTGATAAACCTTTTCATACAACTCCGATTTCTCTGACTTTCTACGTTTCCTTTCAGAATTTTACTCACATGGTCCAACTATACTTTCATTGGTCATCCTCTCACACGCTATCCCCTGACAATTGCACTATATATCTGTATCGTTAATCATTGTTCATTCATTCGTTCCACATGCCCTAACCATCTCAGCATGCGTTTCTTCATCTTACTCAACACATCAGCCTTATTAAGTTCACTTTCATCTCTAATCACTTGATTCCATATTTTGTCATACATTATCCCCCATATATTCTAAGTGCACGCATTTATTATGTTTTTTTCCACGTCCACGTTTCATTCCTATGCATCAAAGTTGGCACCAAAATACTATTGTGGAGTATCATCTGACTTTGTCTTTCCTCTTCACCATCCCTTCCTTTTCCTTTGATTGATGATATCTCACTTTATATGAAAAATAATGTTCGGGTGATTGTCCGTCTTTGTGGAATTCGTGGGCGTATGCTCACGTATGTGTTCATGAATTTCATAGGGATGGATAATCATTTGAATTTTTTGTGCGACCATGTAATTTGCTTCATTTACTTTTGTCTGGTTAGTTGGAAGAGACTGCCGCCTGGCAACAAACCCACCAGACTATTTTCAATAAAAATGTTAAATAAATAAGTATTATCTTAGCAGATTTTAATATTGTCTGTTTCAAGTATATGTATTTTAGTGCTCCATTGATTTTGTTTCCTATTGCTACACGTCATTCAATATCTTAAATACTACCCAAATAGTAAATTCCTCAACTCAATATAAATTCTCTTCTCATTATAACTATTGGATTCCATAATTTGCTCAGTATGTTTTTTTTTATCAAATATGAGTTGGTATTTCACTGAAGATTTTGAGAATGTTCAACATTTGAGGATTTCTACAGATATGGTCTTATTAATTTTTTGTAATAAAAGAAGGAAATTATAGAGGTTGTGTTCAGATTCTTCCAGTATTGTTGCACCGTCGAGTAGCAGATGGTACTAATTAAGGCCTCCCCCTTTCTGTAGTCCAGCCCGAGTGATGCAACTTCTTAAACTTTTAAGATCAGAACCGTTGTGGGTTTTTATTTTTGATTATCAAATAATTTCAGGTCTCTACGAGGTGGACGTGGCTAAAATGATCTGCGAATCAATATATTGGCCTGGAGAAAAATACACAATTACAAGGTACGTACGAGTGTGTTTAATTAATTTTGGAAACCCCCCATTCCTCCTTTTTCTAACTCACTTGTAGTTCAAAATGTGTCTTTTGGTATTCAAAATAATGCCGTTTAGAGAATATGCCCTCCTGAAGGGCGCTCTAATTTAGGATTAAAACTCGCTATTATTGACAGATTGAAAATATTACAAAAAATAAAACAAGTTAAATATATGGATACGAAAATGATGGCTGCGGCTTACCAAAGGAAAATGAATTGCAAAGAATTACTATACTGTACTTTATTTAATGACTATACTGTGCTTTAGGATTGTTTTCAATTTAAGAATATATCTATTGTAGTTGGTGCAAATTCCTTAATCTAGAATAAACTTTTTAAATTTGTAACCTGATCTTGATATATTTTTCTTCTTTTTAAGAGGGTTATACTTCTACGACGGGAGCTGGCAGCCTTTAGAGAGATGTCACGGGGAAGTCTTAGAAGCAGAGCATCTCCGTCTCTTTGGACAGAAGACTTGTGAAACTGATCGCTTGAATATTACTGCTGGTAATCTATTGTATTTCATCTGAATGCCTTTTTAAATGTTACGAGGACTCAGTCTCTTGCATGGTCACGTAATAAATGTTAGTCGAGTGGCTAATGATACAATTATTTATTTATCATTGTACGATGTTACATCTTTTCAGTATTTTTTTTTATGGCGTGGAGACTTGACCACTCCCCCAAGTCACCGCAAAACGAATGGAAGCATTTGAAATGTGGTGTTATAGACGAATATTGAAGATTTCCTGCGTTGACAAAGTGTGCAACGAAGATGTCCTTGAACGTGTTAAAAAAGATAAAAAAGTACAATATTTACTTGCATTTAAAGAAAATTGGAATACATTGATTTTGAGTACTTGGGCTTTCAGGATGAATGACGAGTGGAAAGGATTTATGTGAGCTCGTGAGTGTGGGTCTCTTCTTGTTGTTTTAATTTTGGTTGTTTTTGTATTTGTGTTTCTGTGTATTTTTTTTTGTTTTTAATTTGTTTTAATTTTTATTCTTATGATTGTGTGCGGTATATTGTGGGATGAATATTTTTGGTCTTTCTGGAATGATAATGTGTGAGGAGTTGAATTTCGCAAGATGTTTCCAGTTGTAGTTGAGTGTCACTGTTAGTCAGGTTAATGAGATTGTGCAATGGGGCTGTTTTGTGTAATCAAAAATCGGAAAGAAGTATCGATTTATTTTTTCATGCTAAATATCCTCAGTGAGATACAGGCAAAAGCCTAGTTTACTGGGGATACGACAAATGAAAGGCAACAAACCCAGATCCATTAAAATTATATGTCCAAATCAAATTACCTGTTGTTTTTTCTCAAATTGTGTATATTTCTTGTCATGTGTAATAATAAATAAATAAATAAATTGAGCATTTCATGAGAGGAGACAAAAATGAAATCATCCGGGTCATATTACAGAGGAAAACCAAGTGTAGGAAGAAGTAGAAACTCCTGGCTGAAGAGCCTCAGAGAGTGTTTCCACTGTTACACGGAGATATCGTTCAGAGCAGCTGCAGACAAAGTTAAAATAGCTATGATGATTGCCAGCCTCTTATGTGGAGAGGAACGTTCATAAGAAGAAGATTTTCCTATTTTATTTCATTTACATTTGTTACAAGTTTAACCCATTTACATAAAATAAAAGTCATAGAAGAATGAAAAAGATGGAAGTGTCTGTCATTTGTGGACAGGCCACTGCGTGGTGGCTAGTTACCTTTACAGAATGGGTATTGTGAAGAATCCCGGCTACGAGTGTGGTATGGATGATGAAACTATAGACCATGTATTTTTCGGTTGTCCTTTGTGCGAATGAGTGTTGCAATGTGTATTTGATATTAGATTATTCCTGTTAAGAGCACACGGAATGACTTTGTTGAATGAGTTTTCAGATATTGATTTTTTAATTTATTCTTGTATTTTTCTTTTCTCTTTTCATTTTAGTTGATGTAATTAAGTTTAAAACTGTATCAAATTTAAAGTTAAATAAATAAATAATTCTTTATCTGGAACCGAGTCAGGTAGAATTTGAAAATTTGGCTAGAATTCGAAACAAACGGAAATCTACACTGACCCGAAAAGGAATGGGTCAAGAACTTCACTAAAACGTTGAAAAAGAAACACCCCTAATGATGAAAATGTTGTTTCAGCAGGAGTGGCAGTGCACTCTCATTACTTTTCCCAATTCCACGTGGAGTGGATGTCCTGCTGTGAGATCTACCTCTACTGGGGTGGAGCACCTAGGCAGCTGGTCAGAAGTGTCACGCAGAAGTTGGGTTTCTACCAGTGTGAGTATTTTATTTATTTCAAATTGTGATAGACTAACAGGGATGTAATTCGAGTTGACCTTAAAAGCCAAATTCAAAAGGGATTGCACACTACAATCTTTTTACAAAAGTTCCTCAAATCAAAACAGGTTCGTAAATGGATAATATTTATATTAGTTGCGTGTTTCACATAGAATCGGTTTATGAAACAACTGTTGTTAACATTTGTGATTTCTCATGTATTCAGAACAAAAAACGTGAAGCCGTTGTGAAGTTGAGTTTGTGTCCGGTTTTATACTCGAAAAAAACATTCCAGAAAGCATTTCTAGTTCGTTAAAAAATTGCGTCATTTCATTGCTAAATTGTAAACAATATTCCTTTGACCTGTGCCACTGTGGTTACATACAATTAAAAATAACCTTCTAGAACTATGTCGAAAAGTTATTGACTACCGAGAACTTTCTTGTACCGTGGAAATGTTAAAAATAACATAGATTTTACGTTTTTTTTTCATTCACTCGCTCGACACTACGACTGACTAGCTAAAAAAGCTGAAGCTTTAATGCTTAGCTGGCTGGTTACGTTGGCTCCCATGGAGCACCTCCCTGCTCACTGTTTTTCACTTGCTACACATTTTTCGCTCGCTTGCTCTATATTCTGTGATTGACTAGAAAACAGCTGAAGCTATAAAGCTTAGTTGGTTAGTTATGCCTGTCTTTATGCCTCAGTTCCCTGCTCACTGATTTCCACTTGCTACACATTTTTTGCTGTGCTGCCATAAGACAAACGACTGACTAGCTGAAACAGCTGAAGCTTTAAAGCTTAGCTGGCTGATTACGTTGGCCCCCATAGATCACCTCCCTGCTCACTGCTTTGCACTTGCTACACATTTTTCGCTCGCTTGCTCTATATTCTGTGATTGACTAGAAAACAGCTGAAGCTATAAAGCTTAGTTGGTTAGTTATGCCTGTCCTTATGCCTCAGTTCCCTGCTCACTGATTTCCACTTGCTACACATTTTTTGCTGTGCTGCCATAAGACAAAAAGGATGAAGCGTGGGATGCAGAACTTTAAGTAAAATTTACTGTTGCCCCGCATAATGCCTCGGCCAACTTTAGACCAATCTAACCAATAATAGACTTATTACTCATCATTTTTAACCCTCATTATTAGCCTTTCGTATCCAAGACTCTATACTACCCTCATAAGCAAAAACGCAGCTAATAGCAAAAGTTAAGTTTTGAAAAAACTCTACTTTTATGTTTTTTCATTGCTGCTTAAAAATGTCGTGATTCATAAACAAAAAAACTGTAAAATGTGATTCATAAGCAAAAACGCAGCAAACGCATAGGCAATTGTTGTCTTTTTGTTTATGAATCACATTTTATTGTTTTTTTTTTTGCTTAGAAAACCCTAGTATTTTGTAAAATTAAGTAAAATTGTTAAAATTTGTAAAATTAAGACATTATGTCAATTTTTGTGTTGAAATAAATGGTTTTCTGTATTTTTTTTATGGATTATGGTTCAGAATTTGATATGGAATATTGCCTCATACTTAGTTAAATTTCTGTTTTTTTCCCGTTAGCTGCGTTTTTGCTTATGACGGCAGTATACTACTTCCGCTCAGAATTCGGCCACCTTGACAGCACTGGGTGTTCCACGGGCTCCTCGGGGACTGCGGCAAGTGTCGCAAGGATTGTTCCTCACCACAGATACAGCGAGTCCATCCATAACATAACATTCTCCATTACGACATGTTGTCCTTAGTTCTCCCTATTCCTGAGCTGTCATTTATGAATTGGTAAATACTTTCGTCACAATATTTTATTATGAAACTTTTATTCATATTAAATTGATTCTCTTCAAAGTGACCAAGTGTAAAATTTGACTATTCGCATTAGCAAATTATATCAATTTTTATTTATTATAGACTGATTCTTTTTATTTTACAATTGCAGCCACAGGATACAGATTGAGAAGAGGCTACAAAACTAAAGCGTCAATTTCGGAAAGACCTCCCGATATTACGCACGTGGTATTCGTGATACACGGCATCGGTCAGAAGATGGACGAAGGAAGGATTATAAGAAATACCAATTCGTAAGTATATTGCTTAAAATACTAAAAGTCAGAAGTGAACTACAATCAAGCAGAGGCTCAATGGAATCCGTATGACTGTAACATTTGCGGAAGGAAATGTACAAACTGTTCTTGCTTTATGCTTCCACCGCCCTCTTTTTTTATTCAACGCCCACTCAATTGCACCCGAGGCTACTACCGCCCCTCTGGATCGCTCCAGCGCCTCTCAGGGTTCAGTATAGCTCACTTTGGGAAGCACTCTTTTAAAGTAATTTCTTACATTCAATTATCTTTGGTTTCGTAATCATTATCAATATCAATGAACGTTACTTGAAACTTAGTAAATGAAAATAATGTATGAGGAAAAGTAACAAAAATTAAAACAAAAGATAAATCACAAGGAAAATAGGGATAAGGATGGGAATTGCGATAGAGATGGGGAATATTTTGAGATAAAAATACTTCTTTAGTTTTTTCTTAAAAATTGATAATAGTCAAACAATTGTTCCACAGTTAAGTCTGGTGAACCGCAAAAGATGGTTTATTGGTATTCAAATGATTTTTTTTATTTTGAACATTTTGTAATAATATACAGGTTGGTGTAAAAAAATGTATCGACAAATTTAATGATTTTTTTATTTATTATTACACATGACAAGAAATATACATAATTTGCGAAAAAACAACAGGTAATTTAATTTAGACATACATTATTTTAATGGATCAGGGTTTGTCGCCTTTCATTTGTTTATCCCCAGTAAACTAGGCTTTTGCCTGTATCTGACTGAGGATTTGCCTGTATCTCAATGAGTGATTATAAAGTCTGTATTTATTAACATACAAGTTCCCTTTCAACATTCACAATAACCTACATAAATGTATTTTTTTATACATAGTGGTTACATTTCTATACATCGTGGTTACATTTTTTTGCAACATTCTGTATGTTACAAAAGTTAGAGATGACATTATAATTTCCACTATAGCCTTCGTGGGATCTGTGAGTGGCTCCGAGTGCACCACCCCCGCGGCGCCCCTGGCAGCCGGGCAGAGCTGTTCCCTGCGAGATGGCGTGCGGGCGCTCGAGGGCGCGCTGCAGGTCTGCTAGCAGCTGCTGCCCCACCGGGTGCGCCGGCCCTGCGCAGAGCCATCAACGAGGCTGCCATGGACGTCATGTACTATACTAGTCCATTGTACGGGAGGCAGGTTAGTCAAAATGGGTTTGCAAAAAGGTGCATTCTTATAAGACTGCTAGTAATCAAGTAAAATGTTTACTACGCAGTTTCCACTGGCAAGCATATATACATACCATTACACCGTCTCCGTATCAGAATAGGCAAAAAGGCGAGAGCATCAGAATTTCCTTTCGTGACATATCTTTCGCCTCTTCTACATTACGATTTCTCTGATTTTTTATATTTCTTTCTTCAAAATATTATACATTTGATCCAACCATACTTTCCTTGGTCTTCCTCTACCGTGTTTTCCGCTCATATTTGCACTGTATATTTGATTTGTTAGTTTTTCTTCATTCATTCGTTTCACGTACCCAAACCATCTCAGAATGATCTTATTCATCTTGTTCGACACATCAGCCTTAAGTTCACACTCATACCTTATCACTTCATTCTGTATTCTATCATACATTGTCATCCCATATATTCTTCTAAGTGCACATATTTTAACAGCATTTCATCTCTTTTCAGTCTTGTTCCGCGTCCATGTTTTACTCCCATATTTCAAAATATTGTTGTGGACTATCCTCTTTTCTTTGTTTTTGACTTTGTTTCTTATCACTACACGCTGTTCGATATCTTTCTTAACTCTTCCATCATCTGAGGACTACCTAAATAGCAGAATTCCTCACCTTGCTCCAATCTTTCATTATTCAACCATATATCGCATTTACTTTTTTTTTCACTCTGTCTATCACCAATATTTTACAACATTCATTCTCAAATCTTTCTCTTCACACCTCTCATACAATTTACATATCAAACTGTAATTCTTCTTCACTCTCCGCCAACACTACCATGTCATCTGCATACAGTAATCCACATATCTTCCCATTCCACATTTGTATGCCTCCAATAAACTTCTGTAGTTCATTCACATGAATCTATACAAATATTGACCAACCAGGATAACATAACACATCCTTGCTTTACCCCTTTCGAAATATTAAACCATTCAGTCAAGGTACCATTCACTCTAATATACACAGACTGTCCAATGCGAAAGGTGACTGATTTTATTTTCACGTAACCACCAACGCCATCTGGGGATGAATAAATGAGTTATCCAGCGACATATTCCGACTGTCTTCCGTAAAAGTTTCAAACCAGTAGCATCTCGTTTACATTCGTAATGATGTAACAATTGACAGTAATGCTCTCTCTACCATCACGTAATCTTGCATACCACTTAAAAACATTCATACAACTCATTGCTTCACTACCATAAACAGTTTGAATCATTTCAAAAGTTTCTGTGGCACTTCTACCCAATTTAAAACTAAATTTAATGCACCAGCGATGCCAGCACTTTGTCACCTTTTCCATTGGCCTGTGTATGCTTTACTTTCAGCATATAATGATACAAAGAATACTAGTACATAATGTTAAAAACCTCTATTTGTGGATATAGGGAACCATTTCACTAGGCAAGACCTGTGATAAAGAAGCCTTATTCTTTAATCACAAATTTCATACATTTATCCTCATAATTAAAACATTCACGTCCTTACACATACTTAAATCCAAAGTTATCACACGCACGATTCCAACTGCATCTAGATCAAATCCAAAAACTCTTTATCTCACACTCAACATTTGCATCAGTCTTTTGTAAGTTGCGAATCATAAACTTAATGTAGGCAAACTGTCCGGCACAGGTACAAAGACTATAACAATAGGTGGATGGCTGCTGCTCTCGATGCTCGGAGAATTCAGCTCACGTTGAAAAGTAGCAGGTCGGTGAGAAGTAGAAGAGATTCCTCTTAGGCAGGTAGTAGATGGTCGCAAAATAAAAAGCAGTAGGCAGAGTGAACTGAGAATATATTTTCAACTTTTGGCGCTTCTTATGTGTGGCCGATCGCTCATCGCAAACGCCTGTTTTCGCCCCTGCATGCCGTCACAACTTGCGAAATATAACAATTTTCGCAAATTTTATGCATGCATAAGCCGGTAGACTCGCAATACTGTGTCGTGATGGCCGTGCATAAGTAACATTTCCGTTACGGTCGCGACACAGCGCGGACCCCAACAAACATAAAATATACATACAAAAATCGAAAAATACCAAATAACATCAAAATATTATATAACCAAGAATTTATACATCAAAATACCAATATTCTACAAACATAAACAACAAGAAATCAATTATGTTTTATGGTGACGCATACGTCTGATACACAAACCATTGCGGTGGTTTCTCGCAATTACAGGTTCAGGATGACCTGAGACGGGAGCTGAACCGTCTGTATACAATGTTCATGGCTCGCAACCCCCAGTTCAACGGGCTCTTCAGTGCTGTGGCGCACTCCTTGGGCAGCGTCATCCTGTATGACATCATCATAGACTATCAGCTGGGCTGTGAACACTGCGCTGGAACTGTAAGTATTGCGCAGTAGTCCCCTTTTATTTATCCACAGTACCTATATCCGCGGTTTCACTTATCTACAGTTGACCTATCGCAATATTTTTTAAATGCACCGAATCAGTGCCATCAATGATGAAACCAGTTCCTCTAAAGACCTGAAGATTCATCTCGCTATGATAGCGTAGTTCCTGGTATCTCAGTATTGGTGTTCCGATAACCTTATTTATTTTTATTTATTTAACACTTTTATTGCAAATACAATCTGGCGGGCTTATTGCCAGGTGCCAATCTCTTCCAACCAACCAGACAAAAGTAAATGAAGCAAGTTATGTGGTCGCATAAATATTTCAAATGACTATCCATCCTCACGAAATCCATGTACACATACGTGAACATATGCCCATGAACCCCACAAAGACGGACAATCACCCGAACATTGTATTTCATATAAAGTGAGATATTATCAATCAAAAGGAAAGGGAGGGATGGTGGAGAGGAAAGGAAAAGAAAAATCAGGAATGAAACACGTTATTTTACTGAATAGAAATTAACAGTTTTTTCAGTCGCTTCTTAAAGCATGCCAAGGACGGAGCGAGTCTTATATTGGTTTGTAATTGATTCTAGAGTCTCACTGCACGGACAGTAAAGGACGACGTAAAAAAAGAGGAGCGGTGAACTGGAAAGGCCAATAGACAATCTCTCTTTGAGCATAGTGCTAATCAATAATTGAAAAGACGCTGAAAATTTTCGGGGAGATAAGAGGGGGCGGGAGGAAAGTTAAAGATTTTATACAATAGAGACAGTATGCGAATTTGGCGTCTATTTCTAACATTCAACCAGTTCAATGCCTTCTGGTATGAAGTTATATAACCTTATTTATTGTAATAATATCTCCTAAACGAGAGACTAGTGATGCTGGTGACTCCGAGACTGCAAGGAGATCTCGTAAAATGCTTGCAATAAGTGATAAGTTAAAAAAAAATTGACTACCAAAAGAAAAGAAAATAATCACTGCCTTTTCCAGTATGTACGGAGAGTAGTGAGCTCTCCTTTGATAGACAAATTGGTTATACAGTTTCTTGAGGTTTATGTAGTGTTGGAGAGTTAAAATTTACTTGTCGATGTCTTTCAACAAGGGAAATAAAAACTCTTATGAATTAATTTCTTGTGTCGCATCTGGATTATTGTAACTTTATTTTATTCTGGTTTGCCTGATTCACAAATTTCTAGATTCCAGTCTGTTTTCAATGCAGCTGCTAGGCTGGTAGATGGTAGTCATAAATATTACCATCTTCTTCTTCCCAGTGTCATGTCAGGTCCCCCCAACGTTGAATATCACCTGAGAGTAGACATCTTTGTCCCCGGCAGCCCGAAAAAGATTTTCAACGCCCCTTATGCCAGTCCAATCACGTATATTGCGGAGCCAGGAGATTTGCCTCCTGCCGACACCTCATCGGCCTTCTATTTTGCCTTGGATGATCAGGTGCAGTAATTTGTACTTTGCTCCTCTAAGTACATGACCCAAGTAGGACACCTTTCGGATTTTAATATTAGTCAGCAACTCTCTATCAACTTTGACTCTTTGAAGAACCCTTGTGTTGCTGACCATATCCATCCAAGGTATCCGTAGCATTCTCCGGTGCATCCACATTTCGAATGCTTCCAGTCGGTTATTATTATTAATATTACTATATTGGTCTGTTTCTTAAAGGTCTACACTTAAGAGTCGTGAACAGATTGATTTCAAAATTTGTCTCTTTGTATTCAAGTCCCTTAATGGAATGTCTCCAATTGTATCTTTCGAATCTATGTCTGAGAGACGTTTCTTCAGAGAGAAGTAGAATTTTGAAGTCGATTTCGTCTTCATTGAGTAAATTAATTGTTCCAAATCAATCTAACAGGGCAGGGTATTATGATAGAGCTTTTGCCATTGCTAGTCCTGTGGTGTGGAATGGTCTGCCTCCTAGTAATGGAGATATGGGTAGCGTGTGCAGCTTAAAGAAGCACTTAAAAACAATCCTTTTTGGGAGGTTTTATCAAAATTTATGAGTGGGTTCGAATCCTGAGCTAAAGCGCCCTTGAGGAGAGTTTGCTTTCTAAATTGTGTTATATTAATTGTCTTTTTATTCATATTATTAGATTATTGATGAATATACAAGACATGTGTGAGACCGATAGCCACCTACGGAATAGAGACCAGAGCAGACACATCTAGAACAAAATCTCTCCTGAGAACCTCGGAAATGAAAACACTGAGATGTATAACCGGAAACACACTAAGAGATAGAATCAGAAACACCGAAATAAGGAGGTGTGGTACGGAAGACATCGTCAGGTGGGGAAGACAACGCAGATGATACTGGAACGAATATGTAAACAGAATGCAAAACGACAGACTTCCACGTGTCGCCCTTCAAGGGAACCCAGCCGGAAGAAGATTACCGGGAAGACCTCCGAAGAGATGGCATGACAGCTGGCAATCCACGTCACAAGAAGGGGAACAAACAGATCATGATCTATAGGAAGAAGAAGAAGATTATTGATAGTTTTTTCTGCATTATGTAGACTCCTTAGTGGGTGACTTCCTATTGGGTCTGCATTATGTAGATTCTGTAGTGGGTGACTTCCTATTGGGTAACCATGATAAACTATAATGGGAATCTGGATCTCAGTCATTCTTTCAATAAGATGCCATCAGTAATGTCTTCTCCATCTTATGATGTCTTCTCTTGAAATTTCAGAATAAAAATATTATTTATACAGTCTCATTGAAATACCGATGAACTAGGCATATTTATTTATATCAAACCCAATTTTTCAAAATGTTTTTATCGTGAAGCTTAAATTTTTTTGTATTGTTGGTGCAAAAAATGTTCTATAGTAAGTAATTGAAAACTGTGTTTCTTTACAGAGAAACCAGCCAAAGCAGAAGTTGCTGTTTCCGCTGCAACAGCTGTTCTGCCTGGGCTCCCCGCTGAGCGTGTTCCTGGCGATGCGACATCCCAACCCCTCGCTGTGCGCCGTGCTGCCCCAGGTGTTCACACCTCGTCTCTTCAATGTCTTTCACCTTTCTGACCCCGTCGCTTACAGGTATCACAATCATATCTGCTCACTAGCTCTGCTGTCTTGTGTGTCTCCCGTTCCTTGTACCTTTCTGTGCGCCGTGATATCCCAGGCATTAACGCTGTACTTCTTAATAAATAAATATAGGTTTATTGATAGCAACATAGTATGTACATACTATATTTCCAAATACATTCCAAAATCACATGTACTCGTATCATCATCATCATCATTGACAAACCAGAGTGGATCCACTGCTGGATGAAGGTCTCCCCAAGTTGACTCCAAATAGTTCGTTTTATTGCTCGTTGTGCCATGTGATGCTGCCATGCTTCCTGATTTCATCTATCCATCGTACCTTCGGTCTTCTACTGGGCCTCTTTATGCCTCTTGGGTACCATTGGATTATTTCGGATGTCGATCAGGAGTCTGACATTCTGGCTACGTGGCCTGCCCATTACCACTAAATTGTCTTGCACACTTTTATTACGTCTTCTACCTTTGTTTTGTTGCGAATCCAGGTGTTTCGTTTAAGGTCTCTTGTAGTATATCACAACATGCATCTCTCCGTGCTCCTTTGTGCGGTCTGCTTTTGTGTGTTCTTTGCTGTGAGCGATCATGTCTTACAGCCATACATAAGAACTGGGAGAATACACTGGTTGTAGACCTTTCGCTTCAAAGATATTGGGAAGTTACTTTTGAAGATTTTTCAAACGTCCAAATGAGCTCCATGCTAGTTTTGTCCTTCATTGATGTATAGAAGGGAAATATAAATGTAGAAAATGAATGGAAGGAGCCACTTGAGATATTTAAAAATATTCCTGATTTCAGCTTCCGAATATGTCCACATCCATTGCGTTACCCGAGCTATGCAATCATGCAAGGGATGAGAAAATCCATTATTTGTGGTATGAAACTCTCCCCCCAATCTCTTTGTAGACATACAGGGGAGGGGGTAAATGGTCTAGCGGACATTCTCAATATTCTTGGCAATGGAATCCGGAAGCAACTTGCCGACCACACCTTTAACCCTTTTAATCCCAGCATATTTTGCATAATATGTGCGAAAAATCCCAAGCATTTTTAGACAAAAAAACAGTAGATTATACTTTATTTTTTATCTCAGTTAATATTTAGTTTTAAAACCTAATTTTTTTGTGGAGACCTCTCGGTAGAATGTAAAATAATAAGTAATTTTCATATTTCATAAAAAAAAAAACATTTTTTTATTTTATTCAACATAAAAACTTGTATGAAACTTTGAGGCCGATGATCGATGGGATTTTTCACATACACCAGTTGGGGCCGATAATCGGCCCCGTGAGATTAGAAGGGTTAAGTACCATAGTTCAATCCGTGTTTTTTTTTAACTGGTTATTTGTTTATTTATTTCATATTTTTTATTGACATATTTATATAAAGAAATATTTTAAAAGTTTTCATTTTCAGATTGGAGCCTCTAATATCTCGCAATCATTCGGACCAATCACCCGTTGTGATTCCCCCGTACCACGTCTCGCCCATGAGCAACCTCGGTCTGTCTTCTCCTGCTAGAGGTTTGATCTATTTGTATTTTGATTCCAATCGTACCGATAAATGTTTTTCGAAATCATCAGCAGAATTTGTCATGGAAAGTTGATTTCGAGACCCAAAAAATGACGAAAAAGCACAAGAAAAGATGTGAGACCCAGTACATACGTAAGGAATGTGGTGTAGCTCTCTCCACAAAGAAAAATGTTGGAAGAATTACCATGAATTAATAAAATATTTTAAAGAAATGTACATAATCTTATTACAAATATCCTTAACCTGTACACCACGTTAAAAATCAAATTCCACGAATCCTGTGCGCGGCACAATTTCGGCATTTTTTAATTTCTAAGTTTAAACGCGTATTTTGTTTAGAACCACTGATATTTGATTACACCACCAAGTAAACATGACATTCAAGTAATTTTCTGATAATAAATAATAGTCATTACTCTTAAGGAGACTCGTTGAATAAAGGAGATAAACTAAACATTACGTAAAATACACACAAAGGAATGCTACAGATCAGATCACAGGCGTTTGTGCCTCCCGCGAGAAACACGTTAATAGTTACTTAGATTTAGCAATTTTAGTAAACTTTTCACAAAAATCAGAATTCCTCAAAAACAAGCCGGGCACTGGGAAATGTTGTATTGATTTTGATCGAGTCTCGCATAAATAAAATCGTCGAGACTTGATTGTCATAAGATCTTAAGCGGTCATTGTAATTGCTCGGAATTACATCATTTATTTTGTTTTAACCGAAATACACGATTGAGAGAGCATCAGTTGAAACTGTCCTTAATTAGATTCCACAATAATCAAGGGAATAATCATTCTGCTAACGGAGCTGTGCAGTCTTGGGACAAACTACCCAATAGTGTAGTGAGTGCTGTGATGTTAAACCAGTTTAAAAACAATCTGGACAAATTCCTGCACACAAACCAAATAGTGCTGTTCTAGTGGTGTTTTGTTTCCTTTGCTTTGTCTTCATGCACATATCTTGGAATAAATTGTTATTTGTTTTATCAAACACTGTTTAGTCCACTTTATGTAACGGTATAACCCTACCGGTTTCAAGGCTTAGCAACTTAATAACAAGATTACTTAGCGGCAGTGGTGTGTATAAACTTTTATGTGCTGTCTGCGATAATTTATATAAAGGAAAGACAGGAAGATCCTTTGAAAAGAGATTCCGTGAACGCAAATCAGCCTTAACAAATCCTCTAATTTATTCTGAAATGACTAATCATTGTCACCGTGAAAATCGTACATTTTCTAACGATGATGCCAAATTCTTGCATGTCGGTAGTAACGGAAATAAATTGGACAGATTAAAGGCCCTAGAAATAGCCAAGTCAGTGTATCGGGATGAACATCTGGCAAACACATATATTCCTAGAATCTCGCCGCTGCTTGCTGAGGTAGTATCCTGCCTCCTTCCGCCCACAACCCCTTATCCGAATTTTTACCATTAGAAGCGTGTGTTGGTACCAGTTCGAACAGAATTCAGTCGTGTTTGTGCTCTCGTGATGATGAGGTGAAAGCCTTGAAACTGGTAGGGTTATACCATTACATAAAGTACGAGGCATATCCACAAACTAAGTGTACTGAATTTTTGTAGGTTACAATTTTTTTAATTTAAACAAAAAAATTACGCGGTTACCGTAGTACATATGTAAGCTATTTTTCGACATAGTCGCCATTCCTCTCAATGCAGGTGGTGAAGCGGGGTATCAGCTTTTTGATGCCTTCCTCGAAGTAGTTTCCCGCCAACCCCTCCGTCCACTTCTCCACCTCCTCCTTTACCTCCTCGTCGGTTGAAAACCTTTTTCCACCCATGTGCAGCTTCAGGGAGGTAAAGAGATAGTAATCTGAAGGTGCTAGGTCAGGGGAATGGGCGGGATGGTTCAGGACATCCCATTTAAACGAGGCGAGCCGTTCCTTCGTGGCGTTGGCCGTGTGTGGTCTGGCATTGTCATGCAGCAGGCAGACTCCCTTCGTCAGCATGCCTCTCTTGTTCTGAATCGCCCTCCGCAATTTTTTTAGGGTCTCACAGTATCTTGCAGAGTTGATGGTCTCCCCTTGAGGCATATATTCAATTTAAATTATGCCTTGACAGTCCCAAAACACGGATGCCATGATTTTCTTGGCTGAAATTGTGTTTTTGAACTTTTTGGCGGAGGGTGAAGAGGTGTGACGCCACTGTTGAGACTGCCTTTTGGTTTCAAACATGTAGTGTGCAACCCAAGTTTCATCTCCAGTAACGATGGAGCGGAGAAATTCATCTCCATGGAGTTTGCAGCGCCCCAAAAACTCTTGCCTTTTTACAAAATTTCGCACTTGGCGGGAGATTGGGTTGACATTTTTCACAAAAAGTGTTGTCGCGTCGACACTTCTCAACGTACTGACCTTAAACCGGTCTCGTTGCGGAGGGGAAGGGTCAGGCTACACGGAAGTGTAGCCAACATGTCGAAAATAAAGTCCATCCGGTCGTGAGAGCCTCAGTACACTTACTTTCTGGATACGCCTCGTATAATAAACAGTGTTTGATAAAACAAATTACGATGTCTATAAACCTCCACAATGTTAATGCCTTAACTATAAATAATGTCTTCAAATAAATGTTAACAGCATTCATACTGCCTAAATTCATATAATGATAAAAATATGTTTGCAGGTCCTTGGAGATTATGGTCGTACGTAAAACACCCCTGGCAACGTACAAGTGAAGAGCTTACCACCAAAGAATCTTCACTGAATGAGAGTCCGTCGAAGTTAAAAGATGCCAAAACTGTAAACATTGACGATATCACGACAATAATCTGCAAAGACGATGAAATAATTCTTGAATCGGACTCTGTGACAACGTCTTGTTGTATTCGAAGACACAGCGCTGACTCAAAGAAAGAAGTGCGAAAAGAACGTCACAGGGACAAAAGTCCAAGAAGAACGGAAAAGTTGTGCGAGCCGCAAAAATCTGGAATTGCCGCCGATAAATCGCCCAGCAGGAAAGATAACGAGAAGGCTTTGAAATCGGCAGAAGATGACGATCTCTTATATAGGCTCGATTACACATTAAGAGATACTGGGATGGCTAATAATTATCTATCGGCAATCACATCGCACACGAGTTACTGGACCAATTATGACGTGGCGCAGTTTATACTTTCAAATCTTCATCCAGAAATGCACAGTGATGAAGACGTATAAACGTGATAAATTGTTCCAGTTAGTTAATTTTCTGGAATCCTTTTGTGTTGGTGATTTTATTATACTTGGATTGGTGATTTTATTGTATTTTTTATTCCACAGTTATTTATTTTAAGGAAAGATGAGGTTTAACACCTGTCTTCCGATCCTGGGGCTGCAGGTTCGATCCCTGCTGGTATCCAGATATTTTAAAAAGGGTTCTATTGTAGTTTTCACTTAAGGATTTTTCAACACCTTATCGGTTGGTTGGAGGAAAATATTACTATATGGCAATAAAACCACTACCTATCTATAGAAGTGCAATATAATACAATATAATGTTTCACCTTTGAACTTTTCATAGATTCTATTTTATGATTGGAAAAAGGAGTTAAGAATTGATTTGGCAGGCATCTTGAATAAAATTCAAACAAATAAAAAAATCGCAAAATTGATGATTTGTTTTTATAAAATTAGATTTTTATACACTACATACCATCGTGCCATTTCCCTGTCGGGGTAGGCAGAGAGGACAGAGCGCAATACTTTCCTGTCTCGACACATCCTCAGCCTCTTCTATATCCATAATGAATCTCAGTTCATAATAATTTTACTGAATCTCAGTTATAACTTTATTAAGAATCGTCACTGTGTTTCTTTTAATACCTCTTATGTCTTTGAAAAGTGTTTCCCCATTGATGAGTATAGGAAGTAGTTCTCTTTTATCATTGTTATTTGTAGTATGGTCTAGGTTCTGTCTAAGGTGCATGGTCACACAGTAACACATTAGACGCACGTTTTTTCCCAAAAACATAAATTCCGTAAAAATGTAAATCCGGGTTTATTGTATTTATATTGTAATATGAGCTAACAATGTAATTGGGTTATTGTTTAGTTAAATAAAATAAAATTAAGTTATTGATATATAAGAGTTATTAAAAAATCAGTGATATTATATGGTTTCGAAATTGTTGAAAGTATTAATGATTATTTTGAGAATTGTCTCAGATGCGACAGCAACATTCAATGTATTTATAAATTAAAAAATTGTCTCAGATGTGACAGCAACATTCAATGTACTTATAAATTAAAGAATTGTCTCAGATGCGACAGCAACATTCAATGCACTTATAAATTAAAGAATTGTCTCAGATGTAACAGCAACATTCAATGTACTTATAAATTAAAGAATTGTCTCAGATGCGACAGCAACATTCAATGTACTTATAAATTAAAGAATTGTCTCAGGTGCGACAGCAACATTCAACGTACTTATAAATTGAAGAATTGTCTCAGATGTGACAGCAATATTTAATGTACTTATAAATTAAAGAATTGTCTTAGATGCGACAGCAACATTCAACGTACTTATAAATTGAAGAATTGTCTCAGATGCGACAGTAACATTCAACGTACTTATAAATTGAAGAATTGTCTCAGATGTGACAGCAACATTTAATGTACTTATAAATTAAAGAATTGTCTTAGATGCGACAGCAACATTCAACTTACTTATAAATTGAAGAATTGTCTCAGATGCGACAGCAACATTCAATGTATTTATAAATTAAATAATTGTCTCAGATGCGACAGCAAAATTCAATGTACTTATAAATTAAAGGTTGTGCATTGATTTTATAATCTTCTTTTTACTGAATTCGTGGTTTGAAATTATTGTTTTACAGGCAGCGAAAATAAACTTAATTGTAATAAAAAAAAAATAATATCTCTTTTGCAGCCTGTTAAATGGTCATATTAATTTTGATTGTAGTACTCTGTATATATATCGAGGACTTGAGAATATAACTGGTCAACTTTTAAAATTTTGAATTCATAGCCGGCAACCTCTTCCTGGTCTCTTCATCCCTCATACGCAATATTCAGTTCTATATTCTTTAGAAACTGAAAAAAAATCTAATTTCAAATGCACTTTACTTAAAAAAAACATTTCTTGTGTATTTGTAATTAGTTGATAGGAATGACTCAACTCAGCGAGCGTGGAAATGAATTTTTATTATAGGATTGTCATGTTGGCTCATCTGGTTGAGGCCACAGTTGCCAGGCTTTAAAAATGATTCTACCACACATATATCTTGTATGTTATCTAATATTCATTTGTAACCAGTTGTATTCTGCTCGCCCTTCTTTTAATATAACGAAACAAAACAAGGGACATACTATTATAATAATCATATAGAAATGACTGTACATACATTGATCTGTTTCTATATTTGGTTCAAAGCCATACTAGGTGAAATCGCATTGGATATGTACACTTCAACTTATAAATTAACAGCCGAGAAACATTGTCTTCGACACCATTAATAGAGCCTTCAGGCTTAGAGCTACTGGAGTAGGCATGGAAGTCATTGTTAATAATTGCACGATACTCTGTCAGATTTACTTCCAGACTGGTTTTATTCGTAGACCGTTTTACATCTGCCTTTATGTTTTTCTGTAGCTTATATGCTACTTATCAGTTCGATCTCACCACCACCCACGCTGTTATGAGGGATGAAATAAGTCCTCATCCAGCGCGATCTACACTAGAAAATTCAAATCTTCTTTATATTTTTTTTTATGAGTGCGATGTCACGTAGTGACAAACAAAGAACTGCCCAAAGGGACTTCTCCGGTGGCGACACACCTGAGTGTGTAAAGAACAGTAGTGACAACGGATTTAAGGTCTGACATCACGGAAGAAGGAAAATGACTCGCAGCGCAGTAAATTTTTTCTTGTAAAGTGACCTGGATTTCAAACAGTCCAGTAAGTTGCCAGTACTTTCACAGAAAATTTCAAATGTGACAAAACTATCCTTTGACATTACGAGACCGGAGAAGTTAATTGGCCCGAAGATGAACCGATGTAAGACTTAAGTGGAATTCCCTTCAGAAATTATTGACTCGATTTCTATCCCAATGCCACAGAATATACTCTGTGTTTTTATTCAGATGGCCCCCGATATGCTACTTATCGTAAATTCTTATTGCGCTTTTAAGCAACACACAAAAAGCGCTGTATAAAACTCTGTCTAACGAAATACTGCAGCAGATTAAACATTCCGATCATCTTTGAATTTTGATCTTGCATTTTATGCTTGCTGAATTAGTACAGCTTGCAAATTGAAAATCAATACATGCACAAGCATCTTCCATCCACAAGATAACCGATAATCATTCTCGATAATGAGAGATTTTTGATGCAGAAACACTAACTTCCGTGGGATCCCTATTCATTCCAGAGCTTTCTTCTATACACTTCCGTACTTCTCACATGATCACCTATTTTAGGAGAAAAATTGAAGAAAACTTATCGGTAGTGTTCAAAATTCTCATTGGTGACCATATCACATTATGTTATACTCGTACCAAGTACATGTCCACATCATCTCAAATCAAAGGGATTAATCCTTTTTTTTGGTCAAAGATTTGAGTTTAACTTTGTGGAACTCATTGGAATATTAGATAATAAATTACTTTTTTTATTACATTAATTTTGCAACACATGTTTCTACCTCTCGAGGTTCTCATTGATTAGAATATTTCCGATTTATTACGAGAGCAATCGTGCATCCAGCTGGTGTTGTCAGTATTTCATAGGAAGTTTGCGTAGTCTGTTGACCCAAAGTAAAGATTTTAATAATGGGGTGATTTTTTTTATAATATTTGGTTAGTTATTATTGTTTTATTTTTAGTTTATCGCTTTATGTATCACAAATGTTTCTATAGTCATTGTTTTGTATAAAACTTTAACTATACTTTTACCAAATAATTCAATCATGTATAATATCATTGTCTTCAATAATTTTATCAGATTTTGATAATTTTTTGTTGTTTATATTAGGTGTTAACATAAGTTGTGTCCGTTTTTTTCCAATTTAAAAATGAGCCGCCGGCCAAGCGCCGAACTTCTGGACTTTTCCCATTGATTTAAGATGGTGGTATACAGTAATGTGACTACAATTCATCTGCTCAGCCAATTCAACGGTTGTTTGAAGGGGATCTTCATGAATAATATGGTTTAAGCGGTCCTCATCGAAGTCCACTGGTCGTCCTGAATGCTCCATGTCTTTCAGGTCGAAATTACCATCTTTGAAACGCAAAAACCATCGATGAGCTGCCCTTTAATTCATAGCATCTTCACCGTACACTTCGCAAATATCGCGAGCAGCTTTGACAGCTTTATTCCCTCGATAGAACGCGAACAGAAGAAGGTGTCGAAAATGCTCACTTTCGTCTACTTGCCATTCCATTTTGAAGGCTTGTAATCAAATAAAATAATAGATGTAACGTAAAAGCAAACACAATATCTTGTAGAGCAGAAAATATTCTTTCGAATGACGTATAACCTTTACCATTTTGTTTTACTTTTGGTGCTCATTTTTAAATTGGAAAAAAACGGACACAACTTATGTTAACACCCAATATATGAAAAAAAACATTTTTGTCGTATTCACAGTGTTTTGTCCTAGTATGGCAGTATTTTTCTTATAATATTAAGAAATCATTCCGTTGTGGAGTAAATTTAAGTAGGAGATAAAAAAAAACCAAATCAATTGTATCCCAAATTATTTTATATATGATATTTTAACAGAGTACATATCATATTAAGGGGGGGGTTTTCTACTTTTTGCATATTCATATTCTTAAGAATATGTTCTCAAAAGGAAATTTAAAAATTCTCAATATTAACGAAATTGTAGCTATAAATGAGGCAACAATTACGCCGCACCGGAATGACTTGGACAATAATCTCAAAACTTTATACGCGTTTTTCTCGCAACTACTTTTTTCGACCTGGTCGACATCAAAACTTAATTCTCGTAGAGAACAATGAACTGATTTTAAATTATTTAAACGTACAAAATAATTTGGGATACAATGTCACTTGACAAAGCATGAAAATTAGGTGATCTGAAAAAGAAATAACAATGGCCAATTTAAAATGTAAACAAATTCTAATACTTCAGTTAGTTATATAAATTCAATTAGTTATATAAATTCACTTAGTTTTATAAATTCAATTAGTTATATAACAAAATATTTTATAAATAGTATTATAACTTGTTCTGTACTTATGCAAGGGGTTCCAAAAATTATATAAAACCCTGTAATTTGTTTTTATCAAACACTGTTTATTCCATTTTTTATTGGATAAACGTTATTCCACGTTTTATTATATAAAAAGTGGAATAAACAGTGTTTGATAAAAAAAAATTACAATGTCTTTAAACCTTCACAATAAAAAATTAAGATATCTTTAATGCCTTAACTATAAATAATATAAATATAAAACCTTTTATTATAAGACTTAACACTTTGTGTCCTGATTCCTTGTTTTGACTAGATTTACGTTGAGTCCCGGTCCCGTGTTTTCACATGATATTCTGCGTCTTCTAAAAAAGGGCTTATTACTGGTATCTCAACCTTTAACCGGTTCACTGCCACAAGCGTGTTGACGCGCTCTCCGATTCAGTGCTCGCCAGGCCGGCCATACAAAATGAACGTGCTCTCCTTTGAGCTTGTCGCAAGTTAATATCAAATCCAATTGTAATAATTTATAAATTGTAACACATAGTGACTGATACAGGGTTACCGACTACAGTTTTTTGCGACGTAATTGCGATGATTTATAATGACTTTGTTTGTAGTTTTCTTCAATGGTTGATTTTTTACTTTTGTGCATTATTTTTGTTAATTTTTCAAATTTACAAAGTGTGTTTTCATGTATTCTTTGGTTATTGGCGGTAGTTTTGCGGCATAATACGACGTTTATATAGACTTTTTACGGTTTTATTTTATAGTTTATTTACCTTTTGCGCTTTAATATACATCATACAGATAATTTGTTGATTTTAGTTTACAAAGTATATTATATTCCACTATATTTATAAGTAAACATGTTTTCTGTGTCAAGTTGTGACAACCCTGACATTTTGTGAATATTTAAACTGTGTTTTTCTGAGTGAACGGCAGCTCAAACGCCCCACGGTGTATATACTTAGTAAGTTTTCATAATATTCTTTATATCTGTATACAAAAAATATAATTTTTTTAGGTTTTATTTTTTTGAAAAAATCCCGGCCTGTTGGGTACGGCCATAATAATAACTTCCGGCACTTAAAGGGTTAAACGACAGTCTCCTGATTTCTAACACGGACAATATCTTAGATCAGGGGTCTCCAAACTATGGCCCATGGGCCAACACCGGTCCGCAAGCACTACCAATCCAGCCCGCGGTAGCGGGCTAGATACCGGACATACTAGGTTAGTCAAAAAGTTTTGAAAGCGGAAATGAAAATACATTTTTTTTGGGGGGAAATCACTTTTATTACTCAGTATAGTCTCCCATAAGATCAATACACTTGGTCCAACGATCTTCCAACTTTGTTGTCCCATCACGGAAGTGACTTTCTGGAAGGCCTGCAAAATACTCCTCTACGACGGCTATAACCTCTTCGTTTGATGAAAAATGCTTTCCACGAAGGAATTTTTTGAGGTGTGAGAACAGCCAGAAGTCAGAGGGAGCTAAATCTGGCGAATAGGATGGATGCTGCAACAATTCATACCCCAATTCACTGATTTTCGCGATGGTTTTTTGAGCTGTGTGAGCAGGTGCATTGTCTTGATGAAAAATGATTTTTTTCTTCTGCAAACCGGGTCTTTTTTCACAATTTTTTTCATCCAACTGGTCCAAAAGGTCACAATAATAATCAGAGTTGATTGTCTTACCAGTTTGGAGATAATCTATCAATAAAATTCCTTTTGCATCCCAAAAAACTGACGCTAACACCTTCTTGGCCGATTTCCGGACACGAACTCGCTTCGGAGCCAAAGTGCCTGGTTCACACCACTCCTTAGCCTCTTGTTTTGATTCAGGATCATGGTGGTAGACCCAAGTCTCATCCATAGTGATGAATCGACGCAGAAAATCCTTTTTATCCTTTCGAAATTGCTCCAAATGGCACTCAGAAAGTCGCATTCGAACGTGTTTTTGTTGCATTGTTAACAAATGCGGCACCCATTGTGCACACAGTTTTTTGAAACCCAAAACTTCAGCCAAAATATGCCATGTTGTTCCATGTGAGATGCCTATGGTGTCAGCTATCATATCCACAGTCGATCGATGATCTTCCAAAACCATATCCTGTATTTTCGCTATGATTTCTGGTGTTGATGCACTTTTTGGACGTCCTGAGCGTGGATCGTCTTCAACGCTTGTACGGCCACGCTTAAACTCCAAAACCTATCGGTGAACGGCTGGAAATGAAGGAGAAGACTCCTTTAATACTTTCACCATCTTTGCATGGATCTCAGTAGCAGATAAACCTTCCAAAACAAAGAATTTAATCACTGCACGATATTCGGATTTTTCCATTGTTAAAAAATACACTTGACAGATCGAAATGAAATTTTTAGTACGTTCTTAGGAAAGATGAAATATTAAAATGGTGTAGAAATTTTGGTTTTCTACTGCTCCATAGATGTCGCTTTCAAAACTTTTTGACTAACCTAGTATCCGGTCATAGTTTATTTTGATTACATTGTAAAATTTACAATGTAAATAAATCATACAAAATAATAATCAGATGTTTTTTTTAACGACCAATTAAGAAACACAATAACTGGCATACATAATGAAATTGAATATTTTAACTGTAATTAATGACATGATTGTCTTATTATTATTGTATTATTTATAAAGACATTAACACTGTGGAGGTTTAAAGACATTGTTATTTGTTTAGTCCAACACTATTAATTCCACTTTATACAAACTAGTACTAGAGCAATCGTACTCCCCTCGAATGACACAGGCCTAGTATTCGAGGGTATAAGGATACCTATGACTTCGGTTATATCTATTAAAAAAGAAAAGAAAAAGAAAACATGCCGATGTGCTCCGATCGTCTCATTTAGGTGTGCCGTCGGATTCAGTACAGCGGTGAGTTTGCTGGTATGCAATGGTTCACTCACTTAAAGGAAAAAGAACACAGCTTCTCTTTCAAATGAATTGGTGTCGGATTGGTGAGGGGATTCTCGATTATGAAACTCAGTAATAATGATTATTATTGTTATTGAAGAGAACTTAAAGAGAATAGCAATAAGTTTTATAGTAAAAAAGGTTTTATTTTTACAATTTTGGCAATTTTTGATCCTCATCACAAATGTGATTATGTACCTAGTCATTAAAAACACATTCCTATTAAATCATTATAACAATAAAAAATTACCCACTACGAATTTCTTTCTAATCACAATTTTGATTAAAAAATTTAAATATTATTTATTAAAAAATCCTTTTTCTTCTGTTTTCATTCAATCCCTTCGACATATCTGAATTGTGATTTAGACATGTTGAGCATGGCCGGAACACAATATTGTCTTTGGAACCAGTAAATCGAACCTACGGGTTCCATTCCGCATCATGCGACCAACAATGGCAAAAACCATGTCATAATGATTGAAATGCTCTTTTTTGGTTTAATGTAATTATGATGGAGTTTGATTTATCTTATTTTTAAGATAAACTTCAAAGTTCTGCTTGTCTCGGAAGCAACATGTCTCAGACATAGTTACTGTAAAGCACCGGTTCAAAGATTGTAAAATAGGTGGATAGTTGCCGATCAATCCTCGGAGACAGACGAGTGAAGAGATGTTGTCTGGTAGAACTTTGTAGAAATAAAAACACATTAAAAGTTTCAGATGACAATATAATTTTATCTTTTTGCGTCCCTTATATATAGCCCATCACACGTCTAAATATAGCCCATCACAACAGGTAATTTAATTTGGACACACAATTTTAATGGATCTGGGTTTGTTACCTTTCATTTGTTGTGTCCCCAGTAAACTAGGCTTTTGCCTGTATCTCACTGAGGACATATAGCATGAAAAAATAAATCGATACTTCTTTCCGATTATTTAAAATTGATTATTTAAAATTCCGTTGCACATTCTCATCAACCTGACCAACAGTGACACTCGAACCCCTCACACTTCATCACTCCAGACAGACCAAAACGTTCATCCCGCAATATGCTTGTGAAACTTAGCGAACAGGATTTTATGGTAAATAATAAATGTTATTTCTGTGTTTTCAAATTTAAAAGTTTTGTAATGTAATTCCAAACCTTGAATATTGGCTGTATATATAGTGAAACTAAGGTAATGAATGTTCTATGTCATAATTTAAGTATTTAGCATCAATATATTGATTGGGGGTTGTTTTGAAAGTACAGCAGAGCGCCGATTATCCGGGGCTCAATTATCCGTGATCCTCTGTAGAACCAATTTTTCTTTCGGTAATCCTAAAAAATATTTTTTTTACCAATTTTTAAGGTTAAAAATTACAAAGCAAGGACCTAAACTGTTATAATATATAGTTTACATTATATCAATTGACTAACACTAGTAAGTTGGCAGTGTTTCCTCACGTCCACACCGACATGAAAATATGTGGATCGGAGCTTCCCAATGTAATTGCCTCGGTATGGTACCGGCGTTTAGCGGTTATATCTGTCGAACATTGAGAAAGCTTGTTCGTGTACTCGTCTTGTGTAGCAAAATATATCTAGCATTTTAACTCTTAAAATGTTTAACTCAATAAAAACTTGATTTGGATTTAGTGTGTTTTTTTAACTATCCGGGGTCGGGTATCTCCCAATTGCCACGGATAATTGGCGCTCTACTGTAATTTCGTATTTTTTTTCTATTAAATTCTACGCAAAATGACACCAAATACTCATGGTTGGTGATTTTCGATATCTCTTGTGCTATAAAACGCTGGATATTATCAATAACAGCCTTTATTTGGTTGTCATCAGTGGTTATCAACCTTTTAGAGTGAACATGATCTTTGAGTGATTTATCACCATTGAATATTTTTTAAACCACATTTGACACACACGATCACTTACTCAAGTGTCGTCATACACTGTACATATCTTTTTTATGTTTGCGTCTCATTTTTTCCTTTGCGGTAGTAAAAAAAGCATCAACCACTGAATAAACAATTTTATTTATTCCACCATGAAAATGACGCAACACTCAAACAATTTAAAAAAATCGGCTTAACTATTACCTTTCATAATACTATATATTCAGCACATTTAAAATGTAGTTAGCAATGAAAATTTTGTTCTAACGACATCTATCCAAGAAATAAGAACCTACCTTATGGACAACATATATTTTATAATTTATAAAATTCTATTGAAAAAGACGTTTCAGAGTTTGGATAGCTCAATCTTTAATTTCTTTCTGTGTGTCCTTAACAATCTTTATTTTCTTTATATCTCGTCTCACAACGCGAATTCGAGAGAGGGTCGTAGTGATCTCTGATGAATTTCTTTCTTGACCATTTGTAAGAAAGAGAGAAAAAGTTTTTTACCGCACTAACAACCTGCCTATGGGGATTCAGACTATTGTGTTAACAAGGTAAAAAGCCCATAGACAAAAAAATATATTGATGCTAAATTCTTGAGTATGTTAAGATGATTGAGTCTTGTGCAATTAGAAAATGGTACACGAATCTGCAAAAATTTATACTGTATTTATATTTGATAAATATAAGATTCTTGTTGACAGTTTTTAAAGGGTTCTATATATACGTGTATATATTATTGTATTTACGATTAGTTAACTTTAGAAATTGTGCATAATTTGTACCCACAATCCATTGTTGGTAGAGTAATCTCTGCAGTCACACAGGTAATTGGTTGATATGTAACATTGAATTAAATGTAAAATAGATGATGAACCATTGAATGCTTCGTAAAATACATGATGAACCATTGAATGCTATGTAAAATAGATGATGAACCATTGAACGTCGTCTATAATAGATGATGAACTATTGAATGCTATGTAAAATAGATGATGAACCATTGAATGCTTCGTAAAATACATGATGAACCATTGAATGCTATGTAAAATAGATGATGAACCATTGAACGTTGTGTAAAATAGATGATGAACTATTGAATGCTATGTAAAATAGATAATGAACCATTGAATGCTTCGTAAAATACATGATGAACCATTGAATGCTATGTAAAATAGATGATGAACCATTGAACGTTGTGTAAAATAGATGATGAACTATTGAATGCTATGTAAAATAGATGATGAACCATTGAATGCTTCATAAAATACATGATGAACCATTGAATGCTATGTAAAATAGATAATGAACCATTAAATGCTTCGTAAAATACATGATGAACCATTGAATGCTATGTAAAATAGATGATGAACCATTGAACGTTGTGTAAAATAGATGATGAACTATTGAACGTTATGTAAAATACATGATGAACCATTGAATGCTATGTAAAATAGATGATGAACCATTGAACGTTGTGTAAAATAGATGATGAACTATTGAATGCTATGTAAAATAGATGATGAACCATTGAATGCTTCGTAAAATACATGATGAACCATTGAATGCTATGTAAAATAGATGATGAACCATTGAACGTTGTGTAAAATAGATGATGAACTATTGAATGCTATGTAAAATAGATAATGAACCATTGAATGCTTCGTAAAATACATGATGAACCATTGAATGCTATGTAAAATAGATGATGAACCATTGAACGTTGTGTAAAATAGATGATGAACTATTGAATGCTATGTAAAATAGATAATGAACCATTGAATGCTTCGTAAAATACATGATGAACCATTGAATGCTATGTAAAATAGATGATGAACCATTGAACGTTGTGTAAAATAGATGATGAACTATTGAATGCTATGTAAAATAGATAATGAACTATTGAATGCTATGTAAAATAGATGATGAACTATTGAATGCTATGTAAAATAGATGATGAACTATTGAATGTTATGTAAAATAGATGATGAACTATTGAATGCTATGTAAAATAGATAATGAACCATTGAATGCTTCGTAAAATACATGATGAACCATTGAATGCTATGTAAAATAGATGATGAACCATTGAACGTTGTGTAAAATAGATGATGAACTATTGAATGTTATGTAAAATAGATGATGAACTATTGAATGCTATGTAAAATAGATGATGAACCATTGAATGCTTCGTAAAATACATGATGAACCATTGAATGCTATGTAAAATAGATGATGAACCATTGAACGTTGTGTAAAATAGATGATGAACTATTGAATGCTATGTAAAATAGATAATGAACCATTGAATGCTTCGTAAAATACATGATGAACCATTGAATGCTATGTAAAATAGATGATGAACCATTGAACGTTGTGTAAAATAGATGATGAACTATTGATTGCTATGTAAAATAGATGATGAACTATTGAATGCTATGTAAAATAGATGATGAACTATTGAATGCTATGTAAAATAGATGATGAACTATTGAATGTTATGTAAAATAGATGATGAACTATTGAATGCTATGTAAAATAGATAATGAACCATTGAATGCTTCGTAAAATACATGATGAACCATTGAATGCTATGTAAAATAGATGATGAACCATTGAACGTTGTGTAAAATAGATGATGAACTATTGAATGCTATGTAAAATAGATGATGAACTATTGAATGCTATGTAAAATAGATGATGAACTATTGAATGCTATGTAAAATAGATGATGAACTATTGAATGCTATGTAAAATAGATGATGAACTATTGAATGCTATGTAAAATACATGATGAACCATTAAACGCTACGTAAAATAGATGATGAACTATTGAACGCTATTTATTGTTAATGCTTGTTATTTCTTCGAAAACAGTTTATATATACTTGAGACATACTGTCACTTATATCATTTTCACAGATGAAGATAATGTTTTTTTCATATATCTCTCGTGTTTCGTAAGAACTATATTAACTAAAATTTGAGGCAAAATCATAAATCGCACTAATCGAATGATAAATGTAGAATATTTTCGAAACTCTTGAAATTGATAAACATTCGAGTTTTGACAAAAATTACCCGGCAGCAGGACGCATTTCTATGTGAGAATTATAGAACAAATTATTTTACGAATTCTCCTATACATAGACTACACAGGATCGGAAATGAGTATGCTGTAATCTCGGATATTTTCGGAGTTAATTTGTTGACCTATAAGAAGTGCGTTTACAGGCACTTCCGAATATCCGAGTCTTGAAATTGAAACCCGGTTGTCTTTCAAGACCTTTTGAAGAACTTTTTTGGATTGCTTTTAAATTGTTTATCGTAGGGTCTATTTTTGTGATTTTTTCGACATTTGTAAATTTGCTCCTGTCTGATTCCATCTTTTAAATTTTTTTTTTGTCTTTTTGAATTATTTTTTTTATTCAACTTGTTTAAAAATCATAAACTGAAGTCTTGAGATATTGTTGTGGGGACGATTTTTGCCCTTTATTGTGCTCAGGTTATTCTCTTTTCGCACTGATATCAAGAGTGACGCCTGGTGTGGCGCAGTGCGTGTTATGCACCTTTAAACGGCCCCGTACTGTGTTGGTAACATGTGGTTTTGTACGGTTGTATACCCCTGTTTCTTTGTAATTATTTTCGCTGTAATTTGTTATTATCTTCTGTGCTGAACATGTTAAATGCTTACTATTGTTATTGTTGTTATATGGTACATTGTGGCGTTTATTTATATAAATAAATATTTTATAAGACACTATATCTAATATTAACTAAATGGATTGATATTATGTTGCGATACCTGATAATGACAGTAGGAATAAATATTTACTGGACTGCTCGTGTTCTTTGTGAAACAGAAATATTCTTTGTGAAACAGTATTATTCTTTGTGAAATAGTATTATTTTTTCTTTTGGTGGTGTTTTGGAATATGCATTGTTATTTTTTTTTGTTAAATACACATTTTAACAATTGCAATGAAGGGGAAACAACGGAAGCATTTAATGAAAAAAATGATGCCTTGTATCTCTGTGATGTGGCGGGAATACACTAGCACAGTGGATAGGACATCTATGATATATAATGATTATTGATGTTTTTATGACATTATTATGTGTTTTTATTATTTAAAAATTACACTTGTGATTTTGTATTTATGCTTTATATGGTAACTAATTCTATTGTGTATTTATTCTTTATATGGTAACTAATTCTATTTTGTATTTATTCTTTATATGGTAACTAATTCTATTTTGTATTTATGCTTTATATGGTAACTAATTCTATTTTGTATTTATTCTTTATATGGTAACTAATTCTATTTTGTATTTATTCTTTATATGGTAACTAATTCTATTTTGTATTAATGCTTTATATGGTAACTAATTCTATTTTGTATTTATTCTTTATATGGTAACTAATTCTATTTTGTATTTATTCTTTATATGGTAACTAATTCTATTTTGTATTTATTCTTTATATGGTTACTAATTCTATTTTGTATTTATGCTTTATATGGTAACTAATTCTATTTTGTATTTATGCTTTATGTGGTAACTAATTCTATTTTGTATTTATTCTTTATATGGTAACTAATTCTATTTTGTATTTATTCTTTATATGGTAACTAATTCTATTTTGTATTTATTCTTTATATGGTAACTAATTCTATTTTGTATTTATTCTTTATATGGTAACTAATTCTATTTTTTTGTACTACAGAAAAATCATCATCAGAAACATTGTACATTTTTATCAATTATTGAAATAAATTTACTATTATTATAAGCAAATTACAAGCTATTCTAATGTTAAAAAAAACTCTTTAAAAACTGTCATCTCGGTACTAGAATAAAAAAATAACATCAAATATATTTGCCTTAGACGTTCACAAGAAAAAAAAAATATGGAATGACAATAATAAATGTAAATTAAATTAAAATTTGTAATTTTTCCTTCATACACATTTAATGCATTCTATTTGATACTTAACATTGTCATACGTTGTCTAAGTGATTCTTAATATTCTGATGAAAAGAAGTGGAAGATAAGGGGATAGATCTATGGTACTTTGTGTTAACTCATTGGCATCTAATTTATCTGACAAAATTCTGTGATATTTATAAAACATATTAGGTCTACCGGAAAGTTCTGTCCGTTTTTTTATTAAAAGAAAATAATTAGCCCAGTTTAAATAAATCAATATTTATGTACCTTAAATAG
Organism: Odontocerum albicorne; assembly: GCA_949825065.1. Taxonomy (NCBI): domain Eukaryota; kingdom Metazoa; phylum Arthropoda; class Insecta; order Trichoptera; family Odontoceridae; genus Odontocerum; species Odontocerum albicorne. Next base: position 12,677,692 of record OX463866.1, on the reverse strand, counting down.
TTGTCAGGAGCATAAAACCATATATATTTTCCAAAGATATAAAAATAATCCCTCCTCACGCTTAGAAGGTAGTATGGCAACGTACGTAGAAGAACCCTTGTAGAATAGAGCCACGGGTAGAAACTGCACTCACGTAAGAAGAGATATCTTAAAAATTTCTTTTGGACTTTCTCAGCATTAGAAAGTAATTAATTCTCTGCAGACTCCACATTTTAACTTGCTGTATATCAGCGCACTATAATAGAGAGATCTTAGAACCTATATATATATATAATACAGTGAAACCTCGGTGTTTGAACTTCTCTCATCTCGAACAATTCGGTTTTCGAAGACATTGTTTTGATTCGGCTTTCGAATGTACATTTTCAATGACAATGCCATGGCTCACTTCAGATTTTTTTTTAAACGCAGGCAAAAACAAACCTCAGATTTTTAGTGAGACAGAAAAGAGAAAGAACCCCAGGACAGTCACCTGACATTTTAATGCAAGGTGACTCCCTTTCCAAACAATAACATCTCTCCACCTATCTCTCCACCTTTCACTTACGCCATCAACTCTCCTTAGTACAAGTCATATGCAGTTGAATTTTCATTCAATCTATTTACATATTGTGTTGCTGGGCTATGTATTTTCAGGGGTCTGGAATGGATTAATCTAATCTACATTACTTCTTATGGGAAAAAAATATTCGATTTTCGAACAGCCTTCTGCAACAGATTAAGTTCGAAAACCAAGGTCACTATAAAACAATTTTACCTGTCAGTAAGATGTTGGAGAGGTAATTATTATTATTAAGAAGGATAACCAGGCTATGTCACTGAAGGAAAATAAAACTCTTTTTGAGTTACGTAAATATTCTTTGATATTGTTGTATAATACTGTACCACTAAGAGACGTAGATGACTTCTCATATAACGAAACATTTTTAACTTTCTTCTGAAAAGATTCTCTGCAGTGCTTATCTCCACAAACAAGCAATTACGTTGAACAGGTCCAGAAGCCCTGTTGGAAAACTTTGATATATAACCCTGTTTGACTTGATCGAATGTAATTTTAAAATATGAGATGGTTGAGATTTCATTCTTGGATCAATAGAAAAATTAGATGGCAATGGATTAATGTGAAACCATGAAAAATGGAAAGTTTTTGAAGACCTCTTTGTCTTGTGAAGTCTTTATTGCTATTGAGAAATCGTGTTTGAATGTTTTTCAATAATTATTGTATCATTTATTAAATTTAAGTTTTTATTTTTTTGTGAAGTTTTTGTAATTTTAATTAGTTAACCCTACAACTGTCGATAACTTCTGTTCTTGTCGTAAGTAATTTATTTAATTAAAAAAAAAATACAAATTCAAATGAAAACAGCAATCAAATAAACTTTAAAACATATCACATAACAAAAATAAAAAAAAAACAAAAAAAATTTAAAACCATAAATTTTGAACACATAATCAAAACTGAAAAACATTTATATATTAAACAGAATAAAAATAAAGCACAAGTATATTAAAAATAAAATAACATCATTTTTTAACACATACTCAAAATGGAAAAACATTTATATACAGAACAGAAAAAAAATATAGCTAAAAAGTGCTTTTTTTAATTAATAACTGCTTTAATCTCTTCAGACCTGAATTAATTCTAAGCTTTTACATTAAATGCAACATTATGTCGTAACCGTTTAGATAGATGGCGTCAAAAATGTTCATAGTCGATAATACAGTATCCTACATTTCTATAGTACAGAACAATGGGTGATTACCCAAAATATGCTCACCATGTCGAACTTCTCACGGTGTGTAAACTATAGAAACCTCGAAACAAGAAGGTTGGAATCCATTGCGATATTCCTACTGAAGGTTTTTCAAGGTTGCTTTAACTGTCCCGCGATTCTAGAAGCACTAAGTTTATATGTACCTAATGAATATAGCCGTGCAATGAATCACCTTCTGTTTTACTCGTACATACCAACTTACAGAAGGAATATCATGGCTAAACACTCAGTCACGCGTGGTATAGAGATATTGAACCAACTGAATGACACGGTTGATATATTTTCGGTACCGCCTAGCAGTATGAGAAGAATCTTGGCTGATATTCTTCCTAACAAATAAGCTTCTCTTTGTGTAACAGGAGAAATCCGTGCAAAGTGGATAAAAAAAATTCATTTGTTATCAGAAAACAGAAATATATCACAAAGTTGTTTACAAAGTGCATATAAACTCTGTGTCCATTATAATGGACGTCAGATCTGAAGAGGTTAAATTTATCAGGGTAAATAAATAAGCAATACAAAAACTGATACAGAGGTCGACTTTAATCTTATTTTAACAGTTGCTCTGTTACCAGAGGCAATTGAGGTTTTGGTTAATTTTACTGTAATATTTTTTATGATTTATATATATATATGATGATTTTCTAGAGCTCGCAAGTAATTAGATTTTTAAATGATCAGTTACATCTTATATATAGAGGGTGTTCCAAATTGAGCGGTTTTTTAATTCTTGGATAAAACACAGATGGCGTCGCGAACTTGCCTGGGTTTTGTGACATTTGAGTAGTGTAATGTATGACATTTATAAAAACGGAGTCGTATACAATACAACAACGCATTCAAATTAAGAATTATTTTATGTATTGTAATCTGCGGAAACGGCGATGTTAATTGGTCACCAAGATCATGTGATCTGACACTGTGGGACTATTTTGTCTGGGGTTACATGAAAAGCCAGGCCTATAAGAACGACCCCCGATCAATTCCTGAGCTGAAGGACGAAATTATTCGCGTTAGAACCGCAATTATGCCAAAATGTCATAGAACATTTTGACAAAAGAGTGGACATCTGTGTAGCTGCAAGAGGTGGACATTTGGCGAATATTGTTTTTTTGTGTTTAAATGTCATACAATGACCAATAAAAAGTTTTTTGAAATCAAAGCAAATTGTGTGTTTTATTCAAGAATGTAAAAAAAATTTATTAAAAAAACCGCTCAATTTGAAAAACCCTTTATTTTGACATAACAATAGGGAGATATGTGATCTTGGTCTAACGTGAAATGCCAGGCTGTAGGTGGATACACTTTATGGCATCCCTGCGTTCCTGATAGACCATATATGGTTATGATGATGATGAAGGCAATACACAATTCCGTTTTGTGGTTTCCATCCACGGTGTACGATAATTGTAGGACGCAGCAGCTCTCTTTTAATTTTATCTGACAGTTGTGGGGTTAAGAGAACTGACAAGGTTATAATTAGAAAGTTATGTGATAATGTATTGTAAATGACTGGAAATGGGCTACAAATGTACAGATTCTTATGACCAACTAATCCAATAGAGAAGTTATAGTCACACGTAACAAAAAAGATACACTGATAGCCATACGTAGCAAGGTCCAAAAACTTCTGGCTTAAAGATATAAAAAAGGTGAACCTGTAGTTCAATACATTGAGGTGCATGACTGGGCTTCCACGCGGAAGGTCGCCGATTCGAACCCCACAATGTGCTACTCCTCTTGAATGACACAGGCATTTTTTCCAATTAGTATTCGGGGGTATAAGGTTACATATGAATTCAGTCATATCTATTCTTTCAAAAAGAGAGAAAAAAAAACATGCCAATGTGCTCCGATCGTCTCACTTCGGTGTGTGGTGTGGCCGGGTAGTTTGCTGGTGTGCAACGTCTCACTTTAAAAAAACAAACTACAGCACAGCTTTGCTTTTCGGCAACAACACATATTCTATCGACTCTAGTTGACATACTACCGAGTGTAGACGTATCAAATTTTAACTATTAGGTGTACAAATAAGTTTCCGCCGTTTTTTATCAAAAATTGGGCATTTATTGTGAAAGAACGGAACCTCATGTTTTATTCGAAGTATTGCCCATCGCTTGCCACTACCTTTTCCCATCTTTCTGGCAGCATACGGATACAGCGTCGGAAGAATGCTTCATCTTTTGAGGCTATCCACGAATCGACCCAATTTTTGGTATCTTCATATGATGTGAAGTGCTGCTCAGACAGGTCATGCGTCATCGATCGAAAAAAGTGAAAATCAGAAGGAGCAATGTCTGGTGAATACAGCGGGTGGGGTAAAACTTCCCAATTGATTGTTTCCAAAAAGGTTTTGACCGGCGCCGCAACATGTGGACGAGCATTATCATGCAGGAGAATAATTTTGTCGTGTCTGGAGTAGCAGTGGGCGCGCTTTTCCTCGAGTGCTCGACTCAATCTCATCAATTGTGCTCGGTAGACAGCCCCAGCAATGGTTTCGTTCGGTTTGAGCAACTCATAATACACGACACCAAGCTGATCCCACCAAATACAAAACAAGAGTTTTTTTCCATGAATATTTGGCTTAGCTGTAGATGTTGAAGCATGGCCAGGGGTTCCCCATGATTTCTTCCTTTTTGGATTATCATAGTGGATCCATTTTTCATCACCAGTGACTATACGGTGCAGAAAACTCTTTCGTTTATGCCTGGCAAGCAGCATTTCACATGTGGAAAATCGGCGTTCAACGTTTCTCGGTGTCAGTTCATATGGAACCCAATTTCCTTGTTTTTGAATCATTCCCAATGATTTCAACCTATGTGAAATTGCTTGTTGAGTCACTCCTAATGTAAGTGCAAGTTCTTCTTGCGTTTGGCACGAATCTTGATCCAATAATACTTCCAATTCCGCGTCTTCGTACACTTTCGGCCTTCCGCTACGTTCTTTGTCTTCGATGTCAAATTCACCGTTCTTAAACTTTTGAAACCACTCACGACAACTTCTCTCACTTAAGGCAGCCTCACCATATGCTTCTACAAGCAATCGATGCGCCTCAGCTGCAGATTTCTTCAAATTGAAGAAGTAAATCAAAAGTTCCCGCAAATGACGCTTATTCGGCTCAAAACTTGACATTTTCGAACACAAAAAAATATGTTATACTGATAAAAATTCACTAATATTTCAAGGTCATGTTGTTGACAGATGTCCAACCTTACGATAATGACATTTTACATCTGACAATTTTAACCATAACTTACTGGTGGCGCCAACTTTTGTCAAACGGCGGTGACTTATTTGTACACCCAATATAACATTGCTTGACCATGTGATGGGCATGGCTGGTGTGGTATGAGTATCTCTCCATATGCACTCTAACTTGTTCAATTCAGAATCTTTTGGACCTTAGTGGTGTGATGGCACCTTGTGTTGGACACTTTTTTCATAAAATAATAGTTAAATATATCAAAAAGTTTTGGAAAACAAACATATTTGTAATCATAACAGTATTACACAGGTATGAGGTGTCATAAGGCCATTGATAAACTGAAGGTCTACAAAACAAAGTTCCGTATAATCCAAGGTAACATTAATTTTAGAATCGGACAAAACTGCTGTTTTGAACCATTTTTGGTTAATGACTGGCAAATTTTCAGTTTTAGATATAAGAAAAATCCACACAAAAAAAACATGTGTGTATTTCATAGGACAACACTCTTGGTATATCCGTGATTCAAATTCATTGCCGTTTTCTCAAACTCGAACTGTTGATAGATAGGTTTAAAAATTATGGAGTCGTTCGACTGAAAGCTTCTTTTATGATGTAGAGAAGTGTATTGGCTCTCTTTACAATATGGGTGATGTGTTGACTTCATTTCAGGTCATTAGAAATTATACTCGTAATAACACAAGATAGTTCTGCGTAGTCACATGTGTAACATTGAAATTGTTATACTTGCATGTAATTGGAAGGTTATTTTCAGTATACGGAGTCAAATGTCACTTATTTGACCACTGCAATATCTTTAATATATTGATTTATGTAATAAAAGTCTTTATCAAGTTTTCCCCATTTCCAGATCCAAGTGTTGACTGTGTAATGTACTGGCGTCCTTAGTTGATATACAATATTTCCATTCATTTGAATTATTTGTAATTATTATATATAATACGAGTATGTACAAATGACTTTCCTTTTTTCCAAAAATAAATAAAAAATACACACAATTTGAAAGATCTTTTATTTGATTTACTGTCTTGTTAATGGTATACGAGGGCGGTCCGATAAGTACTTAGCCTCACCGCCCGATGGCACCACTACCGCAAGAGCAATTTTTTATCACGTAGTACGTTCTCGTTGACAGCTACTGTCAAAATTTCAGCCGAATCGGACGCGTAGTTTTGTTTTGACCGCGTGTGGAAGCGAGCGTGTCCGCGAATTTGAGAAAAATGGAAAAAGAGCAATATCGGTCGGTGATTCGATTCTTGTTTTTGAAAGGGAAATCGCGCAGCGAAATCAAAGAGCGCTTGGATGCTGTGTACGGTGACTCTTCTCCTTCGATGGCGACCGTCAAAAATTGGTTTAACGAGTTTCAACGTGGTCGCACGTCGGTTTTTGATGAGCCACGCCCAGGTGCCCCGAAAACGGCTACCACGGAGGATAACGTGACAAAAATCCACGATCTCGTATTGGCAGACCGCCGATTGAAGGTGCGCGAGATAGCTGAGACAGTAGGCATCTCAAAAGACCGCGTGAGTCATATCCTGCATGTAGTATTGGGCATGAGAAAGCTGTCGGCGCGATGGGTGCCGCGTTTGCTCACTCCGGACAACAAGCGCAACCGTGAGACCACTTCAGAGCAGTGTTTGACGATGTTTAAGCGCAATCCGAAGGAGTTTCTGCGTCGTTTCGTGACCGTCGACGAAACATGGATACACTGGTACACACCCGAGACCAAGGAACAGTCGAAACAGTGGACTTCACCCGGCGAACGTGCTCCGAAGAAGGCAAAGACTGTCCTATCGGCCGAAAGGTGATTGCCACCGTTTTCTGGGATTCAAAAGGTGTGATCTACATCGACTTCCTGGAGAAGGGCAAAACGGTCACAAGGTTCTACTATGCCGAATTATTGGGCCGATTCGACGCCGAATTGCAGAAAAAACGTCCCCATTTGGCGAAGAAAAAAGTGCTCTCCCATCATGACAACGCACCGGCTCACACCTCCGCCGTCGCCACGGCCAAATTGGTAGAATTAGGCTACGAATTGCTGCCCCATCCACCGTATTCTCCGGATTTGGCCCCGTGCGACTTCTTTTTGTTTCCAAATTTGAAAAAGTCACTCGCCGGGCAGAAATTTGAGTCGAATGAGGAGGTTATCGCCGCCACGGAGGTCTACTTTGCAGACCTCCAGAAAACGTATTTTTCAGACGGGTTAAAGAAGTTGGAGCATCGCTGGGTCAAGTGTATCGAACTCAAAGGAGATTATGTTGAGAAATAAATCGCCACTTTTCCAAAATTTTTGTTATTCTTTTGTAGGCTAAGTACTTATCGGACCACCCTCGTACATTGGTGCTGTAAAAATGCATGCACTTAGAATATATGAAAATTGCAAAAAATCATGCTAAAACGTATACAAGAAGTTATAAAAGTTATAAGGCGGAAATATTCTTTATTAACCTTTCCCTACCTGTGCTAAAAAAATCTGCGCGTTCCGGTGCTGTGTATTCAATGCACATGTAAAAATGAACGATTTAAAATTGGAAAAATAAGAATATTCATAGCCAATCGCTTAATTAAATAAATTTAAGTCAAAAGTGATAATAATTTAAATTTAATTGCTGAAAACATGAAAAAAACCATTGGCCGACGTTCACAAAACAGGCGAAGCGACCACCTCAAACGAAAGCCCACGAGCTACTGAAGCGAGCGAACTGAGATTCTATTTCTTGCATTCCCATATACCGAAGTAGAGAGTGAGACATGAATAACGTCGCTTCGGATTTTTTCGGATGCCGGCAGCGAGTTTGAAAACTCGTACCAAAGTGATGTAAGTGACTACGGAAGTGATAGTGATATAATGGTGTTCTTTAATCGTAGTCTTTGCTGATTTGTACACAATGTAAAAAAGGGATTCGTGGGGTTCGGAAGTTTGGAAACACATTTGTGAATAAAAAATTAAAACATTTTTCTTTCATTTTTAATTTATTATTATAAAGTATAATTAGTATAATAATATGTTTTATGTGAATTATGTGAAGTGTTTTACAAAAATACCAGAAAGAATTACTTAAATCGAACCATTTTTGGGTAAGTTATCCATATTTTTGTAAAACCATTCTCAAAGGACAAATTTTCAGAACTAAAAAGGTCAACATACTATTCCATATTGCACTAAAAATTACTACAATCAATAATCTTAATAAACTAATCAATAAAAACACTTAATATTAATTATGTTCAAACAATACAATGAAAAATAATGTAAATGTATCAATTTCTCGGATTCAATTATTGTTTTCGGCGTTCGTTTTTGATCGCCGTTAAAACAAATGCTAATGAAACCTGACACGGTTGACATTGATAATTTATTTCACATTTAATACAGGTTTAGGAGAAGACCCAATTACATCAAATAACAAGAAAAAAAAATTATTATTAAAAGTTTAAATATAACATGATGATAACAGAAACAATGTTACTCGTGATTCCCTGTGAAGTGACTTAAGTTATACTTACAAAGTGTATTAACGAGTTTAAATACTCAATTTATTCAACAAGATATCGAAGATATTGATATTAGATAATTCATTCAACAAGGTATGCGAGTGGTGATGCTCTTAAGAGCTCAGTTCGTGAAAACGGCACCGAAAACAATCTCAATTAATCATGGAGTAAATAACGGTTTGGTACATTAAACGAAAATCTGTGGATCAATAAAGGGTTTGTTATTTTTTCCATTAGCAATTGATCGGCATTCCATATTTGCAGGTTCCCTGCGTCAGGAGATTGACAATATTAAAAACAGAAAGTTCCGTTGGGGGGGACCTGACATGACACTGGGAAGAAGAAGAACGACGCATATTAGCTGTCAAATGGAGCTTATTATTAAATCAAGTGTCGATAATACAGAATTCGAGCGGTTTCAATGAAGGCACCCTTCAATAAAGTAAACTGTAACAAGAAAATATACTCAGATCATATAAAATTTGTAATTAGAGCGAACGAAGATACAATAGACAAATATTGATAGTGAAGGGAAACAATTGTGTAGATCCGAGAGGTGATTAGGGTCTTCTTACTTCCAATAATTGGATCCAATGTTTACAACGAACATATAGTACAAAAAAAATGGGAAAAGATAAATAGACAGGACATAAGACACGAAGATAAAATTTTTTAACAGCTCTTAAAAACACTATGCAACAATGACTTCTACTGAATTTTATATAACGTTTGACTTATTAAGAATTTGATTCAGGACTTTTCTTTGTGTTGTGGAGATGGTTCCTTCAAAGACGGAGATAGATTTTTTCCTAAAACGTTTTCTTGATACTTGAGTTTTTTAACATTTGTCGGATCATTCAAGAGTGCTTCATCTTCCGTCTTTCGTTCGAATCTTTGCTCCTGAATTGCTTCTGTAATATAAAACATTAAAATTAAACACTTGCTGTATAAGCAGCTAAAAAAGAAACTTACTATAAAAAACACTGTTTCATAACATATGTCGGTGTGTTGGATAGTGTGCCATAAAAAGCAGGCATCTTATAAGTGACCTGATTGTGAATTTGCCTAGGATTTCTCTATCTCAGTAAGAGAGATGTACTCTGAACATGATCAGATGCTAAGCAGGCCGCACTGCATATGATATGCACAAGTGGGGCCTACTAGATTCTCTTTCTGTTCATGCGCAGAGATCCAGACCTTGGAACCATTGTTAAAAGTTGTCCAAACTATTTGACTACCCAATTTCACTCTGGCCATGGAAACTTTAATGGCAAATTCTTTAGCTTCAATCTTGTTCCTTCCCCCTGTTGCAATTTTTGGAGCCGTCTGGATCAATCCGCAGAACACATTCTGTGTAACACGTACTGCAATGAAAATAGTCAGTAATTTCCGAAGGAAACTCCATCTAGCCTTACATCGGTTCATTTTCGGACTGATTGGCTACTCCGATCTAGTGGCATCAAAGGATGATTTTGTTGGATTTGAAGTTTTCCGAGCTCTGGAAACTTGCTGGGCTATTTGAACTCCAGGCCTTATCACTTCATAAAACATTTACTGTGCTGCAAGTCTTCTTCCGTCTCCCATGATGTCGGACCTTAAATCCGTCGTCACTATTCTTTTCACACTCAGTTGTGTCGCCACCGGAGAAGGAGTCCCTTTGGATAGTTCTTTTTTTCTCACTACATGACGTCGTGGTCATAAAAAAAAATAAAGAATTCGATCTTCTAGTATAGATCGCACTGGATGGGGACTTATTTTGTCTCCCATAACAGCGTGAGTGGTGATGGGATCGAACTCTATATAAGAGAGTTCGGTGTCTATCTATGGCTTTATCCTATTCAGTTCCTGCTGGGCATGCTCAGGTATAACTCCTTGAGCGTAAGAAGAGATCTGCGTCTCCTGGTATACGTTTTCAAACTCATTCGAGGAGTTGTGAGCTGCCCAGCATAACTACAAAGATTAGCGTTAAATGTTCCTGACAATTACACTAGACTGCGCCGGCAAGAACTGTTCTCAATAACATACGCAAGAACGGGTCTTCCAGCCGCTATGCCTATTGGAAGGGCCTTAACTCTTCTGAACAGGACTGCTTCGGATATTGACATATTTCATATCACATTACCAAAAGCAAAAGAAATTTTATTCTTAGATTGAGCGCGTTAGAAAGCACTCATCAACATACCTAAATGACTGTGAATATATGTGTATCATATGTTTGTGTGTATATATACTCGTTTGTATGCATACGCATTATTTTTTATTTTATATAATTAAAAAAAAAAAAAAATCTACGTAATTTTTCTTCTTTTTTAATGTCTTGTATTTTTCAAAGTAATTGGGCTAAGCCTGTTTTGAAAAAATAAATAAATAACTGAATTGTTAAAACTAAGGATAAACTGAACTGTTAAAATCTGCCCACTGTATACATTTTCAGGAGACAAGCTCTGAGGGTGACCGGCGAAGTACTGAACTCCTTGCCCTATATGCGACAGGATATACCCATCAAATTGCCTTACATAGTCAGCCCCGGTGGCACCAACGGTGGGTTATGGCCATTCATTAATTTATTTAATAATGGGTTTATGGTAAATCCCGTATTATAGTGTCTTTGAGGAGAGTCTGCTCTCTAAATGGTGTTATATAAATTGTAAATTTATTATTATTATAAAGACATCTGTTCTTAAAACAGAGAAGTCTTTCGCCTTGGACTTTTTATTTTGGGAAAAGAAATGATAATGAAAATTACTTACGCTTATAAGGTGTATATTTATCTGAAATCAGATTCTCTAAATTATATCCTATGATGCCCACGATGGCAGCAAACGGCAATGTGATGTAGGGCGCTCTACTCCTTAGTATGCTCCAAAGAAAAGGCCACATCTGAAATTGATTCTTTTGTTAGTATAAAATTACAGTCAAACACGCAAGTAAAGAGATTGGTTATAACAGAAACTCGGTTACTTTGTGTTACATGTGTGTATATAATACATACATACCATCTGCTGAGGTAGGCAGAGGACAGTGTGCCAGACTTTTCTATCTCGACATACATATTTTACCTCTGATATCCATTCACATTTTCATACAACTTCTGCAATTACTTTTATTTAAAACGTTTCTTTCTTAGTTAGTTTGGTAACAATACTCTTAAGTGTTGTTACTCTGGTTCATTTTGATTATCCGGTGTATAAAAGATTGGCGATTAAATTTAGTGGAACAATAAACGCTAAAAGTGAGATATCAGGTACTCGGAGAAATCTAACTGTATTTTGTATTAATGAACATATTTAAAAGTAAAAGAAACGAGTTATTAAGTCAATAAAACTGCGATTTATGTTAAAAGTATGCTTAATAAAATAAATTCAAAACTTTATTCCCATAGATAAATACTCGTATACCGGCATGAAAATTAAGTTATTTAATAATTAATCGAATACTAAGCTCAATAATGTAAACTATGAACGGATAACAGTTTTTTATTTATTAAAAATATATATAAAACAATATTTTACGTAACCTTTTTGCAGTAAATAAATTTAAATCGTATAGGTTATCTTGTAAATGCTGAAAAATGTCAAAAAAAAACTGTCAAATTTGAAGACTGCGTATTGCGACATGTACAGCGAAATTGGGAATTAATAATGTTACCAGAATGTACACATACATCTTATTGGATTCGAAGATAGAGGCTAGAAAAGCTCCATAGCAATATCACTAGCTATTTATTTAGATCCGAGCTTTTGAGTGATCGGTGCACTGGAAAAATAATATTTTATATTGATAATAATTCAAAGAAAATTAAAGATGAAGCATACTTCTTTATTATTTAAATATTTCAAATTGTGAAATGAGTTAAAATGTCAATTTCAATAATACAAGTGATAGTACTTATGGATGATGAGTTTTTGATTTTGAATAAGCAAAACATTTTCTTCCAAACTATTCGAATATTGTTACTATGCTAATTTTCTAAATCAAACGTGCATCTTGTTGCTCTTAGAAAACTCAATTTTCATTATAATTTAATTCTAATTAATAAGTTCATTGATTTCTATTGCTTCACTTAGACAGTTTGGGGTGTATCTCGGTCGGAGGGGGGGGGGGGGTGTTACGAGATGAGCCCATATGTGTTTTGAATGTAATAATGTTTTTGTATGTACAAACCGTGTTATTATCAATACACATACATGTATTTATTTATATTTTATAAAATCGCTTAACCATCACTTGTATTGAAAGTTTACCTTATTTATACAAACTCAATAAAGAATGACTTGAGTCATGAACATTTTTCTTTTCTCTGATTTTTGAGAATTTAACAAATTAATATGATAGTTTATCAAAATTATCAGCCATTCGATACTTCAAACAATAAAAATACTTTATTTATAAATAGATGTTCAACGAACTTATAATTATATCGACTTTATCCATTGTGTTCTGGTAACACTACCAATTGTACAAACTCTAGCGCCTATTCATTTACAAATTTTAGTTCACGTAAAAATGGCGAGCGTGATGTTTGTTAGTGCTGTGATATTTAGCGTTTTATTAACCTGCGGTGAGTAATAATTTCGCGCATAATTATTTTTTTTATCAATAAAGGCATTTTAAATATATAATTTGAATGATTTTTTGTCATATAACCGTTTTATAAGTCAATAATTTTTAAAAAAGGTGCTAATGCGCGCGTAAGAGTTGAATTTTGTTTACGACTTGTTCATGAAGTCACCTATGAAAGTGTCACACCCATCTCTTGCGTTGCAATACTTTATTTGATGTGGAATGTTGACATAAAATTATGGTTTATTTTATATTATTCATTGAAGTTAGTATATGATTTATTAGTTAAATATATATTAACGGTTGTCATATTTTACTTGTGCACCTGTCGAACCTTTTTTTTTGTTTGGGACTAGGGATGGGATGTTCGATTCCATTGCTGATTCTAGGTTATTAAAATTGAACTAGTAAGGTTATTTTTCATCTTGATTTGGTAATTCCGAAAAAAAAAGGTTAGAAAAACATTAATATTATTCCTAGATTCAATATATGAATCATTCACTATACCAAGGTTAAGCTTGTAGACATACACCGATATTTTTTTTATGAATGTTTTAATTGAATTTGTTTCAGATTATTTATTTTTGAATAATTCAAACAAAAAAGTTTCATGTCGACACTTCTGCATTTTTGTGAGCCGTTTTGCCTCATTTATTTGAAAACCTAGCTTCGATAACAAGAATTTCGTATTTGTTATTGCGTTGTAGACAATTATTCTGATGATAAATTTTATAACGAATTATTTCCATTATATGCGAGGTAAATTTGAAGTTTTAAGATTTACTATAGTTTCTTCCATCTCGATCCTCTGTAAATTAACATTCTCGGAAAAAAATACGCAAAATAAGCGATCCATCTTAATGTATAGTACTAGTTCTCTAGTTCGTTAAAAAATATAGTTCCCTTTTTCACGTGATAGTTTGCGACCGACCGGCTCTGTATTTGGGACGCTGATCGATATTTATTTTTTTTGCACGCATTTTAAACACTCGTTATTTGTGGGAATTAAAATGATATTATTCGCCTATATTTGATCGCGTTCTGCTACGCACTCTATCCGTATTGTATTATATAAGGATGCATTTACCTGTTCATTGCAATTTGTCACACCTGGATGCACACACAACCATCGTCTTTTTACCCCTTTGTTTGACCTGAAATTAATGGTTAACATCCTTCCTGCACGTGCATTTAAAATTACTTTGTGTCTGCTCATAACACAATAAATTGGGAATTAACACTAAAAGAAAAAATATCGTTTTTTCTTGGAGTAGTTTTTTTTAAATATATAACGAAATATCCCTTTCAACAGTTTTTGCCGTACGAACATCGTATATAGTACAAACGTGAGTGAAAGGGTATGTGAGAGAGGAAGACCTAGGAAAGTATGATTGGATCAAGTGAATATAAATTGAAAGAAAGAAACGTAGAAAGTCAGAGAAATCGCTGAAGTTGTATGCGTGTGGAGGAGGTGAATTAAGTATAATATGTCGATATAGCAACGCCTGGCGCCCTGTCCTCTCTGCCTACCACGACGGGGCTCCGGAATGGCGTGATATATGTAATATCGAAATTTTCGTCTTCGATAGTTTTTTTTATTGAATTCCTTCGGTGATTATGAATTTATCATATACAAGAAATTTTGAAGACATCGCCATTTTTCACTTCCGTGTTTATTTATTGAAAAAAAATATTGTTTTGGTATTTTTTCCGGAAAAAAAAGAAACCTTAATATAGTTTTTTTGTAAGTAGTTCCTATTTAATTGTTCATTTTAGTATTTTATTACGTACATGTGACATATTGTTCAAAAACGTGTTTTTCACAATAGAGAACAATGCCTGAAACGCATTCACTATTTTATATAAATAACTAAACATGCTTAAGAAATTGGATTTATATACGTACCATCACGCCCTTTCCCTGTCAGGGTAGGCAGAGAAGAGTGAGCATCAAACTTTTTTTATTACATATTTAGCATTTTCCACAACGATACACCTTCACATACAACTCATACGATTTCTCTGACTTTTTAAATTTCTTCTTTCAAAATATCATGTATTGAATCAAACCATACTTTCCTCAGTCTTCTACTAAAAAAAAATTATGTCAATGTATGAAAGATGGTGGAATGAAGACAGACATTAATGTATAAAAGTATAAACTTCACCTACATAAATATTAAAATAAATATAGGTTTATTGATAGCAACATAGTATGTGCACATTTCCAAATACATTTCAAAATTACATATACATTTTCTAAGTCAGTGCATCGAGGTGAACATCTGGCAAACACATATATTCCAAGAACCTCTCCACTGCTCGCCGAGGTTGTCCCATGCCTCCCCCAGTCCCCAACCCGAATGTTTACCGTTAGAAGTGTGTATCTCGGTACCAGTTCGAACAGAATTCATTCGTGTTTGTGCTACCCTGATGAGGTGAAAGTCTTTAAACCGGTAGGGTTATACCGTCACAAAAAGTGGAATAAACAGTGTTTGATAAAACAGATTACAATTACATATACTCATATATCTCGAGATAAATAGAAAATATATAATATTTAAGAGGTATCAAAAGGTCTGGGCTCTTCTCAATAACCCCCCCAGCCGAGATACACCCCATCAATATAGGGGAACCCAGCCGCGAGGACATCAGACGTTTTCAGCCCACACCCACATCTAGATTTTGTTTTTTTTTTCTATGTTATTTTCAGTGATGAGAGTGTTTGATTGACACATGTGATAAGCTGGTTGACATGAAACAGGTATTCCTGGTTAGTCAGCCAGTAGGTCTACGTTACGGTATCTGAACATAGTAATTAGGTCTAATGGGAGAAGAGAAATATGTTTTTTATAATTATTGATATTTATATCTTGTTATTTTTGTGCTGTAAAATAAATTAATAAAAAAAAAATGCAATGGTAAAATGGATGTTTGAAGTAAGATAAATAACGGAGCAATAAGTTACTATATTTTTTATCAAGAACCATATTACTAATTTATTTTAATTTATTTATTATCTATCTCCCAAGGCACGTGTTGCCTGTTCTCATAACAGGACTTATACCCACGAAACTCACATACAATCCTTAGTGAGATACAGGCAAAAATCTAGTTTATTGGGGATACGACAAATGAAAGGCGACAAACCCAGATCCATTAAAATAATGTGTGTCTAAATTAAATTACCTGTTGTTTTTTTTTCGCAAATTATGTATAATATATTTCTTGTCATGTGTAACAATAAATAAATAAATAAATAAGATGGTTTGGACACAAAGAGAATGAATGACTAAAGTCAGGACAAGATGTGTGAAGAAGAGGCAGTGTTATATCGGAAGTCGGGAGTTGATGGTGATGATAGAAAATACCCACTTTCTTCAACAGTTTATTAGATGCCAATAACAATGATCACATTTAAGTTTGTCACGGAGATATATTTATGGGACGGGACAACATAATGACCTCGTCCGTCCCTACTGCGAATGCACCTAACTAATTTGGACCTAATGGACCCTTAATATACTAATTTTGGGGAAAGAGATACCTTAATCTCTTTCCAATTGAGAGTGTAGGAGCAAAGGGTAAATGTGGTCAGATAACATATCTTTCAGATACATAAACTGAAACAACTTTTCTCACGCTTCACTTATCTTCAGGAGATAGGAAGCTTCACTTATCTGCAGGGGATAGGAAGTGAGTCCAAATTGAAAACGATAAAATATTTAGTTAATAAATCTCTTTTAACCCTTCCCTTACGGTGATAAAATAATACCCGTGTTACGGTGTTGGGTAGTGAGTACGCAATCAAAAATTAGCGATTTTAAATCGGAAAAATAAGAACATTCATAGATAATCCCCTTAATTAATTATAATTGAAGTTAAAAATTATAATAATTGAGATTTATTTGCTAAAAACATTAAAAAACCATCTGAAAACATTAAAAAACGCTCACGGAACGGGCGTACGTCTAACCTATTTGCAAGCCTAGAGGCAACTAGTGACGCGGAACGTCAGTCACATACCCCGGCGCATACGCCTTTCCTTGCGACGTTGAGACAGTTCAGCTTCTCGCAATTCAGTCTAGTACGCAAGAGTGAGATGCGAAATATAGTGTCGCGCTTCCCGCATACTATTCACCTATCGTCAAGACGAGGCACTCGCCGCGTTTAAATGCGAATTTGTTTTCGACCTTTACAAAACACCTCGATGTAGTCGATAAATTCTGATTATTATTAATATAATTTTTTAAATCAATGCGTAAATATATTATGGAGGAATACCTAAAATCTTAACCTTGTATTTATTGTATTTATAGAGATATTGATGGTTATTAGAAGCAACGTGTAGAAGATACCCAACACAGGGAAGGAAAGGTTAATTAACATGTATCCTGGTGATAAGACGGGTGACACCCGGGTTCACGTTATGGACTAAAAAATAGGGTAAGCTTCCATCACTTAACAGTAGACCGGAGAAAACGTGACTGATTCAAATGGACCAGATTGTGAAAGAAGGTAAAGTGAGAAGTATGAATAATAGAAGATTGTGCATGACGAGATGTATGAATGTGGAGTAGACGAAAGTTTGAAGATCTGCTCTCTCTCTGCTACCCCGCAAGAGACATGGCGTAATATGTTTAGGAGCTAGTCCTTAAGGGAGAGATGATGATGATTTGTTGATAAATAAAACTCGTTAGATCGCAATGCGGAAAGAGAGTGATTTATTTGGTAGACGTAGGTATTTATATCATTTTAGAATGTGTGCGGGAATGCGCTCACGATATGCCTACGTCTCGTTTCTGCGAATGCAAAAACGATTAATGTTGTATGTAGGTGACAATTTATTTACGAAACTGGCGCGACAGCCGTGGTGCGTTCTCGCTCCGGCGTGGAATGCGGTCCGCTCCCGGCTACGGGTCGAATGGCCGGCGTGTGAACTTTGGACTTGTTTATTTAGATTTGTCGAGGAATGCAAAGGTCACTTCATCGGTCATTGACCGTGTGTATGGACGCCCACAGTGTTCCGAGTGTGCGACGACCGCCACATATGTATATAATATGATTTGTTTTAACAAGTAACATCATTGTGAGAAAATTAAATAATAATCAAGAACGGATGTTAAAGAAAAAATATAAATCATACCGTCAAACCATTTGTTTGTTGGGGTAGGCGGAAAAGCAAGAACGTCATATTTCCTATCTCGACATGCATCCTTGACCTCTTCTACATCCATACATTCTTCTTATTATACAACTCCTACTTTAAAAGAAATAGTAAATGCAATATATGGGTGAAAAATTAAATATTAGAGCAAGAAACTCGGCTATTTGGGTAGTATTTTCTCAGAGGTGCATGGCCATGGCTGCGCGGTAACGCACTAGACTTTCGTGCGGAAGGTCGTCGGTTCGAACCCCGCGCTGTGCTACTCCTCTCGAACGACACAGGTACTTTTTCCACCTGGTATTTGAGGGTATAAGGATACCTATGACTTCGATATATCTATTTTTAAAAAAAAAAAAAAAGATGGAAGAGTTACGAAAGATATTAAATGGCGTGTAGGGTAAACAGTCGATGGGGCCCTCAAACATATATACTCTCGCTCGAGAGTATCAAAATCTGCTAAGATGATAGTCCACTACAGTATTTTAGTACACCCACTTTGATGTATGGTAGGGAAAAGTGGATATGGAAGAAGACTGAAAAGATTCGAATAAATGCTGTAGAAATGCGTGCACTGAGAACAATAGAAGGGGTGACAATTTATGACATGATACGGAATGAATTTATTAAGGAAGAATGTGAACTTAAGACTAAAGTGTTGAGTAAGAACACTTTGAAATGGTTTGGGCGTGTAGAAGGAATGAAGAAAACAAAACAAATTTATGTTGAAAATGTGAGTCCAAGGCGTGGTCAAGTGAATAATAACTAGGAACGACCAAGTGTCTTGTTTGACGCCTTTGCCGAGAGTCTGCTCTTAAATTCTGAATTCCTCTCAGGTTTCAAATGATTTGAGTCGCACTTTAATTGACACAGTAAATTACAAAGAGATCTCGTAACAACAGCGCCATCATCAAATGCCTTCAAATAGTACATCACTGGTATGAATCAACATTTCAATTGATATTTCCTTTCATAGTTACTGCCTTTTGTGTATTCGATATAAAGATATCAATCCAGACCCCTATATGAAGTATGCAGTGATATATTTAATAACCTCCAATTGTCCCCTGTAATGTGGAGTGTCTTAAATATTCTTTAAATGTGACACCGCACAATCATAATTGACAAAGAATATCAACTTATGTGATATCCTGTGTTAGTTTTTAATCATTGTGGGTTTGAGGTCAGATAAACTTAATTAATAATCGGAAAAAAATATTTTCAATATATTGAAAGAAAAATAACATAAATGAAGACTAACAAAACTAATACTCGTATATAGCGCATAAGTGAGTGGAAGGCGTGTTAGAGGAAAGTATGCTTGGATCAAGTTATATTTTGAAAAAAAGATTTAGGTATTGATATAAAACATGCGAAAGATGCGTGTCATGATAGGAAAGTCTGATCATCTATCCTTTCGTGTACTTCCGTGTCGCTTAAGTACAATTTTTTACATAAAGTGAATTTGTCGATGGTTTTTTTTTTATGACCGTAAAGTGTTTTTTTTTTTTTACAGCGCC
Organism: Odontocerum albicorne; assembly: GCA_949825065.1. Taxonomy (NCBI): domain Eukaryota; kingdom Metazoa; phylum Arthropoda; class Insecta; order Trichoptera; family Odontoceridae; genus Odontocerum; species Odontocerum albicorne. The sequence goes on along the minus strand of OX463866.1, from coordinate 12,657,946 downwards.
CTTATTGTGTTACGATGCTTTTGGCACCCTTAAACAAATTTACCAATTACAGTAATACATCGATTATCTGGTATTCAAATATCCGTGAGTTGAATTAACTGTAATTCTGAAAAATATATATTTTTCTATTTTTTTAAGGAATGTCCACGTTTTGAAAATTGCTAAAGCAAGGACCTGTCTATCTATGGTTTACGTTATACTAATTGAGTAACGCTAGTATTAGGAGTACAAATTAGTTCGGTCCGTTTTCAAAAGATGACTCTGGCTGTTATGAATGGTTCATAGTGACTGGGTGCCTTATGAACTGAAACCGAGAGACGTTGAAAGGCGATTTTTCACTTGCGAGCAGCTGATTCAAAGGCAACAAAGAAAAGGTTTTTTGCATCGGATTGTAACTGGAGATGAGAAGTGGATATTCTACGACAACCCCAAGAAGAAAAAATACTACGCTAAGTCCGGTCAATCGTTGCCATCGACCTCAACATCAACACCAAAACTGAACATACATGGTTCGAAGATCATGCTCTGTATCTGGTGGGACCAAAGGGGTGTTTACTATGAGGTGCTGAAACCTGGCGATTCCATTACGGGCGATCGGTATCGGCTACAATTAATATGTTTGAGCCGTGCATTGCGAGAAAAACGGCCGGAATACAAGCAAAGACATGATAAAGTTATTTTTCATCATGACAACGTTCGACCTCATGTCGCAAAAGTCGTAAAAAAATATTTGGAAACGCTCAAATGGGATGTTTTACCGCACCCGCCGTGTTCCCCGGACATTGCTCCTTCTGATTACTGGTTATTCCGAAGGATGCAACACGATTTGGCAGGTCACCGGGTCACTTCTTTCGTAGAAACCGAAAATTGTATAAATAATACTTTAATTGATCTGTTCATTCATTTTGTTTAGAAAAAAATGCATTTTTGAACACAAAAAAACGGACCCAACTAATTTGGACACCCAATAAGTTGGCAGTGTTTCCCCACGGCCCGAAAAAATATGTTTCCGGGGTTTCATAAAGTAATAGCTAGGGTATGATACCGGCGTTTAACAGTTGTATCTGTCAAACAGTTAAAAAGTTTGTTTGTGTACTCATCTTGCATAGCGAAATTTATCTAGCATTTAAACTCTTAAAATGTTTAACGTAATAGAAACTTAATTTGGACTAACCGTGTTTTTCAATTATCTGGGCTTTAGTGTCCCCCAATTACCATGGATAATCGGCCCTCTACCATACCTCACTTAACTATAGAATTCTTCATTATTTTATATTATGTTATCTCACTGGTTCTTTAGTCAGTAATCCTGATAATAATAGTCTGAAAGTTATAATAATAAAAAGGCAATTTATATAGCGCTGTTTAGAAAGCAAACTCTCCTTAAGGGTGCTCTAACTCAGGATTCGAAACCACTCAAATGTTTATAAGACCTCCCAAAAAGGATTGTCTTTAAGTGCTTTATAAAACTGCACAAGCCACTCATATCTCTGACACTAGGAGGTAGACTATTCCATATCACAAGATGAGGAGCAACTAGAAAGCTCGGTCATAATGCCTCGCCCTATTAGATTGATTTGGAATAACCAATTTATTAGATGGAAAAGAAATTGATCTCAAAGTTCTACTTATCTGAAGGAACCTCAGACACAGATTGGAAAGATACAATGGAGACATCCCATTAAGGGACTTGAATATAAAGAGACAAAGTTTGAAATCAATCTGTTGGCAACATTTAAGGGGTATTCTACTCTAGAGGCGTGAATTTCGGGCGTTTTTTCAGATTGAATAAAAAAAACTAAATACATTTTTCCTATACATTTTTTCCAGTTTGTTTATTGATGATTTGAGAATGTACAAAAAAAAATTCAAATTTAAATTTATTTTAAAAATAGTAAACAAACTAGTTTTGAACTTTCCAAGGTAGGGACAATATAAAAATATTTATCGATGTTTCATACCAAATTTGAAGACAGTCGGTTGAATAGAACTTAAGATTTTATGTCGAACAGGTCGAAAAAAGTAGTTTCGAGAAAAACGCGTTTAAAGTTTTGAGATTATTGTCCGAGTCATTCCGGCGCGGCGTAATTGCTGCCGCGTTTATAGCTATAACTTCGTAAATATTGTTGAGAATTTTAAAATTTCATTTTGAGAATTCTTGAAGGTTTAAACTTAGAATATGCAAAGAAAAGATTTTTTTAAATTACTATAGTAGAATACCCCTTTAAGTCAATGTAGACATTTTAGAAGTGTACCAATATGATAATGCAGTAGAATCGTAGCTAACGAGTATAATTGTTGCAGGCTTCTGCCAAAGGACACCCACAATCTCCCACATCACCCAGGAGCAGATCAAGGACATTGGAGGGACGGTGGACTTGGACTGTTCCGTACAGTATGCTCAAGACTACCCTGTGTTATGGGTGAGGATTTATATGTTTATTCTATTGTGTACGTACAGCACCAGAACAAAAACTGTAAAATACAGGGATGGTTGCCGCTCAATCCTCTGATTTTCTAGCATGACTGCAATGTGCCGTGATGACAGCTGGATGATGAGGCAGAACTTGGATGAAATCAAACACGGTTCTAAGATTCAAACCTTTATTTGACATCCTTTAAAAAAAATTCTCAGATATCTATGATACAGAACAAAGGGCGATTACTCAAAATATTCTCACCATGCCGAACTTCTCACGGTGTGTAACTATAGAAGCCTCGAAACAAGAAGGCAAGAATCCATTGCGATATTCCTACTTAAGGTTTATCAAGGTTCCTTTAACTGTCCCGCGATTCTAGAAGCACTAAGTTTATATGTACCCAATAAATATAGCCGTGCAAGGAATCACCCTCTGTTCTACATACCAACTTACAGGACGAATATCGTGGCTAAACACTCAGTCACGCGTGGTATACAGATATTGAACCAACTGAATGACACTGTTGATATATTCTCGGTACCGTCTAGCACTATGAGAAGAATCCTGATTCAGAATTGCGATCATACCCTTACAGAATTAGAAACACTAAAATATTTTTGAACCTAGTTTACTCAAAACTAACCAGAATGGACTTGGATCACTTGGCTTGTGAACGACTCATATATATGGAATACAGGCCTAATCACTAAGCTGTATTCGTACGGCAACGTAAATACGACTGCGTCCCTTCTCTATCTTGGAAAACAGCGGTATGTGATAATTGACCAGCTTGAACTTATTTATCTTTATAACAGCCGTCTGGTCCAAACTTATGTGTTAATATATACAAGGATGTTTTACAATATAACGCAAAGCATATAAAACGCTGAAATTAAGTGACACATTGAACGAAGGGTATCTTTGTTTCTGGGACTGGATGTGTGGGGAAAATATGGAAGTGGTTATCAACATGCGTTTTTTTACTACCTTTAATAGTAAGGGAATATTAGTAAAAAAAAAAATTAAACTAAACGACAAATTTGACAGATTCGAAGGGCAAAATGATAGTTAATTATGCACCAACCTAATATACAGTGGAAATCCTTTAACACGATATCATGGACACAACAATAACTTTTCATGTTAGAAGAATTTCGTGTTAAAAAAACCCTTCGTATTTTTTATGTCATGGCACTTAATCGAGTTAAGATAGAAAATTTACATGTTAACATTTTATGAGTTTATAACACAACACAAGGGGCACACCATTTGTTAGCACTTAACATGTTCACTTAACATTTCAAATTAGTGCTTTGTTTACGCGCTGCTTTTCCTGCCATTGCACTGTTGATCGAGATATTATAAGTTTTTTTACTAAACACAAAATTTACCACTTAAGATGTGTCATTCAATTCAAGAATAAACTGTAACTAAAAAAAGAAAATGTTTTGCCTGGCGACAAACTAAAATGTTTTGCTGAAAACTTTTCGTGTTGTGTTTTTTGTTACGTTAAAAGAAAATAAATGTATGAAATTACGTAGCATTTTGTCATGACCAGAATATTATTTCATGTCGAGCGTTTTCGTGTTAAAACGATTTCTATTGTACTATATATGTAGTAAAACAATGACATGAGATTTGTCAAATATTTTTTCTGATTTTTTTGACAGGGATTAGGAGGGGGTTTTCTTATCCGGATCTGGGATTTTTCCCTGCCACCCCGGATAAATGAAAGTCTACTGTATTATAAAGTATGTGAATGCCTTTGAAATTATTTCATCATATTAAAATATTTGTTTTCAGATGAAAGTGGACCGAATCCGCTCAACAGAGCTCCTCCCTATATCCACGGGCTCAACGCTCATCGTCCGAGACTCAAGATTTGCTATCCGTTATGATATTTCATCTACTACTTACACTCTTCAGGTAAGTTTGTTCTTGTACCGTATAAACGATACTATTGCCACGAAAAATTCGATATCCCAATAAGTAAAAACTTAAGCAACTTTACTGTCCATATTAATAATAACACGGTTACTGTAGACTTTTGTGACTGGCGTGTTGCCACCGTGCACCTATTTTTCAATTTATTTATTAATTTTATAAATATATGGTCAATCCATAAATTAGTGTGTATTTTTGAGAAATTTTGAAACAATGCGTATAATGCATATTTAAATATTTTAATCAATGATTTATTTTCCTTCATTTTCAACAACTTGTTGCAATCTTACAAGTCATTTTTTAATTCATTTGTATAAAAGGACTCTGGTTTCTAATTCCATTTGTGTAAAAGGATTCTGGTTTCTAATTCCATTTGTGTAAAAAGACTGGTTTTTAATTACATTTGTGTAAAAGGACTCAGGTTTCTAATTCCATTTGTGTAAAAAGACTCTGGTTTTTAATTACATTTGTGTAAAAGGACTCAGGTTTCTAATTCAATTTGTGTAAAAGGACTCTGGTTTCTAATTCCATTTGTGTAAAAGGACTCTGGTTTCTAATTCCATTTGTGTAAAAGGACTCTGGTTTTAATGTAAAATAACTAATCTTGTTTTTCAACTTTATTGTTTAATTTTTTCCTGATGAAAATTCTGAAGAGCCAGGAATAAATTATGGTCATTCGGGGCAATATTTGGTGAGTAAAGGGGATGAGGCAGGAGCTCCCAATTGAAGTTTTTAATTTTTTGTAGTGTTCGTACCATGTGCGGTATAACATTATCATGGTGGAACAAAACCTTTTAATATTCACTAATTGTGGATGTTTTTTTTTTATCAATGCCGAGTTCAAATGTGAAAGCTGTTGACAATAGACATCTGAATTAATAGTTTGATTAGGTTTTAATAGTTCAAAATGGATGACACTACATATCCCACCAAATAGTCAAAAATGTCTTTTTTGATGAAATCCTTTGCTATCGCTAAGGACTTCTTATCCTAAATTGTCCACCGTTTTTTTTTTGCAATATCATGATACCGTGTCCATTTTTCATCACCTGTGGGAATGCGGTGGTCAAGAAGCAACTCGGGTTCAAAGCGGATTAAGAGAGAAATACAGAGGTTTATTAGCTGCTGGCAATTGGCTTCTGATAGTTCGTGTGGTACCCATTTTGCAAGCTTGGATACCTTTCCTATCTCCTTAAGGTTAAAATTAAACCTCTCCGCAATCTTATTCACGGTTAGTGCTGACTCTGAATCTACAAGACTCGGAGATTGAAAATTAACAGGACGCCCTGACCGGGACTCATAATTAACACTGCTTTGTCAATCTTTAAATCTTCAATATAATTTCTGGACAGTCCTTATACTACTACCATTCTCACCATGAACACTGTAAATTTTATCTGCTGCGGAACTTACACTTTCACTATTTAAAAATAAAAGTATTGATCGTGCCATTTGTACTGATTATCGATATTCATTATCTAAGGGTTCTTATTTACGTCCGATGTTAACAAAACTCGATGATAAATTAACCACTTGAGCGTACATTTCAAAACAGGATATGACTTGTTTGGAAGCGTATTGTTCTACGAAATGAATCATGCATATGCCATCAATACTTATGAATGTATTAATGGACTGACTTGATAGATAAATATTGTCACGGATATTTTGAAGAGAACAATAGGAATGAATAGGTGAAAGATTAAAATTGTTATCGAGTTTGTTTTTTTCAGGTGAAAGACATCCAGGAGACGGATGCGGGCTGGTACATGTGCCAGGTTCTGATCTCCATCAACAACAAGATCACGGCGCAAGTAGAGCTGCAGGTGCGCCGCCCCCCCATTATCTCCGACAACTCCACGCGATCTTTGGTCGTCAGCGAGGGCCAGAGTGAGTTATTCTCTAAACGTTCCTAACAATATTTATTATATCACCCAAAGTGAAATAAGTGATGTACACTGTATAGCGAGTAATTCTATCAAATCTAATTGAATCGTACGTATTTTATATTATTTAGAAATAGCTATTAACTTTGTGCTCTCCTTTATTAATATAAATAACCTAGTATAAACGAAACATTAAGGACAATACTTTGCCTCTGGAGTTGAGTAACCCTGCATCAACATGTGAAAGGTTTCGATTTTACAAAGCAACTTACATCTCGTTCTACAAGTGAGCCCGTGTGTTTTCTATATCTCAAGATCTATCCATAAAATTCTCGAAAAATCGTATTCTTCTTGTTCTATGTAAGCGTTGTTCCACTAATAACAAATCTAAGTTCTTTACCACTATACAATAAGTCTTATACAATTACATAAGTCTACTTGGTAAAATTTTGTGATATACATACATATATTGAATTTAAATATACATATTAATATTAAATAATTTTAAATAATGACTGTAATTACTCTTCATATTATTACTACAGTTTTTTGTATCTCCTGTCCATGTTAGTTTAAAATAAAGTTATGTATTTTTGTTAATAATTTTAAGTACTTGTATAACTTGTTCATTTGTATATAAAAGGCAGTGTTGTGTTGTAAATTGAATAAATATATAAATTATTCTTATTTTTATTAGTCTACTATGCTATGTCAGTCTAGTTTATTTTCATACATTGTCACTCCATGTATTTTTCTCAATACACGCATTTTTAAATAAAACAAAAATAATAATAGCAACATGCCACAAATAAAAAATAACCACTCTCGATATTGGTATATGATGAATAAACATCAAGAATTCTCTATCGAAACGTAACCACCCATAAACAATAATATCCCCACCGCAATCCACAATGTGCAATAATACTCTTGAAAATTCCAAGGTATTTTTTTGAGAAAAGTCTTAATATTTTATGTTATGTTCACATCAGGTGTGCAGATGGAGTGCTACGCAGGAGGGTTCCCGCAGCCCCGCATCTCTTGGAGGAGAGAAAATAACGCCATCCTGCCCACTGGGGGCTCCATTCACAGGTACATCCCAGCTGTTTCTCACTGAACATTTAAGTTGGACCACCAATTCAACCCGAAACCTGCTGACAAAAGTTACAAGAGTTTAACCACAAGCCATGGAAATCAATATTGATTTCTCCGACTCACTTGATCCATCCACACTTTCCTCGGTCTTTCTCACACTCACACTTTTCAATGTACACATTTCTACAGCATTTATTCAGCTCCTATCAGTAATTTTACATTTTCACGTTTCACTCGCATACATCAAAGTTGGCACTGAAATACTATTATGGACAATCATCTTAGCAGATTTTGATACAGTCCGGTTCAAATATATATATTTTAGTGACCCATTGACTCTGTTTCCTATCTTGTTCAAGTATATGTATATACTAGAAGTATTAAGTCTCTTATAAATGGCTATGTGGAAGGAATCACCCTCTGTTCTACATATCAACTTACAGAAGGAATATCATGGCTAAACACTCAGTCCCGCGTGGTATAGAGATATTGAACCAACTGAATGACACTGTGGATATATTCTCGGTACCGCCTAGCGGTATGAGAAGAATCCTGGCTGATATTCTTCCTTACGAATAAGTTTACTCGAGAAGCAGACCCTCTTTGTGTAACAGTAGAAATCCATGCCAAGTGTTAAAAAAAATATATTTTAATGTCCCATTGACCTGCACATTATCTCTTGACAGTTTTGCCCGAGCGTGACTCGGGCACGAAGTTTTTTTTCTACTGACGAGCCCGAGTCTCGTTCGGGCAAATCTTGTTTCGACTTGGGAGTGTTTCTCCCAAGCGTCGTTTGGGCAAATGACGCTCGGGAGAAACACTCCCAAGTCGAAACAAGATTTGCCCGAACGAGGCTCGGACTCGTCAGTATAAAAAAAACTTCGTGCCCGAGTCACGCTCGGGCAAAACTGTCAAGTGGTTAATAAGAATAATCATACTTGCAGGGCTGCCTTTTTTTGTATACGACCAATGTAGCTTTTTCATCATATCACATTTCAAAATTGAATTCTCGGATGCTAAAATGTCTCATAAGGAGAAAGAGAGTGTAATAATGACTTATTTTCAGGGGCAACGAGTTGAAGATTGAAAAGGTGAAGAAGGAGGACCGTGGCACGTACTACTGCGTGGCGGACAACGGAGTGGGCAAGGGGGCTCGCAGGAACGTGGCGCTGGAAGTGGAGTTCTCTCCGGTCATCACCGTGCCGAGACCCAGGCTGGGACAGGTATGCTTATTATTATTTCATCAATTTATTTCAACACTGATTTCCACTGCGTTTATCTTTCATCACTTTTCAGCCACGTCTAAGCTTCATTTGCATATGCTAATGTTGGAATCAAGATTCCATCATAAGCAGCAAGATTTTCTTTTCTATAAATACTCCAAATAATAAACACATTGTATAACCCAGCATTTACTTAGTCTATTGCCTGCTGTTTCTTTTTTTTTTATTTTTTCGATATCGCACTTAGTGCGCCCATCGAGTGTGACCATCTTCTTTTCGTGTTAAAGACACTAGACAATTTCTACGCAGAATTCTGCAACCTGGACAGCACTGGTCAGTACACAATGAACACATTGTGTAACCCAGTATTCACTTTATGGCCTTCTGTTTCTCTTTTTTCAATATCGCACTTTACTCACCCATCTACTGTGAACATCTTCTTTTCGTGGGCTACTTCCGTCTAGAATTCTGTTACCTAGACAGCTGTCGTCCTCTTCCTTTTTAGTGCAAGACATCGGACTCCTCAGACAATGCAACAATTGTCACGTGGATTGCTCCTTGCTGCAGATACGGAGGGTCGATCCATCATATGACATTCCCTATTTTGACATGTCTTTGGTTCTCTCAATTCGTGTTCGGAGCCTTTTATGATTGTATATAATCACTACACACGTTACTATGCTACACCTAAAGTCGAATGTATTACTATCACAGAAGATCTACGAAGGTTTCTTTGGAGTTGGTCTTTCCTTGATAAATTTTCTGCAGTTCCCTTATCAAATATGTTTTTAAGAACATATGCAGATGCGGGGAAGTTGCTAATCTAATAGCTGCAGCCGCTACCTTTCTATCCTTCCACTCGACTTATATATATTTTATTTTGTAATATTTTTATTTAATCTGTTAATGATAGTGGTTTGAAACCCCGAGCTAGAGCACCCTTGAGGAGAATGCTCTCTAAAGGGCACTATATAAATTATCCTTTAATTATTATTATTATTAAAAATACTCCTGAAGATAAGACTTAAATCTTGAAACTAGTTGAAGGTTCGATTAGATATTTCAAATAGAATTATAGCATTGTATCGAATTATTGAATATGATTTTCGAATGTTAAACTTGCTGCAAAGTTTCAAAATTTTCCGTTCCAGGCTTTGCAATACGACATGGACTTGGAATGTCACGTGGAGGCGTACCCACCCCCTGCCATTACGTGGGTGAAGGACGAAATACAATTGGCCAACAACCAGCATTATAGGTAATGAACAATTTATTCTGTATGTCCTTTCACATCCGACAGACTTGCGACACAGAGAATATAGTCCGATGGAGCAGGATAATTTATTCTGCATATCGATAAGTACACATCCGACAGACTTTCGACACAGAAGATATATTCAGATGAAGGAGGAAGAGAAGGCGGTACTGGTGGCTGAGATCAGATTACATTCAAATGCAAAATTGCAACAATTACTCGTGGACGCTGATTTTTTATATTTTCAGAACTACAATAATCTCTCATGTTGATAGTAGAATGCTGGTTATAAAAACTGTGATTTGGTCGGCATCAGTGGCAATCAGCCTTCTTGAGCGGACACCATCTTCTAGTGTTATTTCAATATTACATAATTTTTAAACAGCATTTGATACGCACTGATGCTTACTGCATTGTTGCCATGGCATATACATTTTTTGGATGTAAAAATATATCAATATTCAAAAATGCGTTCAATGTTGTGTTCAGCATCCATAATTAGTTTCTTTAGGCCAAGACCACGCCAAAGTGCTTCGTTAGGTGCTAAGCTAGGTTTTACGTGACTCATATACTAGGTGACTTCATTGTTGGCCACACCAAAGGGATTCACACAAATTCATTTGACATTTGGGAGCGGTTGAGTCAAGAAACGATACCACTCTCAAAACTAACCAATTTCATTACAACTTACCATCTTTATTTACTTCCTGTGCAACTTCATTCCAAAGTGATTTTATTACAGATACATTTTTGTATAATTTGCTCGATGGGTTCAACAAAGGGCTCCCTTTTATACGCAGCTGTTAAAACTTCTGCCATCTTGTAAAATCATGGTGACACAATAAAATTAACCAATACGTCTGTTCGCTAGGTGATTCACTCGGTGACTAATCAAGTAGTGCGAAGCGTGCAGTGTGGCCATTACGATATTTATGTGGTACGTTGGTTTGCTAGGATATGTCCCCTAACTCTCAACATAGCTCTATGCATCAAGCGAGGCTCCTACTTATGTGGCCGAGACCTTTAGAGCTTCAAGAGTGTGAAGTATTTTGAATTCTTTTCGAGTTAACATTTTCGAAGGCTCATCTTCTACTACACAATTGTCCTCATCTTCAAGAATGCGATGTTCTATATCAACAAGATTGTCATTGCCGAGGTATTTTGTTTATTATTAGTTTCTTTAGAGTTTCTGCCCTAATCGCGGTATACCTGTATTCCAACACGTAATTGACCTTAGTTCCGTAGGACCGTTAGTTTGTAAAGTATATCTGTTGCATCTTTGATCAATTTTAATGTGAACCGTTGTTTTTTTCCCCAGCATCTCCCACTTTGCGACAGCGGATGAGTTCACCGACACCACCATCCGAGTGATTACCATCGAGAAGAGGCAGTTCGGCCTGTACACGTGCAAGGCTGCCAACAAGCTGGGACAAAGCGAGGCCCAAGTCGAGCTTTTCGGTTAGTATCGACGTTTCAGTTCTGGTAATTGTGATCGTTTTACTCGACACTTTTCCTAAGAAAATGTTTCAACCTCCTTTAGCAAATGTAACGTTTGAAGGTATCCAAACTGTGTCATTTGTCAGCCAGTATTGGTTTATTATGTGCAAACTGTTGCACTTCAGCAAGCACAAATTCTTAACAGATAGTAGGATGAATTAAGTATAACAGTAGGATGAATTAAATTCAAGGTAAAAATTTGTTTTCTTTTTTTTCTATACTGCCAAACTATGTGCTATATAATTTGAAAGAGTGTCATGTTAGCTAATGTCCTAGCAGTTCTACTTACTCTATTTGTCTATTTTATCTTGGAGAGAGAATGATTTTGTTATTTGCCTGGCAATTAGAAGTATCATGCGGATTCGGCTAAATGCTTTGCATGTACGGATTGAAGACCTTGTTTTTATTCTGATTTGAATGTGGCAGATATATAGATATCTTTTGATTAAATTTTATTATTATTAAGTAAAATATTAGAACTTATCGTACGTGTAAATGCAATAACCACGGATGACCCGTATTTGAAATTCTACAGTGCAGAGTCTAACGGACGTCAGGTCCGAAGAGATTAAAGTTCTACTCACTCTTGTGTCGTGTTTATAATTTTTGACTTTATTTCTTTGCAAAAAAAACTTTAAAATTACTCTATTATACATATACCCCTGAAAAATACATACCTATGTGGTCTGCGCTATGCCGAGACTATAGTGACTGCAATCTACTGTAGTTCGCCAAGTTATATTATGTGGGTGGCCACGTGATATTGCATTATCAGTATTGAACACGTACACCAATTAATGCATCTTATAGCTTACAATAAAAATTGTCAAATTAAATTTATTTTGAAAATTTAGGGGCTTTGTGAGTGTTGCATTTACATAAATGATTTATTGACTGTCTATAGATATAATAAGGTACTTGATAGAATTAATTAATCGAACTTTACAAAAGTAAAATAGAACTTCTATAACTTGATTAAATGAGTGATAGTTTTTCGTCAGTTAATGACTTTGTCAAATTGATAGTTTAAGATGATGGCCTAGTTGGTTCAGTACCCGGCGGTAAGTAAAACACATTGTTTGTAGAGTGTCGTCTCTGTCGCATGATGCGCTAACAGTCCGGTATCGTAGTCACGATGCGGTTAGCGCATCGTGCGACAGAGACGACGCTCTACAAACTATGCGTATTACTTACCGCCGGGTACTGTAAGTCGTTCGTATTGTTTTGTAAGAGGTTGCGTCAATTTACGTGTAATTTAGCAAATTATCATAATGTTAGGAACAAGCACGTGATTGCCTAATATGTCACTTATATGCTACGCCAAAATCTCCTAGTGACGATATATTATACAGTTTCTTGTAGTGGCTTGAAATAATAATTTATATAGTGCTGTTTAGAGAGTAGACTCCTCGAGGGTGTTCTAACTTGAGTTTCTAACCCACTATTATTGACAGATTAAAAATATTACAAAAATAAATGTATATATACAAGTTGAGTGTAAGGGTAGGAAGGTGTAAGATTAGGTACTTCTCCGCATTTGCATATGTTCAAAAAAACATATTTGTTAAGAAAACCGCAGAAAACTTACTAAGGGAAGACGAAATGCAAAGAAATCTTTGTAGATTTTCTTATATGTGATAGTATTCGGCTTTAGGTGAAGTGTAGTGTTAGTATATGATCATAAATTTTGATAAGACCTCCAAAAAAGGATTATCTTCAAGTGCTTCCTAAAGCTGCACACGCCACCCATATCTCCGTTACTAGATGGCAGATCATTCCGCACCACAGGACTAGCAACGGCAAAAGCTCTATCATAATACCCTGCCCTATTGGATTGATTTGGAACAATCAATTTATTCGATGAAGACGAAATCGACTTCAAAGTTATCTTCGAAGAAACATCTCTTAGACATAGATTGGAAAGATACAATGGAGACATCCCATTAAGGGACTTGAATATAAAGAGACAAAGTTTGAAATCAATCCGTTCGTGACACTTAGCCGTCCAATATAGACCTTTTAGATTCGGACCAATACGATAATATTTATGACTACCAAATATAAACCTAGCAGAGCTTCTTTGATACTATAAATTAGTGAATCATGCAAACAAGAATAAATAGAGTTGCAATAATCCAGACGCGACACAACACATGAATTAGAAAGAGCTTTTATTTCCCTTGTTGGAAGACATTGATGTACAAATTTGAACTCTCTAAGACTATAGAAACCTGAAGAAGATGTAGAATCAATTTATCTATCGAAGGAGAGCTTACTATCAAGATAGATACCAAGAAATTTGATGCTATCTTTTAGGGACTATACTAATACCCATATAACTGATAAGGCATCCCCACCAAGAAGTTTATTCATTATCATAAATTGAACTATTATATTCTGTGGAGAACCTTTCTCTCGAAGGTATTCTTTCATCCTGCTTTGTAAGTATCCAGTTTTCCGGTGCGTAAGTTAGCACAGGTCTTAGCAGTGTTTTATAAGGTTGGCTTTTTATGTTTCCGAAGAGTAGGCAAGACTTAAGGCCAATACAGTATTATTACTGTGATGTGGTAAATTTTCCTTTTTGACAAAGTCATTTTACAGCGATAAATTAAGTTGTTGAGGTTTCAATTATTTTACAATTGTTTTATCAAGTAATAGATTTTAATATTTTTATAAATGGATATTCACCAAATTCATTAGATTTATCCATTTTTAATTTGTTTTTTTTTTTCTTTATATATATCACTCAGTTTTGATTACTCGATGAAGCTTCTTCATTCTGTAACATTTCGTTGAGTGTCTTTTCCTTTTTGGAAGTTTGTTGAATATTCATTTAAAATTGGTAGTGTTACAAGGATTTTGCAATTTTCTGAGGAAATTTAAAAAATGAGAGAAAATTAATTTATATTTTTCTACGTGTATTGTGATGTATTTTTTTTTAATTGATATCAAAAATTGGCAAAAAAAATCTAAAAATAACGTCAAAATATGAGTTTTTTGAAAAGTTGAAGAATCAATTGGAATTGTAAAAAAATTGTTTGAAGATTCTTTGAAGAAAATTTCCCCAAAAATATTTTTGCCACAAATGCCATTAAATTTTCGTCACACTCTGTATTTGACGTGAAATAACTTTCCATTGGATAAATGAGAAGAGAATCAAATGTAAATGCAGAAAAATTACGACATATTAGCGAATTTACCGTTGTCAGATTTCCTTAACAATTTTAGTGTTGAAAACATCTATATGAATTTATATAAACTTTTCAAAAGCTCAAAAAGACATTTTGACGAACTCCCTGGCCTAGTTGGTGAGATGCCTGTTTTCTCGCTCAGTTTCCATCTTTCTATATGTGCTGTATATAAGCAATGTGTACATGTGTCCCTCGGGTGCTGTTATAACTGCCAGACGTTATTTATCTAATATTAGTGAATTCGAATACCAAGTTAGAAGCCCTCAAGGAGAGTTTGCGCTCTAAAAGGCGCTATATAAAATTGTCCTTTGAACTAAAACAAAAAAAACATCGCTGTTAGGTTCCCAATTCTTTTGAGGTCTGTAAGGGTATATTACAGGGCTACCCAACCTTTTTTTTTTGTACATGTAAGCTACTTTATTTTGAAGGGCGACATGAGTGTACTGGCAAAAATACAAAATTATAATTAGATATCGTCGTTGTTTTGCGAAAAGCGTTTAAGTACATTTTTGCTTAAAATTACTTTTTGATACCATTTTACTTAAAATAAAAATATCTACACGTGGAAAAAACATTTATGTCCAAAAGTTATATGGTTTCGCTGTTATGAAAAGATAAAAAATCGTATAACTTGATTTTACATCGCCCTCCGAAACTTAAATTTTATTCAAAACTCAATATTTGGACTTAAACGCTTTTCGCAGAACAACAACGATATAATGGTTGATATAATATTGTTATATCTCACGTTTAAAACACAACTAATTTAACTTTTTTCAGTTTATCGTATTTCTTATTAGAATCTACTAAAATTATATTTTTTAACATATGTAATAAAAAAAAGGGGATCTATTTAAAAGCATCTAGCGATGGATTGGTAGATCGCTATTAATGGGTTAGACATCCCTGGTATACTTGCTCAAAAAGAGCCGCACAGGACAGGGGGGAATGGAGGAGAAGAGTTCAAATTGCTGCAAACCAGTCTTAGGACTGCAACCACGGAAGGATACTTGCTCTCACCTTTATACTATTTTTTTTTTAATTTTACACTCTGGCAATTTTAAATGAAATTATTCGTCAGTTAACGTTTTAGGGGATGTACACAAAGTTGCATATATATGTTGCGGACATGTAGTAAAATGTGCAAACTCAATTATACTGTATTATATGAAATTGAGAAAATATTGTATGTCTTTTTATGAAAGTATTATATATATATATAGAAAGACAAGTGTGATAATTCAAAATCCTGGTAACACTTGTATTGTGCATATTATGATTTCCTTGTTTGTATGTCATGCTTTTTTTTTTACTGCGCCCTGTTTGGATAATGTTTGATGCATTTTTTGATTTGTGTTTTTTTTCTTTTTTTTTTCTTCTCCATTCATAATCCTTCTCATCTACCATATCTACCTGCCCATTATCATCTCATTATTATATTTTTCTATATCATCATTCCTATTTTATTTATTATACCTACGTTCTACCAATTATAATTTTTTTTATACCATTTTCCCATAACTTGCACGATATCTATTCTCCCGTATTTTTACACCGTATTTTATTACCGTACGTCGTACGTATTTAATATGAAATAATATCTTACCGAATATGTATGGCAATCCTTTTTTTTTTATATATCCTACTCTCCGTACGTTTCCCATTTCCTCATCCTGAAACAGAATCGATCATCCCAGTTTGCCCCCCGGCGTGCGGGCAGGCTAGGTACGGTGCGGCTACCTCCATCCTGCCACGTATGTCCACGATGATCCTAGGCATTATTACGCTAGGACTCGTGTACCGTCTCTACAAACATTAAGAAACATAGCAAAGGTAAGATCCGTTCAAGTTTGTTACGCACACGTAATAACAAATTAATAAAAATTAACTCCAATTAACACCACACAATTTTCTTTATTCCATAGACAATAACTCGCAATGGTGAATAGTGTGCACCTTTTTTTTTATTTCTTATTTAAATGAAGATACAGTGAAACCTCGTTTTACGTGCCCTTATTAACCCTTCCCTTACGGTGATAAAAATAATACGCGTGCTCCGGTGTTGGGTAGTGAGTACGCAATAAAAAATTAGCGATTTTAAATCGGAAAAATAAGAACATTCATAGATAATCCCCTTAATTAATTATAATTGAAGTTAAAAATTATAATAATTGAGATTTATTTGCTGAAAACATTAAAAAACCATCTGGCACCGCTCACGGAACGGGCGTACGTCTAACCTATTTGCAAGCTTAGAAGCTACTAGTGGCGCGGAATGTAAGTCGCATACCCCGGCGCTTACGCTTATGCTTGCGGCGTTGAGACAATTCAGCTCCTCGCAATTCAGTCTAGTATGCAAGAGTGAGATGTGAATATAGTGTCGCGCTTCCCGCGTACTATTCACCTATCGTCAAGACGAGGCACTCGCAGCGTTTAAATGCGAATTTGTTTTCGATCTTTACAAAACACCTCGATGTAGTTGATAAATTCTGATTATTATTAATATTATTTTTTAAATCAATGCGTAAATATATTATGGAGGAATACCTAAAATCTTAACCTTGTATTTATTATATTTATAGAGATATTGATGGTTATTAGAAGCAACGTGTAGAAGATACCCAACACAGGGAAGGAAAGGTTAATAATATACATTATTGACTAATTTGTTGTAAAAAAATTACAACAAATTAGTCAATAATGTATTCTTCATTATTTTACAACAAATTAGTCCTTCATTATTTACAACTTCTTGCCAACGTTCTACAAGTTTTTCAATGCCTATGCGATAAAAACCATCCGGTCTTGACTCGAGGTATTCGTCCAACCATGTCCGCAATTCGACGTTATTATTGAAGGAAATGCCGCGCAAATTGTTCGAAAGTGACCGGAAAAGGTGGAAATCCGACGACACGAGGTCTGGAAAATATGGAGGGTGCGGCAGGACTTCCCAACCAAGCGTTTGAATGGTATTTTTCGTAATGTTGGCGATATGAGGGCGGGCGTTATCATGTTGCAGAATAACGCCATATTGCCGATCCGGCCTTTTTTGTTGAATCGCAGTGTTGAGCTGCTGCATTTGCAAAATGTATAGCTCCACGTTGACTGTCTGATTGCGTTCAAGTTGCCAATCCCACCAGATGCAAATCATCGTATTGCGCGGATACAGTCGGTCTTGGTAAGTCAGACATTGTGGAATTTTTATCGAACTCATTTTTGAACCCTTCAAATATATTTGTTTTTATAAAAACAAGGATTCCGTATTTGGTAACCAAATTCTAACATAAATCTTGATAATAAAAACATCTGTTATGTCATCTAACCGAAAGCTTTCTTTATGAACTAGAAACATAGTAAATTATCGATTTAACACATAAAATTTCTGGTCCGTATATCATATGTGAAAATTAACACCCTGTTAATTTAACCGCACTTAAACAATTTTGTTTTTAGGAACATTGTTTATTTGTTTAAATATTATCAAAGTGTATATTTGGAAAAATTGTGCTCCCCTGAAGATGAGGTGAAAGCCTTGAAACCGGTAGGGTTATACCGTCACAAAAAAGTGGAATAAACAGTGTTTGATAAAAATAAATTACAATGGAAAAATATTTGTTTATATATACTAAAATAGATTGCATACTTGTTTATTACCGTATTAGCCCGACTATAAGGCGAGGTTTTTATTTAAAAAGGCGACACGTAAATAGGGGGGTCGCCTTATATTCGAGTCATGCACATAGTGGGTAACAATAAATTCACTTATCGCGATTAGCGAAATGGCAACATTGTAATGAGAGTGTTCAAAAGGCGTCATTGTTTACACATAGCCTGTGCCATAACCTATTGTTTACACAGTCATTTCTGACAGTTTTTGAGGTGTTTTTTTTGTACTGTGCTTCGTTTTGCATCTTTGCTACCTAAACAAATATTATGACTGACCATATTGAAAGACGAGGAGCTCGAAAATATCAAGTGAATCGAGGAATACGCAGAAACTATGATTCCAATTTTAAAGTTATGGTGGTGCGTGCTGCAGAAACAACCAACAACTGTGCGGCTGACAGACAATTTGGTATTACGGAAAATATTGTTAGACGTTGGCGTTTGGGATTACTTGATGAATGCACATTCCTCAAGAAAAGCATTTCGGGGGCCTAAGATAGGACGATTCTAATCGATTGACAGGAAGGGAGCAGACTACGTCATGGAAATACACTGAAAGGGGTTCCTCATAACAAGAGAAGTATTGCAGTTGAAAGCTCGCGAAATTGCAAGAAACGAAAATATACCAGATGATAATTTTAAAGCCAGCATGGGTTGGTGCAGGCGAATGATGGTTCGATACGGGTTGAGTTTGCGGTGACGTACAACTTTAGCGCAGAAATTATAATGATGAGGGACATGGTTTTTTCTTCAAAAAGCAGATTATAAAATAGGGGTCGCCCTATAGTCTGGCCAATACGGTAGTCTTAAAATTATGGTGAGTACATAAGCAATAATATGGACATATAGAAAATGGAGTTTTTCATACATACTTAATTTTAATTAAACAAACTTATCTACATAAGTAAAAACAGGTAAACTAACTAATTATTTGTCAATTTTTTAACATACATATTCGGAAAACCTTCTGCTACATAACTGACCTTCGGTTTTAATAGACACCCCTCGCCTGAATTAGTCTGTTATATCAAGGTTTTACTGTAATGTAATTTTGTTGGATTATTTGAATATGTTAAAACAGTAGAGTGCCGATTATCTATGCTAATTGGGGGACACTCGTGCCCGGATATTTGAAAAACACAGTTAATCCAAATAAAATTTTAAGAGTTGAAGTGCTAGATAAATTTTGATACGCAAAATGAGTACACAAACAAGCTTTCTCAATGCTCGACAGATACAAACGTTAAAGCTGGTATCATACCGAAGCAATTATTATTATTATTATTATTATTATCACACATGACAAGAAATATACATAATTTGCGAAAAAACAGCAGGTAATTTAATTTAGACATACATTATTTTAATGGATCTGGGTTTGTCGCCTTTCATTTGTCGTATCCCCAGTAAACTAGGCTTTTGCCTGTATCTCACTGAGGATATTTAGCATGAAAAAATAAATCGATACTTCTTTCCGATTTTTTATTACACAAAAACAAAACCCCCGTTGCACATTCTCATCAACCTGACAAACAGTGACACTCAATTACAACTGGAAACATGCGGAATCAAACTCTTCACACATCATTACTCCAGAAAGACCAAATTTGTTTATCCCATAATATACCGCACACAATCACAAGAATAAAAACAAAAGTAAAACCAAAAATGAACCCAAAATGAAACAAAAATAAAATCAAAAATGTTCATCCCATAATATACCGCACACAATCATAAGAATAAACATTAACACAAAAATATACAGAAACACAAATACAAAACAACAAGAAGAAACCCACACTCAAGAGCCCACACAAATCTTTTCGACACGTCATTCATCCTGAATTACATTGTGAATTCACATATTTTCATGTCGGTGTGGATGCTAGGCAGCACTGCCAACTTACGAGCGTTAGTCAACTGGTATAATGTAAACCATAGATTTTATAACAGTTTAGGTTCTTGCTGTGTAATTTTTACTAAAATATAATTTGAACTTCAAAGGACTACAGTTGATCCAACTCACTGATAATTGAACCCCAAATAATCAACTCTCTACTGTACAGTAAACATTGCATGCTGAAATATTAATATTTATAATAATTGCATGAGTCTGTTATTATGTAGTCAATTATTTATTTATTTAACCTTTCCCTTCCTGTGCTAAAAAAATTCGTCCGTTTCGGTGCTGTGTATTCAATACACATGTAAAAATGAGCGATTTAAAATCGGAAAAATAAGAATATTCATAGTCAATCGCTTAAATTAACTAACTTTGAAGTCAAAAGTGATAATTGAAATTTAAGAATGAATATACCTACATCACACACGTTTGACAAAATCTCTCTGATGTGGCCGATAAGTGCTAATTATTATTAATATTATTTTTTTCATTCAATGCGTAAATGTATTACGGAGGAATACCTAAAATCTGAAGCCAGTATTTATTATATTTATAGAGATAGTTTTTAAAAGCAATGTTGGTTACACATCACAGAACAGGAAGGGTTAAAATATTACAAAATTGATATGTAAGCACTGTTATATAACAGAATAAATAAAAACCCAAAAATAATCCCAATAGAATAAAAAAACATACTTATAAGAGGGGAGGTCGATAAATTCGCAGTATGAAGGGGAAAAAACTATTTTTTATTTTTCCTGTATTCTTCAAACATCTTCAAAGAAGTAGAAAAGCTTGTGCTGAAAGATGCCCGCCTAAACAAGCGACAGTTTGCAGGGATGGTTGGAGTATCACCTACAACCGTTTTGAATATCCCCCATCACCATCTAGGGATGTCATAAGTCAGTGCAATTTAGGGGTACCCTGAATGCTCACGACACTTCAAAAACAATGCGTCGAATGTTCACGACAGTTTTTGGACCTCTGCTGAAATAACAAATATGAGATTTTGAGCCGAATTGTTACTGAAGATGAAACTTGGGTTCATTATCATCTGAGTTGAAGCAGGAGCATTGGCTCCTTAAGCTCATCCCTTTTTAAGCCACTGCGTTGGCAGTGGCTTAAAAAGGGCACACAGCCCCTTAAGAAGTGCAAAGTATCTCAATCGACTGGAAAAATTATAGTTCAATTTTTTGGGATGCGGAAGGCATACTGCTGATAGATTATAAAGATAAGGGCATCGCAATAACTGGAGAGTACTACTCTGGCCTGCTGATGCAGTTAAACGAAGCTGTGAAGGAGAAAAGGAGAGGAAAATGAACAAAAGGAGTGCTGCTTTTGCATGGCAATACACCCATGCACAAAAGCAATTCTGCATTGGCTGCTCTTCACAAATGTTTCTTCCAAACATTAAATCGCCCTCCCTACAGCCCAGACCTGGCTCCGCCTGACTATTATTTGTTTTCAAATGTAAAAAAACTTCGAGGGTAGAAATTTATAAATAAATGTAGGTTTATTGATAGCAACATAGTATGTACATAATACATTTAAATATACTTCAAGAACACATAAATAACAGAGAATACATTAAAGACAGAAACTATCAAAAGGTGTGGGCTCATCTAATAACATCCCCCTGGCCAAGATACACCCCATTAATATAGGGCGAGCCCAGCCACGGGGACACCAGATGTTTTTCAGCCCACACCAAACTATGAAGAAACAAGAAACGATGAAGAATTTACGGACGATGAAGAAGTTAAAAGTGCAATTTTGACTTATTTCGAGGGTATAAATAAGCTTATTGAAAGATATTAAAAATGTATTAGAATTAATGGTGAATAATATATTGAAAAGGAAAAATAAAAAAATGTTTTTTTTCCATTCATTCCGCCAATTTATTGATCTCCCCTCGTATTTACGCAGAAGTTAGTTCCTGGTGTTGATTTTCTTATTCTACACGAAAAGTTCAGCGTTATAACGGATTATCTACTAATTCTTTGTTGTTTCCTTCTCTACAGCGACTACTATCCCAGACATCAACTTTCCAGGCCTGCAATGGGATCCAGTCGTGTACAACTACTATTATGGTTCAGCCGCCGCCTGTATGACATCTTGGTATCTTTGGACAGTGCTCCTTTATAGCCTAGTATCAGTGTATTGTTTCTTAACTAAGTTGTGAATATAGTGATATCGCTTCAATACTTTGTTAGGCTCAAACTGTTATATGTGATACACTCGAATCTTCTATTATTTCATTCATTTTCTCGTATACTCTATTGTGTGTGATTAATTTTTTTTACTATAGTAAAAGATGTTTTTACGATAGTAAAAATGTTTTTACGATAGTAAAAGACGTTTTTACTATAGTAAAAGATGGTTTTACGATAGTAAAAATGTTTTTACGATAATAAAAGACGATTTTACGATAGTAAAAATGTTTTTACTATAGTAAAAGATGTTTTTACGATAGTAAAAGACCTTTTTACGATAACCAAAGATGTTTTTACGATGGTAAAAGACATTTTTACGACAGTAAAAATGTTTTTACGATAGTTAAAGACGTTTTTACGATAGTCAAAGATGTTTTTATGATGGTAAAAGACGTTTTTACGATAGTAAAAGATGTTTTTATGATAGTAAAAGACATTTTTACGATAATCAAAGATGTTTTTATGATGGTAAAATATTTTTTTACAATAGTAAAATATGTTTCTAAAAGGCAGCACTAATAGTCCTAGCGGGTTGGCCGACAGGCATAGGTAGACAACGCATTTTGATTATAGTGTGAGGTTACTGTTAAAAAAATCGGTAATTACTGAGAACATATCCTGAATTAAAAATTTCACAAATTCATTTCTTAGCCATATTATTTTGTTATGCACTTGTACTGATTTTTTTCATCTAAATTCAAACCAAATTATGGGATTCACTTTTGTCATATAGAGATCCAGAGTTCTTCTTCAGGTGTGTATGTCCTGGACCATCTCTGGAACAGTCCACTTATCCAGTTTATTAATTTATTTGTTTGTTATTTGTTATTTCACCTCTCAACGCATCCAAAGTGGCATTGCGGACATATTGAAGAGCGTAGCCGAGAAACAACAATGCCTTTGGCCCCATCATTCGAGCTTTTGGATTTTAGAACCACTGGAGTACAGTTAATTCAACTTGGCAGTATGTGAGAATGTAACAATACTTGCAGACATCTTTAATTTGGGTACGATTGGGAATCGAACCCGAAATTTCTGGGTGGAATCAAATTTTTTACCAACCAGGCTACCAGAGGGCGACTGTCAATGGAATCTGCCCTCTTACAATCTTTTTATCCCCTATTGCAATTGCCTAAAAAGTGTAATTATCAACTTTTCGGAGTAACCCATCAATAGTATCGTTAAACATGGCAAAATCATGTCTGTTGAAGAGCTCCGATCGCTTGCAATTTTCTTAGCTGGATCTGTCCAATTTGTGTATCAAGAAGTTCTCCTTTAGTAACTTCTCCAACACGTTCATTGTCGCCCACCCGATATATTGCGTAGTATATAAAACATACACTAGAGGTCACCTGCGCGATAAAAAAATGAACATTGTTGCATATCAAGGGGGAGTGGTTACAACATTTAAAAAAAATGGGCATACACCCGAATATTAGTTCGTATTAATCTAAAGAAATGAACATTTTCTTACCAAGAACAATGGTACTCTCAAAAAAATGGACATATACTCGAACATCGGTATGTTTTGTTCTAAAGAAATGAACATTGTTTATTGTACTTGTTCTCAAAATAATTGGCATGTACTCGAACATTACTACGTTTTGTTCGAAAGAAATGAATATTGTTGCATATAAAGGGACAGTGATACAATTTGTTCTCAAAACAAAAGGGCATATACCCGAACACTAATATGTTTTGCATTAAAGAAAGGAACATTGTTTCGTAACAAGGGACAGGTTTGTTTTGGAGGAAAAGTCAAAGCCTTTGAAGTATGGGAAGAAAAATCTCAATACATATTAAAAAAAAGTACAACAATATTTGATAAGATTTTCCATATTAATAAGTAAAAAAATAATTGATATTGATATGACTGTATTTAACTTAATCTAGAATGTAATTTTTCATTCCAAATCATTTTACCATTGCACAAATAAATATACAGATGTCCCTCGCTTTACGCGATTTGGCTTTAACTTGATTAAAATATAAATAAGAAAAAATACGACCAACTTATTTGAATTTTGCAATTACTATACGAGAGATAAAGTTGTGTGTGTATCATATGTGATTCACACGCAGCGGAAATTATTTAGTCTTACTGGCAACGTATATCTACCGATTCAGAGCTTTCGAAACAACAGAAGGATGGACCAGATGTACCGCCAGACCCGGTGAATTCGTTACCTGAGTCGAAAGAAATGTAACTGTGTAGACCTAATTGGAAATTAAAATAATAATTTGATTTATTTCATAAGTTTCGTTCTTGTGTATGCATTTCTATAACATTTACGTGCATTTTTGCACCTTTCATTTTCATATGTCAAAGTTGGGCACACTGTTGTAGATTATCTATCATCCTGTCAGATTTTGGTTAAAAAGTCTTTACTGAGAGAGCCCTAAAATGGTGTTTTAGTCATGTTTTGTTTTCTACTTTGCAATTTTTTTTGCTTCACCCTTGCTTTTTCTTTACGAACATAATAAACAGAAGCACGACTAGGGTGGGGCAACCGGAACTCTAGCTCCAGGTTATACTGTCTGGTTCAACTTTGTTTTCTATCACTTGATATACACAAAAATTATATAGGAAAAAGCAGTAAATGAGATGAGATGTATTTACGTGAAAGTGTTAAAATAAAATTAATTCACTTAACGCGTTTTTCTAATTGGTCACTTTTTCTATAACCAATTAATCGCGTAAAGCGAGGGATGGATACATTTATAAAAATAAATGGATTGAAAACAAGTTTATTCGAAGGATAACAAATGAATAGTTTGTTGATTCTTAATATTGACTGCGGTCTAATTTTAAGAGGACTTGAATAATTTTGATATTTTTATACCACATAAAAATGATTTATAAATGTTTTCTTTTTTTTTAGTAATTTTTAAATGTGAATGTTTTTTTTTACTGTCCAGAAAAATCTACAGTTGTTGCGTGTATGTGATTTCGCAAGCAGGCAGGTAATTTAATTTTGACACGCAATTTTAATGGATCTGAGTTTGTTGCCGCCTTTCATTTGTGGTGTCTCCAGTAAAGTAGGCTTTTGCCTGTATCTCACTGACGGGCTTTTCCATTTTGAGAGACTGGCAATACTGAAAGCTCTCTACCAACATGCAAAAGTTTAACCATTAAATGTATTTAGTATTGTATGCGTTGAACTGTTAGAAATGATCTAAGAATCTCGTTCAATTTACCAATTTTATGTTATTAATATTTGTTTATCTAATATCGTCCAATTTTTGTATTTAAATAAATTAAAGTTGTCAGTAATAATTATACACGATTGGTCGATTGGAACCAGTCAAATATTATGCAGCACCCATTCTGCAGCACATATCAGATTAGTGAAGTGCTTTTATATGATGTGATCTCCCACTTTTTCGAATTCCATGAAAATCAGAATTTAAGCGATCCCGCAGACCAAGCGTAGACCAACACAACGCATGACTGACAAGTGACATATCCGAAGTATGACAGTATCGTCTGCCTGCTGTCATTGAGGGCCTTTCTTCAATCTGTAGATCCTGGATGATGGACACAATGTTGTGTCTTGAAACACACATCTTGAAACACATGTTTTTTTTCCACTGTATGTTTTAGCTTAACACTAAACATTTCAACACGCACTGTGCTGTGATGTGTGCTCTTCAAGTGAGTTAGTTAAAGTAAATGCTATGTTACTTACATTGTCCATGGTCTTATGGGGAATAGAGTAAGGAGTGACCATATAAATGTTATCTATGCTCTTATGGGGAATAGTGTAAAAAGAGGATAAATTTAATAATATTTTTTCTCAGCATTTATGTCTCCATGGCATAATGTGTTATGGGAGAAAACTAGAGTTTTCATCAAACAAATTTCGTTTTGATATATAAACCAATTCTTCCATGTATTTTTTTCAATTGGGTTATACCGAATTTGTTTCCGAATCTTTGCATCACGTCCTCCATTTTTTTTTAGATAAGTGCCCCTACATAGATGAATTTATACACCTCTTCATTGTCTCGAAGTTTGGTTTTTATCATATATTTTTAAAGTAAATCACATATACTCGTATGCATTTTATGTTTTTTTTCTTTTACGTAACGAATCAATATTAATCCTTGCCAGCTTTCAGAAAGTGAACAAAACAAACTTGTTTCGTTAAATATTCATCACGATTGATCAATCACAATTACAATGTAAATTTGTTTATATACGTGTATACATTTTTTTTTAATCTCACGTAATTTTTTTTAAATCCCACATAATTTTGTAATTTTTTTGAATCTCACATAATTTTGTCATTTGTTTTTTTTTTAAATTTACGTGTAAGTTTTTTTGTTCTTTGTTGTTAATCTTTATTTATTGAAGAATCAAACCATTTCCAATGACGATCACTGTTTAGAATGTTAAGATTTTTTTTTAATGAATTTTTGCCAAATATTTTATTGTTAATTTCAATTCAATTCATGTCTTAAACCGATATTGACATTTAGGATTCAACGTACGTATGTCTCTCGTTATACGCGATCACACTTTACGTGATCTTGATAAAAATCTGAATTGAATTTACCCGATGGAAATAAATAAACTATTTAGTCTTCTTATTGAAATATAAAATTTAAAAAAAATGTTTTTTTTTTACCATTTTTAGAGAAAAAAAAATCCATTTGTAATCAAACCCTATCTCACCCAGATAAAAATTAATTCATTTTTCTAGCTACGGTATTTTTCTTAGAATCAATTAATCGGGTAAAATGACAGATATACTGAATACAGGATTTTTCTTATTAGAAATCTTTGTGAATAGTTGAATTCCATTAATAAATATTTCTGAAATCCAATACTCCTTAAGAACTGAAAGTTTAATGACTGAAACCATTTCTAATGTTACTTACGTTATTATGAAAAAATTAAAAGTAATAAAAATTCACAAATTTATTGTCATATTCAAATTGTAAAATTCACGTGTGAATGTGGTTTTGAAATGTAAGATTCACGTGTGAATATGATTTGGAATTAGTCGACTCGCATGTTAATATAGTTTGGAATTATACGATTCACATGTGAATATTGTTTGAAATTATATAAAACAACTTGTGAAAATGATTTTTATTTAAAGCTTGAAATTATGACACACTTGTGTATATATGATTTGGAATATTTTTTATAATTTTAGACAATTAGATATTATTATAATGTATTATTGCCATTGAAATCCATCCATTTTTTTCCAGGCAGTTTTTTATTGATGTATCTATTTTTGATGCAATATTTTGCATATCATTTGTACCTTAAGTTTTTTTATATGTGGGTAACATTGTCGTACAAAGCACACTCAGAATTTTATGACATGGTTTATGTTATATAAAATACATGTAATGTCAGATAGATTGAGCCGAATGACGTAGAATTGTTGCTGGTTATCAACGACCAACGGAGAAAGAGGACGCAGACAAGTTACTCCAAGTATTGAAGCTCCTTGCCGTATTTGCAGCAGTCATCTCCGGAGACTTTTACGAGAATTAGAATTGTCATTCCATACTTAAGTCTATCATTGCTGCTATTCTTTTCAAATATATTACCGCTGGAGGAAGAATCTTTTTGGGCTGATCTTTCTTTCTTCGTCACTAAGTGACGTGACGTCACGCTCATAATCAATTAACTAAATTTGGATCTTCTAATCAATTAACTAAATTTGGATCTTCTAATCAATTAACAAAATTTGGATCTTCTAATCAATCAACTAAATTTGAATCTTCTAATCAATTAATTTAATTTGGATCTTCTAATCAATTAACTAAATTTGGATCTTCTTATCAATCAACTAAATTTGGATCTTCTAATCAATTAACTAAATTTGGATCTTCTAAGATCACACCGACTGGAAGCATTCGAAATGTAGATGCACCGGAGAATGCTACGGATACCCTGGACGGATATGGTCAGCAACACGAGGGTTCTTCAAAGAGCCAAAGTTGATAGATAGTTGCTGATTAATATTAAAATCCGAAAGGTGTCCTACTTGGGTCATGTACTGAGCAAAGTACAAATTACTGCACCTGATCATGCAAGGCAAAATAGAAGGCCGAAGAGGTGTTGGCAGGAGGTAAATATCTTGGCTCCGCAATATACATGATTGGACTGGCATAACGGGCGTTGGAGATCTTTTTCGGGCTGCCTGGGACAAAGATGTCTACTCTCAAGTAATATTCAACGTTGGGGGGACCTGTCATGACACTGGGAAGAAGAAGAAGATCGCACTGGATCGGAACTTATTTGGACCCCCATAGCACAGTGTGGGGCTGGTGGGGGTAAATAAACTAAACTAAAATCCAGAGAAAACCGGTGGCAGCAACGACATGTAAACTCTTCTCCCACTTTTTGATTGTGCCTTCTACTATACTCATCATGGGTAATCGGCATTCGGTGACATCGTGATGTTATAAAATGCCTATTTATATTTGTATCGATTGTTATAGAATTTTGAGTGAGCTTTGTAATTTTTTTTATAAATGAAAAATAATGTTTTATGAAATTGTAAATATGATTTTCTAAAATTTTATAATTTTTTATAATAAATGAATTATTATTGTATAAATATGATGATAGGCATGGATAATTTTATATTTATGATATTGCAATATCTTTGCCAACTTCCTGTTCATCCTGTAAAATGCACCCGTTTCTTATCCTTATTCAGGGTTTAAAATACAGACGGAATTCCGCCTTGGTGATCTAATTGGTCAGAAATTCCTATATTCTAATCCCGAGGTTACTGTTTCAGTTCCCGTTGTTTCCCTGATTTTTTTAAAAAGAATTCCTGTCTGGAACATTTATCTGGTACGTAAATGAAGATATTGCTTGTACTGTATACAACGAAAGTGTAATACAGGAATCTCCAACATCCAATGCGGTATTTTACAGAATCCTTCCTGGATTCTAACGCTAAGAGTTTTAACAAAATGTCTTAACTAAATTTGCTATCTTAACGGGGACAATAAAATTAATACCTTTTGTAAATCTATCTTGTCTCTTGAAATTATTTTGCCTAGTTACAGTAAAAATTTTGATAAAATGTGTCCGATGATATAGATCAAATAAACTAAAAATCCACTAGTTTAAGGAAGCTTTTAACTCGAATGATTTGAAACTGCCCTTCAAGATCTGATGGTGTTAAATGGTTTGTCATCCTATGGATGGAATACGCCTATGCGTGTATTGCTTATAAGCAGTATAAGTTCAGATATGAATCCGCCAGGAATCACACCTGGGGCGCCTGCTTGCTTAGTGGGAATGTCAACTGTTGCCGCCGACGGTAAAATTTATCAAACTTAACCAAGTGAACTAAGAATGGTCAAGATTAATGAAGCCTTCTTTGTATTGCATTGTATTACACTTTTGTTATATACAGTACAACCTGACGGACTTATTGCCACGTAGCAATCTCTTCCGAACAACCAGAATGAAGTTAAAAATATCTTTAATGGAAACCAGCAGGATTTGAACCCTCAACTTCCGGGCTGGGAGACAGCGTTATACCAACTAGGCCACGAAGGTCGTCTTCTTGCTACCAATAGAAGAATCTGAATCGCCCTTTCAAAAATAAATTATTAAATTTGGTGTTGCAATATCACCACTATTGTGTTTTATTTTTCTCTCTAAATTATTTTTTTAAATCATTGAAAAATTTACAGTCAAACCTTTATTTTTTATGAATTTTATTTTTTGCAAAAATATCTCTTTTGAGTGAAATTAATTTGTAATCATTATTTACAAAATTTATATCTTTTTTATTGAAAGAGATTGACAAATGTGTATTTTAAGTCTTTTTGTGTTCAATGCTTAAATGAAGAATTTTATAATCTGATTTAATAAATTTTTAAATAATGAAATTGTGTTTTTCTTTTAAAGATAATCAGAACGATTTATGGAGCCATTTAAAAGAGCAAACTACTCATGGGCGTTCTAACTCATTTGGGATTTAAACCCACTGTTATTGACAGGTTAAAAATATTACAAAATAATTATATTAGGGGGAATGGAAATAAATTAATTACTTGGATCTTAGAACGTGGATGATCAGGGTACCAGACAGTAATGCCACTGGAAATGTGGCCGATCAGGGTACCAGACACTAATGCCACTAGAAAGTAAGTGATCAGGGTACCAGAAAGTAATGCCACTAGAAAGTAAGTGATCAGGGTACCAGACAGTAATGCCACTGGAAATGTGGGTGATCAGTGTACCAGACAGTAATTTCACTGGAAATGTCGCCGATCAGGGTACCAGACACTAATGCCACTAGAAAGTAGGTGATCAGTGTACCAGACAGTAATGCCACTGGAAATGTGGGTGGTCAGGATACCAGACAGTAATCCCACTGGAAATGTGGGTGATCAGGGTACCAGACAGTAATGCCACTGGAAATGTGGCCGATCAGGGTACCAGACACTAATGCCACTAGAAAGTAAGTGATCAGGGTACCAGAAAGTAATGCCACTAGAAAGTAAGTGATCAGGGTACCAGACAGTAATGCCACTGGAAATGTGGGTGATCAGTGTACCAGACAGTAATCCCACTGGAAATGTGGGTGATCAGGGTACCAGACAGTAATGCCACTGGAAATGTGGCCGATCAGGGTACTAGACACTAATGCCATTGGAAATGTGCCCGATCAGGGTACCAGATAGTAATGCCACTAGAAAGTAAGTGATCAGGGTACCAGACAGTGATGCCACTGGAAATGTGGATGATCAGTGTACCAGATAGTAATGCAGCTGGAAATGTGGGTGGTCAGGATACCAGACAGTAATGCCACTGGAAATGTGGGTGATCAGGGTACCAGACAGTAATGCCACTGGAAATTAATCTTAGAATGTGGGTGATCAGGGTACTAAACTAATGCCACTGGAAATGACTAAATTACTTTATGATAGGCATATCCATTTGCATATAGGGTGAGGATCTTCAGTACTTGTAACAGCTTGTCTGCGTCTTTTTTTCTCTATTGCGTCGGATAACTTGGCAACAATTTTGGCTCTATCTGTTGCTGTTTGCTCCCATTTGTGCTGAGCATTAAGGTTTTTAAGCGTCTCGTGCAGTACGTCATATCTCTTGTACTGACCACCGTGCCTCCTTTTGCCCTTCATCACCATGCCAATGAAGACATTTCTTGGCAGTCTTTTCTCAGACATACGAGCAACACAGACTCGTTACTACAGCAGTTTATTCTTCTCAGAACTTCATCATTTGATACTCTATGATACCATTGAATCTTCATTATTTGTTTGAGGTGCCTCTGCTGGCATTTTTTGAGTGCCCTAATAATTTGAGATGCATGGCTGCGTGGTAACGCACTGAACTTCCATGGGGAAGGTCACCAGTTCAAACTTCATGCTGGGCTACTCCCCTCGTATGACAGACATTTTTCCACTTAGTATTTGAGAGTATTGCATGGAGTGGAATAGTTTAATCATTGTTATTGCATGGAGTGGAATCGTGGACCCTCAAAGTTGGTAGTATGAACCGAATGGAAGCATTCGAAATGTGGATGCACCGGAGAATGCTACGGATACCCTGGACGGATATGGTCAGCAACACAAGGGTTCTTCAAAGAGCCAAAGTTGATAGAGAATTGCTAACTAATATTAAAATCCGAAAGGTGTCCTACTTGGGTCATGTACTTAGAGGAGTAAAGTACAAATTACTGCACCTGATCATCCAAGGCAAAATAGAAGGCCGAAGAGGTGTTGGCAGGAGGCAAATATCCTGGCTCTGCAATATACGTGATTGGACTGGCATACGGGGCTTTGAGATATTTTTCGGGCTGCCGGGGACAAAGGTGTCTACTCTCAGGTGATATTCAACATTGGGGGGACCTGACATGACACTGGGAAGAAGAAGATTTGAGAGCATAAGGATACCTATGACTTTGGTCATATCTATTCTTTTAAAAAGAGTAATACAGTGTGCTCCGATCGTCTCACTTCGGTGTGCCATCATATCCAGTATAATGGTGTGGCCAGTGAGTTTTCTGGTATGCAAATGCTCACTAACTTAAAAAAAACCTTGGCACAGCTTCACTTTCCAACTAAATTGATGTTGGAATGGCGAGGGGATTTTCGACTAAGAGGCCCAGCAAGGACGAGGCCGCCCTGATATGTCATTGTAGAGAACCCATAATTCGCATCAATACATCAGAGATGGTTTGATTACAACACTATAGACTGCTGTTTTTATTTTCTGTCTTAGATTGTGATTATTAAGCACTCGTCCACGAAGAGCTGATATGTGATAGTAAATCATTGAAAACAGGCCTCTTGATCGTGATGAAGAGCTGATATGTGATAGTAAATCATTGAAGACAGGCCTCTTGATCGCGATGAAGAGTTGATATGTGATAGTAAACCATTGAAGACAGGCCTCTTGATCGCAATAAGTCGTCATAATAATCATTAAAAATATATGAGTAAATTCTATACATTTTTAACCTAAACAAGAAATGAAAAGAGTTTTCATGAGTGTCTTTTCTGCTGTGTAAATATGTTTACTTTGCAAAATACTGTTTGCTTTGCAATTTTGCTATTATTGCTTGTAAACATCATATATTATTCTGCTTTACCTTTCGCAATTACACATTCAATGTTAGGTGAATTCAGTTTACAATAAAGGCTTACCAGGGTTATGGAAAAACAACTTTGATCTTATTGTATATAGCACCGTTGGAATCTGAAAATAAAATCAGAATTTAAATTCACGGTAGTGAATCAAATCGAACCTTGGACATCTGTATGAGCAAGTATGGTATATCAACTTGGCCATACTGAACTTTTGTATCTTGCCTACAGAATCAATCTCGAAGTTAATGTGAAACACTCAACCAAGACATCTACAGTTATTCAAGAGGGCTTGTTTGCTTGATTTAATGACCAGTATGTACCAGGTTGATAATATAAGACAGATGTTAAAGCAAACAAAATAACAAAAAAAAAACATGCGTGAGACTCTCGCGCAGTAGAAGTGAAACTTCTTAGCTCCTAGGAAAAGTTGATTTTATGCGTTGCTTTCTTTCTATTTGTTAACGATTTTTTTTGTTTAGGATTAGTAAATGGTTATGTGGAATTTAATTCAAGAAAATCTCTCTTAATTAAATAAAAAAATATTAATTTTTTAATAATAAATAATATATTTGAATAATAATATTAAATTTATATTTTTTAATATTAATATTTTTATGTTATTATTAATTATTAAATTAATTATTTATTTATTATTATAATATTAAAAATATATTATTAATAGTGTTATTATATTATTAATTAATTATAACATAATTATTAATATTATAACAACATATATATTATAATAATTATATATTAAATATAAATTATACAATATATTAAATAAATATTAAATAAAATAATTTAATATAAAATAAAATTAATAAATGTTAAATACTCGTATATTAATATAAAAATAATATATAACAAAACATGCTATTTTTAATAATAATTTTAATAATAATATAATACACTTAATAATATTAAAATAATAATAATTAATATTAAAATAATTAAAAAATAAAATATTTAATAATAAAAAATAAAAAATTATTTATATTTAATGTAAATATATATTAAATATAAATTATATATTAAATAATATAATTTAATATAAAATAAAATTAAAAATTTTCAAATATAAAAAAAAATATATAACAAAAAATATATTTTTAATAATAAATAATAATTTTGATAATAAATAATAATTTTAATCATAATATAATACACTTAATAATATTAAATATTATTAATAATAAATAATTAATAATAATTTATTAATAAATAATAATATAATACACCGTTTCAGTTTTCGTGACGTTCAGGCCAAATTGCCCTACTGCGCCTATAGAAGTTTCACTTAAAAAAAACTCCACTACGCTGCTTTGCTTTCCAATTGAATTAATGTTGGAATGGCGAGGGGATCCTTAGGCTACGAGGCTCAGTAATGACAATGGAATTACTATTTTGCAGAGTTTGACAAAACCTATTTTTCAGACGAGAAGAACGAACGATCAACGTATTCTTAGAATACGGCACTGAAAATAATTATATTTCAGGGTAAATATTTACATACCACATATTATTTCCAGTGGGTACAATTTTACCGCATTTACTTATTAATATTCGACAACCCTTGACTTTTCCCTGTTTTCTGAAATACATGCAATATAAAAGTGACTTTTTCGACGATTTCAATTCAATTCAATATAGTCTGTCGAGTATCGAAGATTAGACAATATTACGGAATGAACTTAAATTGAGATAATATCTGGAAAAATGTTCGATTAAATAAATCTTTTTGCGGGATATAACAGGATTTTGTCACAAATATAAATTTTCGTCAAAATTTATTTCATGTAATTAAATCACGCAGATGTATTAATTTCTTTCAATCAACTTTAAATCATAACACTTGACGTGTCGAAAATTTGAATTACAGTCAAAAGTGTGCCACTCGTAGAAAACCGGATTCTTTATTCTCAATTTAGTGACAACAATGAGACTGGAAATTGTCTGGAATTTTCTTGTCTGAATCTTGTCATTTTTTCCACATTTAAGAATACGTCCCAGGGGATTGCATATTTCAATAACAAGCTAAAGTGATCTGAAATATTTTTTTAAATAAAGTAAATTCATGAAATTTGGCAACATAAACCAGTGATGGCGAATCTTTTTGAGAAATGGGTCAAATTTTCTCTCATTATTTTTTTTAATACTAGCCCGTGGGTCACTAAGTCAATGGCGTCACTTGGAAAGGGGGGGGAGAGGGTGTGGTAAAAAGGGTACCAATGATTTGAAAACACCGAAAATTTGTTAACAGAAAATCTTGACAGTTGACCCTATTTTTTAGGTTCTCACTTTTAAAATCCTCTAAAAAGGTTTACGTTTCCTTTTTGTTTTACAACTTTTACTTTTGCAAGTGAAGAGCAAAAAATAAAGGTCGACGTCAAAAAATTTATATCAATGGGGTGATGCCATGAATGACCGCACCAGGTGACACGTGGCGCCTACCCAGTGGCGCCTCTGCACTGAGTATTGAATGAACAAGGATTAAAGAAAAGCACACATATATGTTATGAAATATTCTTTATGAATAAACATAGTTACAGATCTGTGTATGTATAATAAAGTTGATAAAAGTATATTTAATGTGAAATCTGTTGTTGATTATTTTCAGATAGTTTCTTAACGTGTTCCTCGCGGGAAGCATAAACGCCTGTGATCTGATCTGTAGCATTCCTTTGTGTATTTTACGTAATGTTTAGTTTATCTCCTTTATTTAATGAGTCTCCTTAAGAGTAATGACTATTATTTATTATCAGAAAATTACTTGAATGTCATGTTTACTTGGTGGTGTAATCAAATATCAGTGGTTCTAAACAAAATACGCGTTTAAACTTAGGAATTAAAAAACGCCGAAATTGTGCCGCGCACAGGATTCGTGGAATTTGATTTTTAACGCGGTGTACAGGTTAATATTAGGTTCATATCCCGTATTCATTAGTTGAACGTATTTCGCAGTCAATTCATTTCCAAGTTTATTTATATTGATAGATTTCACAAAATTCATTGAGGAAAACAATTTTTTACCCGAATATTTGGACCCAAAGATCGTTAAAAGAGCATTAGCGAGTTTCTTCATTGATATCAAATTGTTTGGTAAAGAATCCTGTACGTTTAATATAATATTTTCAATTTTTAATCTGGGATCATTGTTATCTATCATTACCATCTAGTATCCAAACATTATTATCTATCATTACCATCTAGTATCCAAATATTATTATCTATCATTACCATCTAGTATCCAAACATTATTATCTATCATTACCATCTAGTATCCAAACATTATTATCTATCATTACCATCTAGTATATAAACAGAAATCCTTCTGAAAGAGGCTACTTAAAACTAGCAGCTGTAATGTTATTTTTTCGAATCAAAAAAATTTTTAAAACACTGGTTCGTGAATGATTCTGTTTTTTCTTTTGTAAAAAATATTCTCTCCTTTCTTCATCTGTTGAGAAGCCGAGATTTGTCTTTTTACATTGTATGCACGTGAAGTGACTTTTTCGTTACAAATTACACATTCAGTCGTTTTATTATTTTCAATCCCACCATATTTATCAAACAAACCATTCTGTTTGATATGGTCTGGAACTTGTATAGTTCGTTTTTATTATTTTAACCGCTGACATAGTACAGGGCAGGGCAGGGCTACAACTAAATATGTTTATATTTTTAATACAATCATTTTAGAAGAAATTTCTTATTAACGTACTTGATATACATACATGAGATAATTTAATAATAATAAAGTTGAATACCCGTTCTATGATGCGACGAATATGCGCGCCAAGTTTATGACAGACTGTCATGAGTCATACAATAGAAAATCAGTTCACCAGGCCAACATCCACTTGGAAATATATTTTTTTATAAATTCGACATTAGATATTTATACTTTAATTTTTTAATATTTACGATTGCCTATTCTCTCTTTTATGATATAAAAAATAAGTTTATAAAAATCAATGCGTGCGTCATTTAAAAAGCCTTTGTGGGTCAGTGTCTGACCCGCGGGTCATAGGTTAGCCACTGTTATGGACAGTAATGATGCATTCTTTAGTTTAGATACGAGGGTGGTCCCAGAAGTACCCGACCTGACGTATAGATGGCGGTTGTTACTTTAAAAAATTACTATGGTAGAAAGTACTAAACTTTAAAGCTTAAGTTTCAAGTTTTAAGACGCTACGTTGTTTAGTATTTGTTTG
Organism: Odontocerum albicorne; assembly: GCA_949825065.1. Taxonomy (NCBI): domain Eukaryota; kingdom Metazoa; phylum Arthropoda; class Insecta; order Trichoptera; family Odontoceridae; genus Odontocerum; species Odontocerum albicorne. The sequence goes on along the minus strand of OX463866.1, from coordinate 12,620,828 downwards.
GCAGCCATCAATAGTGAACGCTCTCAGTGAATTTGTAAACATGGAAAAAATTGGTCATCGTTATGTGATACAATACTTTCATTTGAAAGGTCTAAGTCCAACCAATATCAAAGCCGAGCTAGATTCTACTCTGGGGGAGTCTGCTCCTTCGTTTACAACAGTAAAATATTGGGTGGCAGAGTTTAAACGAGGGCGTACGAGCTGCCAAGACGAACATCGCAGTGGTCGATCAAATGAGGTGACCACGCCAGAAATGGTAAAGAAAATCCACAAAATGGTATTGGATGACCGTCGATTGAAAGTGCGCGAGCTAGCAGACATGGTAGGCATTTCAAAAAGTGCTGTGCATCGCATATTGATTGAAAATTTGGACATGAGAAAGCTGTGCGCAAGATGGGTGCTGCGTTTGCTCACAATGGAACAAAAACAGCGTCGTGAGGATGTTTCAATCGAGTGTTTGGCGATGTTTCACAGCAATAAAGCCGAGTTTTTGCGTCGATTCATAACCATGGATGAAACATGGGTCCATCACTTCACACCTGAGACGAAGGAACAGTCAAAACAATGGACTGAAAGGGGAGAATCGGCTCCAAAAAAGGTTAAGACAGTTCCATCTGCAGGCAAGGTCATGGCGTCAGTTTTTTGGGATGCGCGTGGGATAATTTTCATTGATTATCTTCAAAAAGGAAAAACAATCAACGGCGAGTATTATGCGAGCTTATTGCAGCGTTTGAGTGATGAAATCAAGAAAACACGGCGAAAAAGAAAGTGTTGTTTCATCAAGACAATGCATCAGTTCACACATCCGTTATCGCGGTGGCCAAAATCAATGAATTAAAGTTTGAATTGCTTCCTCACGCACCCTATTCGCCAGATTTAGCCCCCTCGGATTATTTTCTTTTTCCAAATTTGAAAAAATGGCTCGGTTGTAAAAGATTTGCCAACAATGTAGAGGTGGAATCTGCGGTTGATGGTTATTTTGAGGCGCTCGACGGCTCTCACTATAAACAGGGTATCGAAGCTATTGAACATCGCTGGGAAAAGTGTGTCAAGCTGAACGGAGACTATGTTGAGAAATAAAAATATTTTTTCCCAAATTCTTTGTGTTTTCTTTGTTAGGTTGGGTACTTTTGGGACTACCCTTGTATATTAAAGGAACAAAAATATAGCATTGCTTGTATATGTTTTATGTCAAAATACAAAAAAGATTAATAGATATATATTTGTGTAAGCCTATATACATAGTATATTAATAATTCTTTTATAATTCACAATTTATGGAGGATAAGTTTTTTTTTAAATAAAATATTGATCCTTGATTGTTGCCTGTTCGTAACAATTTTTCCATTAATCACAGTAAGCAGATGTGTACTGTAACCTGACTTAGTTTTTTTTGAAGTTTAATCTTTTATTTTATAATTTTTACTGTGAAACGTGAAGCAAACTTAAGTGTCGTTTATATAGTGAATAACTATAATGAATAGTTTGGCGAATCTTTTAAAAATAATAATGCAAACATATTTCGGTAATTTTTGGTGTGCAGTGATTATTTCCGATTCGGATTTGTCATTTAATATACAAATTCCACAGTTAATTTATCGTGTTGCGGAATCGCAAAATGTATCGTTTCTTCAAATTGTTATGGAAACAGGTTGTCACGGATATATCGTACAACTTGATAATGTAGATAATTTCTTTGAATCGTTCGATGATACCGTACATAAAATAAATCACCGCTATGGGAGAAAACGGTTCGTTATATTTCCATCTTCGGAACGGTTTGATATACAGAGTTATATCAATTTTTTGTACGTTTCTTCATTACCCGACCTGATTGTTTTGAATCCAGTGTTTAAAAAAGTTGGTGATGAAATTAACTTTTTTAATATGTCGGATAAATTTGGTTACGATTACGAAATATATTCTTTTAAATTTGTCGGAAAGGAGAATTTTGCAGATTTAATTCTATACGATGTTTGGTTTGGTGAAAATTGTACATTTTTATCGAATGCCAAACTTTTCCCGGATAAGATGTACAATCTTGAAGGTACGTTTATAGTTTTTTTTAAATAAACATTAAAAAACCATTTTTAATCAAATTAAAAGGGAAATTAAAATTCTGTTTTATCATAATATGTCAAATGCTTCATTCAGCTTTTACTTTGTGGTCTTTTATATTTATATAAAAAAATATTGTACAGTGTATTATATGGTGGGTTTATTGTCAAGTAGTAATCTATTCTAACTATCCAAAGAATGGTTTTGTGTGAAGGGGGTTTACATTATTAACCCATATCTTGGCAAAGTTCAATTTTTCCAAATATTAACGTTTTTCTTTGGTGATTCCTTGTTATATGGCAAGTTATGAAGGAAAATTGAGGGAAAAAAAATCACAACTTTTCCTTACAGTTTTTTTTTTATATGTAACACCCACGTTACATTACCAAAATATCATTTTTTATAAAACACAAAAAGGGCTATAAAATGATTCTATAATCTAAAACATGAACAACATTTACATAGCTGAATTATCAACAAATAAAAGGGTTTGAATAAATTTTTTTTACATGTAATGATTAATGAGATATTTAAAGATTAATTATTTACCCCAATTTTCAAAACGTGCCCACGCTGTCCAGACATGTTGACCCGATGTCGTTTGAAAGCTTGTAGTGTTGTCAATATTTATCACCAGATGATACCACTGCACACACGTATAGTATTTGAATGTGTTGCCATATTTGAAATTACGTCCGATTTCTGGATTTTTTTTTAAATCCCTAAATTAGTGTAACATCTGTGTTACAATGCCATGATAAGGGTTAAGGAAAAATCTACATAATACCAAAATAATAAAAACAAACAATATTAATTAATAAGTTAACATATATTCAACAAGGCTATCAATGGCCAGAGGCTATCAAGATGATAGAAAACCAAGAAACACACAATGTCATTGAATAGAGACGCAATGTTTTTTTAATTTGCTTTTTGAAGCACGTCAATGATAATGCGACTTATATTAGCTGGTAGTTTGTTCCAGAGTTTAACAGCATAGAGAGTAAAACACATTATGGAAAATGAAGAGTGATGAACTGGAAAAGACAATCTCTGCTGGAGCTTAGCATGAGTCTGTTAGGATAATTGCTGGACATTTTCAACTAGATATAAGGGAGCATCATCTATTTATTTTGTATTATAATTTACGAGTTCAAGGGGGGGGCTGAAGAAAATCTGGCGTCGTCAAATCACCATTCTTTCGCACGGAAGTCCAGTGTATGACCACGCGGCTATGCACCTCATACATACATACCATAATGTTATTTCCTTGTTGGGTAGGCACGGAAGAGACAGTGTCAGACTTTCCTATCACAACACATATCTTTCGCCTCTTCTACATCAATACAATTCTTATGATTTCTTATTGTGTTTTGATTTTTCTACAGGGCGACCATTACGTGTTTCCACATTCCACTACCCTCCATCTAGTATCTTCTGGACTGACGGGGACGGAGTACATCTGGATGGAACAGAAATGAAGATTGCTTTAGAATACTGCAGGTGCAAAGAATACAATCTTATTTTATTTCGTTTGCTCTAGAGGATTTTGTGACTGATGATGTCATAGGCTGCTGTTACCTCTATAAATACAGCTCCAGATATTGAGGAACGGCTCATGCCACTCCAACATAGCCCTGTAATTCATGCGCTCTTAGCAACCATCCCGATGCCAACACATTAACAGAATTAATGTTATTGAAAGTAACAAGTAAATGTTGCAATTAGTGATAATTACTTGTGGTTATGATGTTATTTTTCTTAATAATTCTGTTTGCAGGTGGGTGAATTGCACAGTGGAATTGATCCACTATGAGGAAGAACTGGAATGGGGAGAGCTGTTCTCCAACAACACGGGAATCGGGATGCTGGGGAATGTTTACCATGACAGAGCTGATGTTGGCTTTGGTAATATGAAATGTATATTATCACATTTGTATAATACCCTTCAGCATATCAGAACTGATGATTTAAATACAGGCGGCCCTCGACTTTCGCACATAATTGGTTCCTGAAAATGTGTGCGAATGTTGAATGTTCGAAAGTAGAGGGATGTAAAAAACACATCAAAAATTCTATTTTAAAATATTTATTTATCAATAATAATACTTATTTATCAATAATATATTAAAATTATTTATTTATCAATATACATAATTAAGTTAACGAGGCGTGTTTAAGTGCTTTCAGGTGTTTTCTTTATAAACTTGTCAAGAGTTAGTTGAATACCACCCTTTTTTTCTTTTTTTGATAAAGAGTTCTATAACATGCTGCGTCTTTCTCAATCGCCTACGTACTTGAGATATACGTTCTCCATTGGGATCACATTCTTCCATGATAGTCACAAATTGGTCAAGATGCATGAAGACTTCATTCATATTTTTGATTGTCAAAGTCTTGACGATTTTATCAGCTTCTTCTTCCTCACTTGCATTGTGTATTTCATTTAACTCTTGTTGCTCAATTAAGTATTCATTTGACAGAGGTACTGAGTGAGATTCAATCAACTCATTAACATCTTTGTTGTTGATGTCCAAGTTTAGTTTATTCATGAGGCTAAGTATTTCATCTGTGATAGTTTCCGGAGTTTCTTCAGAATATATAAAATAACTCATTATTTGTGGGCATAATTGTTTCCAGGAACCTTTCATTGTTGACTCTTTTATTTCAGCCTGCGAGTCTCCAGTAATGTTTGTTGCGTTCCATATACTATAGTTCTTCCAACAAATTGGGAGCTACTGCATGGAAGCGAACAATTTTCGCATTATCGAAAAAATCATTAAAAAATAGAATTTTTTGAAATGTGCAAAATAGCGAAAGTATTAGGTTGATGCATAAGTAACGTCGTATTTTTTCAAGAAAACAAAAATTATTTTTTTCGCATATACTTTATAAATTTAGTTAATTACATAATTTCCATTATTTTTAATGACTTTCTCCCGTACTTTCTGTCAACTTTTTAATCCCATTTGAATAGAAACATTCGGGTTTCGATACAAAGAACATGTCTAGTGCTGTTTTCACCTCCTCCGTTGTTTTAAATTTTTTTCCATTTAAATAATTTTGTAAAGATAAAAATAGGTGAAAATCAGGAGCTAAATCTGGAGAGTAAGGTGGATGCTTTAAAACATCCTAATTTAGCTCCTTTAATTTATGTTGTGTTATCATCACAGAATGTGGCCGCGCATTGTCATGGTGAAACACGACACCCTTGCGATTGATAAGTTCGGGTCGTTTATTACGAGTGCCGACTTTAATTTTTGAATCTGTTCACAGTATATTTCAGCATTTATTGTTTGGTTAGGTGGCAATAATTCGTAATAAATAATGCCCTTCATATCCCACCAAACACAAAGCATAATTTTTTTTTGATGAAGTTCTGCTTTGGGAGTGGTTAATGGGACTTGTCCTGGCTTGGCCCAGTGTCGCTTCCTTGTTTTATTATTATACACAACCCATTTTTCATCTTCCGTCACTAGCCGATGCAAAAAGGGCTCATGCTCTTGTCTCGCAGACAAGGAAACACATGTCGTAACTCGGTCTAACAGATTTGCGGGTGACAATTCGTGCGGGACCCACACGTCGTACTTGGAAACCATTTCAATGCGATGCAGATGCTTCACCACCGTAGATTGATCGATACCCATCATCAATGCGATGTCCCTGGTATTTTGACGGGGATCAGCTTCAAGTATGGCTTTCAGTACATCATCATCGGTGGTTGAAGGGCGTCCCGATCTTTCTTCATCAGCTGTTGATAAATTCCCAGATCTGAATTTAGCAAACCATCGTTGACTGCTTCGAACATCGATAGCACCTCTGCCGTACACATCACGTATGTTTTTGGTTGCCTCAGTTGCATTGTGGTCTTTATCGAATTCAAAAAGTAAACAGTGTCGAATATGCACTCTTTTCTCTGACATTTTAAAAATTCACAAGAGCTCTGTATAGCTCAACCGCTAACGGTAAACTGAAAAAAATGTTAGAAGAAACCCTCCTTTATATGATAGAAAGACACCATTAAGAACATCTGTTAACACAGTTGGTGAAAAAAATATACCACAGTCTACGTAAAAATACGACGTTACTTATGCATCAACCTATTAGAATGTGCGAAATTCGAGGGCCGCCTGTATATTGAAGAGACAATATTGTTATTTGTTCTATTAATCGAGCCTTCACGTTTTGAACCACTGGAACAATCACAGAAGTCACGGTTTGTTTTCACACTAGACATGACTGAAATACTATCTCGAAGACAAAGAAGCATGCACAAGTCTAGTATGTGTAAGTATTACTGGCAGACAAACTCTTCATTTGACTGGGATCCTTCCTTTTATGGTACCTTTGGAAATTAAAACCAAAACCCCCGGGTGGTTATCGAGCATCTTACCATTCTATACTTAAATTTTTATTACATTAAAAAGAGATTATTTTAACACTGCTGTTATGTAGTTTTGTTCAGGACTGCAACAATAATTAGTTATATTAAAAATTTCATTCTTTCGGTATTAGTTAAAACGAGATTTGACCGTGTAATGAAACATCACATCCATCGACTCTAGTTAACATATGTAATACTTAGAGAAAAGAATGAAATTTTAATTGTAATATCGCTTGACCATGCGATGGTCGTATTCAGCATGGTATCTGTTCATACATGGTCTAACTTATTCAGGAACTTTTGGACTTAAGTGGTATCTTTTTAGTATATTTAATATAACTTTTCAGGTTCCACATGCATGTGGTTTCACGAGTATACCTTCTTAGACCTATCTTCACCATTCATCAGGACCGGAATCACTACAATAGCACCGATGCCAAAGTAAGTAATCAAACATTCCAGTTAGACCATCTTCATTAGCAATTGTCAATTCACTACAATTCGAATCCCTACATGCCAAGTCACCATTCTTTTCTATTTCTCTTCTAATACATCTTTGAATTTAAGAATTTTGTCATTCCAGCAGGTAAAGAGTGTTTTCGTGATGTTATTGGATAATAGTCAGAGCTACGTTTGCTATCAGACAAACCTAGACATTTGTCTATGGGCGTTTAATGATTCATGAAGAGGGTATAAAAATATGTACTAGAAATTTGTCTATGGGTGTTTTAAGATTCATGAAAAGGGTATAAAAATATGTACTAGACATTTGTCTATGGGCGTTTAAAGATTCATGAAGAGGGTATAACAATATGTACTGGAACAATTTAGATTAGCGGTTGATAAATATTTAAGAGCCAAATAGTAAATATTTTAGGCTCTGAGAATATTTATGTAGGTAAGCCTACTTAAATATCAAGAAAACAAAAAGTTTTCATAAAATTAATGAACAAAATGTAACGTAATAATACGTAGAATAAAAAAACTACTACAATTGTTTGAAATAGTTGCCCATTTCATTATAGGGCATGCTTTGTTTGAAATAGTCGGCCATTTTATTATAGAGCATACTTTGTTTGAAATAGTTGGCCATTTTATTATAGGGTATACTTTGTTTGAAATAGTCGGCCATTTTATTATAGAGCATACTTTGTTTGAAATAGTTGGCCATTTCATTATAGGGCATACTTTGTTTGAAATAGTTGGCCATTTCATTATAGGGCATACTTTGTTTGAAATAGTTGGCCATTTCATTATAGGGCATACATTGTTTGAAATAGTTGGCCATTTTATTATAGGGTATACATTGTTTGAAATAGTTGGCCATTTCATTATAGGGATATTATCAAAGTTACAGTCATCTTTCTAAAAGCTTTCACTGACAGTCAATACGTGTCTCTGATACAGGGTTACCGACTACAGTTTTTTGCGACGTAATTGCGACGATTTATAACGACTTCGTTTGTAGTGTTGTTCAATGGTAGATTTTTAACTTTTGTGCGTTATTTTTGTTAATTTTTCCAAGTATTTATTTACAAAGTGTGTTTTCATGTATTCTTTTGTTATTGGCGGTAGTTTTGCGGCATAATACGACGTTTATATAGACTTTTTACGGTTTTATTTTATAGTTTACCTTTTGCGCTTTATTATACATCATACAGATAATTTGTTGATTTTAGTTTACAAAGTATATTATATTCCACTATATTTATAAGTAAACGTGTTTTCTGTGTCAAGTTGTGACAACCCTGACATTTTGTGAATATTTAAACTGTGTTTTTCTGAGTGAACGGCAGCTCAAACACCCCACGGTGTATATATTTAGTAAGTTTTCATAATATCCTTTATATCTGTATACAAAAAATATAATTTTTTTAGGTTTTATTTTTGTTGATAAAATCCCGGCCTGCTGGGTACGGCCATACTAATAACTTCCGGCACTTAAAGGGTTAAATGGAAAAAGCGTTAATATTAACAGAGCAAACTATCATTTAACAAAAAAGTAGAAACTTTCAATTCAAATGTTTTACTTGTATATACATATGCCATCTCCCTGTCAGGATAGGCAGAGAAGACAGAGCGTCAGACTCTCCTATCTCGACACATCCTGAGCCTCCTCCACATACACCTTCTACCATTTCTCTAACTGGCTAAGTTTTCTCCTTTGAAAATATCATACACTTGATCCTACCAAACTTTCCTTGGTCTTCCTCTCACACCCCTTCCACTCACCAAACCATCTCAGCATGCTCTTCTTCATCTTATTCAACACAATTTATTTATGTACACCATTAATAACCTGTTCCGTGGAATAAAGTTTTTCATTATTGAAATGATTAAAAACATATGTTATTTATAGTGAAGGCATTAACACTGTGGAGGTTTAAATACATTGTAATTTGTTTAGTCCAACACTGTTTATTCCACTTTATGTAACGGTATAACCCTACTGGTTTCAAGGCTTTCACCTCATCATCAGGGGAACACAAACAAGACTCTTAGAATTCAATTGAGGGAGATTATATTATATGTAACATATAACATTATATTATTTATAGTTAAGGCATTAACATTGTGGAGGTATAAATACATTGTTATTTGTTTTATCAAACACTGTTTATTCCACTTTATGTAATGGTAAAACCCTACCGGTTTCAAGGCTTTTACCTCATCATCAGGGGAGCTCAAATAAGACTGAATTCTGTTCGAACTGGTACCAACACACGCTTCTAACTGTAAAAATCTTAGAATTCAATTGAGGGAGATTATATTATATGTATAACATTATATTATTTATAGATAAGGCATTAACATTGTGGAGGTTTAAATACATTGTTATTTGTTTTATCAAACACAGTTTATTCCACTTTATGTAACGGTATAACCCTACCGGTTTCAAGGTTTTCTCCTCATTATCATGAGAGCACAAACAAAACAAACAGTCTTGTTTGTGCTCCCCTGTGAAGGTGCATATTTGGGATACATGCGTTAGATAAAGCCAGGAATAATATCCATTCTCTCTCATGTAGAGACAACGGTGAAATACTTCCTTGAAAAGGATTGTCTTGAATTGAGAGAAATCATTCAATGCCACAAGACCAGCCACAGCAACAAAATCATTCAATGCCACAAGACCAGCAACAGCAACAAAATCATTCAATGCCACAAGACCAGCAACAGCAACAAAATCATTCAATGCCACAAGACCAGCAACAGCAACAAAATCATTCAATGCCACAAGACCAGCAACAGCAACAAAATCATTCAATGCCACAAGACCAGCGACAGCAACAAAAACACGAATTTTATATTTAATGTATTTTTATATTTCTTATGATTTCCTAATTATTCTTTATTATTTTTTTCAGATTGGTCGAAGATTTCCTTGTACCGTACCTGCCTTTTACATACAAAGTGTGGATTGCATTCGTATTAACAATTATTTTCTCTATATGGATTCTATACTACTTGCTAACTGTTGAAATTAAGCAATGGAAACTACTCAAAGACAAGGATTTGATTTTAATAAGTAAACAAAATGATGTTATCGGCCCACAGTCTCAATTAAGAGGCAGTAAAAATTATCAAATCAAGGGCAAAAAGAGATTCAACCAAGATATGGCAAATATGACAAATGTAACTAATTTGAACAACTTTTTCTATGCTGTATTGAGTATTCTCGATATTATTTTACTGCAGGTTTGTTTTGATTTTATATTCCATATTCGGAGTCGCATTTGTTAACAGGTAAACCTAGGTGTATGCCTAGGGGTGCAAAGTCAAACGGGGCACTTAACCCTTTAAGTGCCGCAAGGTATTAGTATGGCTGATCCCAGAGGGCCGTGAATTTTTTAGCAAAAATTAAACCTAATAGAATTATCTTTTTTGTATATATTCAAAGGATATTATGAAGACTTGTAAGACCAAATATGTACAATATGTGTCGTTTGTGCCACCGTTCACTCAGAAAAACACAATGTCAGGGTTGTCACAGCTTATCACAGAAAATACGGAAACATACGTTAATAAAATATTTGATGGAATTAAAAGTATCATATATGTAACACGAAAATATGAATTATTTTAATAATGCGCGGAAAGTAAATAATGTAACTATGAAATGATTTAGAATTTCAACAGTTAAATAAGTGAAACTCAAAACTGACAACCCTGTATAAGTGACGCATGTCGACTGTCATGCGAAGCTTTTAGGTAAATCTCTGTTAATTCGATAATATCTGTAAACTGTAATATTATATAATAGTATTTTGTCATTATCTCAATAGATGTCTCTATATGTTCCATATTTTAGATTATTCGAATTAGTACTAGACATTGGCTAGAAACAGGCATAAAGTTGAGCGATTTAACTCGCTTATTTAGTATGGCCAGCCCCACGGGCACGGCAACAGAGAGCGATTAAACTCACTTAAGGCACTTAACCGGTTAAAGATTCATAAATAAGTTATCAAAAAGTATACAAGAACAATTTAGATGAATGGTTTTTGGAAGAATGCATTCACTTTAATTCATATTTAAAATCTAATGATAACTTATTGTAAATATGAATTGAGCAAAATAATAATGAAAAAAAAAAGTAGTAACTTTTATCCATTATTTTATTTATGTATACATGCTATCTTTTTGTTGTCTAACAAAACTAGCATGGAGTTCATTTAGACATTTGAACAACATCTAAAGTAATCTCCCAATATCTTTGAATCGAAAGGTCTACAACAAGTGTATTCTCCCAGTACTTACGTATGGCTGTGAGACATGGAAGCTCGCAGCAAAGAACACATAAAAGCTCCAGACCGCACAAAGGGGCATGGAGAGATGTATGTTGGGGTATACTGAAAGAGACCGTAAATGAACCTCCTGGATTTGCAACAAAACAAAGATAGAAGACGTAATAAAGGTGTGCAAGAAGATATAGTGACAATGGGCAAGACACATAGCCAGAATGTCAGATTCTTGATAGACATCCGAAATAATCCAGTGGTATCCAAGAGGCCCAGAAAAAGACTGAAGGTAAGCTAGATGGATGAAATTAGGAAACATGGCAGCATATTACATGGCACCAACAAGCACAAACCTGAATTGTTTGGAATCTTCTTGCGGGAGACTTCATCCAGCAGTGGATAGACCCAGGTTGACTATGATGATGATGTTGAATGACATACCATTAAGCAATCTCACTGTCAGAATGGGCAGAGAGGACATAGTGCCAGACTTCCCTATCTCGACACATTTATACACCTTCTTATATAACTTCTATGATTTCTTAGAATTTCTCCCATGTGAATAGAACTATCAAGATCCTATAAAGTGGACATCACATGACACTGGCGTATACTCCTTCATATATAGAAGAGTTCACAACCATTCAAGAAGAAGAAGAAGAAACCCCTCAGTTGATGTAACTGTATTTTTAGGGAGGAGGCTATGGAGGTGGTGGAAGAGGCCTGGTGCTGCGAAGTTTCCTTTTATTCTATGCCCTGTTTATTACAAATGCTTACATGTGCGGACTGACATCAACACTTACTTTACCAAGGTAATTTTCAATCTCTTTATTTGATACTAGTTATAACCTGTCAATAACACGGGAATTTGCTTGCTCATTGTGATTGACACAATAGTTTCTTCCTTTTAGCATCTATAGCTCTTTTTGCAGCTATTTGATCCATAATGATGGAAAAGTCTGAAATGTGTCGTTTGCGGACGGGCCACTGCGTTGTGACTAGTCAACTTTACAGAATGGGTATTGTGGAGGATCTTGGCTGGAGTGTGGTCTGGATGATGATACTATAGATCAGTGTTCCCCAACCTATGGGCCGCGGCCCGGTACCGGGCCGTGGACCAAATAATACTGGGCCGCGCAAGGGCTTGCTTAAAAATCAAAATTACTTTTGAAAAATCGAACATACCCAATAAAACTTAATTATAGCTAAAAATAATTATTCCGTTGAAAACCCCTTCACGCTAAGTTATCACCGACTTTCCGACAATACCTTCGAAATAAAACAACACCACACTACCATATGCATACCGCATGCGGAGTTGTCCTTGATTCCGAAGGCGGTCTTGCCGTAACTTAAACAAGGCAAATACTATATATTTTATATACTTAATATATACATAAGATGTCAAAAGTCGTCCTCTGTCGAAGATCGAGTCGAGACGTCTATCGATTGCAATTTGAGATCTTATCAATACTTAAAAAAGTGAAAATCGGGATATATACTCGTACTTAACTGTTGGAAGCTTCCTTATACGTACGATCTGTACGGGACGTGGCTCTTCCATTTCAATATGTATCTAAATAATAATGTACCGGGAGTCTGGTCTGGCAGAGCCAAAATAAACACGATTCAATTAAAAATATTAAATCAAAACACATAAAACTTCAACATCAAAACTTTTAAAGAAAATAGATAAATAACTTTCAAGTTAATATATCTGGAAGATATCAGAATAACATTAAAATCCCGATATTTAACCCTAAGCATTCTCAAAATAAATTATTTTCTCTATCTTGGAAAAAAATACTTTCAACTTTCCGTTGAACCTTACAAATATTGAAAATACCCATCAATCCAAACTTAATAATCCTTCATTGTTATTTTATATTTTTTCTTCATTTTTCCCACAAACCTTGTGTTTTCTCTACTATTATTTGTCACTATAACTTATGTGCCACAGTTGTAAATGTTATTATTATATATTGTAATTAAATTTAAAAAAAAAACTACATTCAATGTCCCCCCCCCCCCCCAGTGGGCCGCGGTAATAAAATTATGAAACGTTGACCGGTCCGCGGCGACAAAAAGGTTGGGGACCACTGCTATAGATCATATGTTTTTCAGCTGTTCTTTACGGTACACATTTGATTTACTAAACACTATATTGTTGCTGCGTCTAATGCATGCTGCATTTCTTCTTTCTTTGAAGAACTTTTCCATTTTTAGATGGATTGTTAAATTTTTTAAGTTTAATCAGTCGAAACTTTAATGTTTGACGACCTCTGAGGCTTAGTTGGTACGATGCCTGTCTTCCGACTTGGAGATTGTGGGTTCGATTCCTGCTGACACTCAGAAGTTTTTTAGTCTGTTTTTTATTTATGGTATCATAAACATCTTTTTTTTTTTAACCTGGCGAGTTTATTGCCATGTGGCAATCTCTTCCAACTTCAATCTCTTTTTATGGTTGGTTGGAGATTTTGATAATGTCCTTTGCGAGACAGATTCGATTTACATATATGTTCATGGAGATGGATAGTTTTTTGCGACCATTTAACTTGCTTCATTTACTTTTGTCTAATTGGTTGGAAGAGATTGCCCACTGGCAATAAGCCCGCCAGATTGTTTTTGCAATAAAGTGTTTAACTTCTTGAATCTTCGAAAAGACTTTAGTTTCACTTTGTGGTGCCATGTTTATGTAAAAAAGAAATAAAATAAATAAATGAAACACTTATTTTATATTTTTGTGTTCGCCACTGGTTTATTTTGAGTTTTACTACCGGTTTCGAAGACCTCCGTCTTTATCGTCAGGTGAAGATAAACTAAATTGCTCACAATATATTTCTTCTGCAAGTGTACATATTGTAGTATAAGCGGAATGAGGTAGGGAGAGAGAAGTGGGGAGAGTTGTGATTCAATGGTAAATGGGTGGGGAAAAAATAATCTTACGGGTAGACCAGGGTCTGAATATCCAAGGGGGGGGATTTTAAATGCGAAACATATTTAGCAAAGGGCTATCATTAAAATTGGTTTGATTGTTTATAACTACTATAAATATGTTTGTTAAAGTGTTTAATAAATAAATATGATTTCAATAACAGGCAGTTATATAAAAGGATAAGATAAACTTTATTAAAGTAACTGAATTGCTTCAGATACATGGCTTCAACAGACACAGTGGCTGATATGGCAGCACATGGCCTGCGTTGGGGGGCCACTCATGATGCCTGGATATTTTCTATCCGAGGGGCTAAAGAGGTCACTATTATATAACTTTAATATTTAATGTCCCTAAGCTTAGAGTTAAGGACACCTGCAAGAGATACATCTTGCCATTTGGCCTAAATATTTTGCAATAGAAGAGGCAAGTCAAAAACCGAAACCTGCGGATACATATTGTTTGAGAAGGGCAACTTGTTCATGACCAAGCTTGCCTAGATAACCTGCATAGGACGTGATTAAAAAGTTTAGAGATGACTACAAATTTAAAGGTGTATGGCTACGCAGTAACGCACTGGACTTCCATGCGAAGACTTTTACACTATAAATGAACCTCACAATTGCCTTACACTGCAATAAAAAACAAACTGTATGTGTTACTTTGATAAACTTGAACTTAAAAAAACTTGAACACTTAACTTGAACAAAAAGTATCAGTGCATCAGTTTTTGCATGATAAAGAGGTCAACCACATACCTAAATTTTTAAAGTAAATTGAGAAAATTTGCTCCTCTTTGATTAAGATATCTTAGTGTAAAATTCACTACAAATGATTTAAAACAATTTATATTTTGTAGATTGAACATGTGTTTTGTAGATTGAACATATATTTTGTAGATTGATCATGTGTTTTGTAGATTGAACATGAGTTTTGGAGATTGAACATGTGTCTTGTTTTTAGGAAAACTTAGTCACAGTGCGGAATAATTTTGTAAATCTGCCGCCTCAGAAACTTCAAGATCGTTGGACTGACGATCAATTTGCCTATGGCGTGGAGCGTCTGGAATATGGTAAGGAGATATTTTACACTTTTCAATGTTTTACGCACAGTAGCGTCCATATTATCTGACCTTTGTTTATTCTACATTCTGGATTATCCGGCCGTGGTCCAAATTAAAAAAAAAATTGTATAATTCTGATTTCACAAAAACGTGTTTCAAGGCTTAAAAATTTTTCACCTTTTTTATGCATAGTACTGTTCTGTATCCTTTTTTGTAGTACAATCGAACTTGGTTATTACGAGCACGGTTCATATATCTCTTGTCCGAGACTATATCTAAAAAAATATTGATTATTACTAAAACTTTTTGCTTGAGTCATGAACACTGACAGCTTACTTGGTCATTTAAATAATTTTTAATCCGTTTCGGAATTTTTTTTGTTTTTTTTTTCTTTCTTTTTCTGTTTTCCTTTTTTGCCAATTGATTGTGGCACTCTTCAAATATGCATCTGTGGTGAGTATCCCTGTTGCCCCACCCTTGTCCTGGTTCTAGGTAAGAACACTATAAACCATAACGGATCTCTTAGAGATAGGATCAAAAACTCTCACATCTGACAGACCTGCAATACCAATTTACATAGTCATATGATGCAGGAAGAGAAGGTGGTACTGGCGAGACTATATGGTTAGGATGAGTAGTGCCAAGATCCCATACACAGCGGCACATGAGATTCCCGCAGAACATTGCGTATCAGGAAGGCCACCTGAAAGGTGGAGAGTTGGTGTTTTACCTTCTAGGAATGATTTTTGCAACATGATCCAAGATCTAGGTTAAAAAGAAAAAAAAGGTGCTGGATGTGTGCAAGTATTGTGGTCTGTCTAGGTAGGGTAGTATTTCCAACATGCATGATGGTAAACTGTGAGCTATATGTCTACTGCAGTGGTTCTAAAAATGCAGGTTTGATTTTTGAGGCTGAGTGTACAGCACCGGAACGAAGACTGTAAAACAGGTGGATAGTTGTTGCTCAATCTTCGGAGATTCCAACGCGACTTCAATGAGTCTCAGTGACATTTGGGTGAAGAGATTCCTTTTTAAATATTTAATAAAATAAATAAAACATTGCACTACCGGTTTCAAAGACCTCCGTCTTCCTCGTCAGATGAAAGTTGAAATGCAAAATTCATCTTCAGCTGATGAAAAAATATGAAAGTTCATCATCACCTGATGAGGAAGGCGGAGGTTTTTGAAACTGGTAGTGAACTCAAAATAAAACAGTGTTAAATAAAATATAAGTGTTGTTTTATTAAAATTTATAAACATAATACGGTTCCTGAAAATGTGTGCGAATGTTGAATGTTCAAAAGTAGAGGGATGTAAAAAAACATCAAAAATTGTATTTTAAAATATTTATTTATCAATAATATATTAAAGTCTTGACGATTTTATCAGCTTCTTCTTCCTCACTTTCATTGTGTATTTCATTTAACTCTTGTCGCTCAATTAAGTATTCATTTGACAGAGGTACTGAGTGAGATTCAATCAACTCATTAACATCTTCGTTGTTGACGTCCAAGTTTAGTTCATTCATGAGGCTAAGTATTTCATCTGTGATAGTTTCCGGAGTTTCTTCAGAATTTATAAAATCACTCATCATTTGTGGGCGTAATTGTTTCCAGGAACCTTTCATTGTTGACTCTTTTATTTCAGCCCACGAGTCTCCAATATTGTTAATTGCGTTCCATATATTATAGTTCTTCCAAAAAAGTAGGAGTGACTGCATGGAAGCGAACAATTTTTGCATTGTAGACAAAAATCTTTAAAAAATAGATTTTTTTAAAATGTGCAAAATACCGAATTGTACGAAAGTAGAACGTGCGAAAGTCGAAGGCTGCCTGTACCACAAAGTGAAACAAACGTCTTTCCTAAGATTCAAAAAATAGATTCCTTTTCGACTGGTTGTTGATTTGTTGAAATAAAACACAGTGTGAAGTTTCAAACGAGAATGTATTTCAGTTCATTTTGCGTCCTTTATATGTAGTCCATCGCACGTCGCAAGCATATTGGTCTGACTGCTTATGCTGTTACCCTTCCCTAATCTATTATTTGCCAAGCTGTCATTGCGCACAGGGATCGTTTGATACCTGCTAATCGGTTGGCTTGAACTTGTTCATTTTTATCCAAGCTGTTTAATCCATAATGATGCGATAATGCGAGAAACACACAAAAGTACATTTTATTACAGTACAAAAATACTGCAATGTTATTCATAAGCAACAATTTTGCCTTATTTAATCTATGTGACGCATTCGTGCAATACGCTGAGTGTACCGGACGTATATGTTCCAAATTTATTTTGTAAAATTGTTTTTGAAATTATTATTGTATATTGTTGTATTGTAATGTATAATCTGTGTTTTACCATTGCGTGTGACTATATACCTGCACATATTGTAATCCAATGTTCCTTTTGCATAGCCTTCGCAAGTAATCACTATAAATGATCAGACACCCTCTACATGTGAACAGTGCATGGTATGCATGGTGCTTGCAAGCCGTGACAGTATACACGGTCGAACCAAGAGGCTTATGATAAGCTATGGGATGCACATAAGGAACGGAAAACAGAAAAAATATATTGTCTTCTTATGGAACTTCTACTGTGTTTTTATTTCGACAAACTTCTACCTGTTAATGAGGAATCTTTTCACCATGCTCTTCACCGAAAACGCAAGAAGCAAACCGGAATCTCCGAGGATTGAGCGGCAGTCATTCACCTATTTTACGGTATTTGTACCGGTGCTGTACATTGAGGATAATATGAGTATTGTCTACCAGCTACTGAACTGATACATCATCAATTTGGATATGTTGAGATGGTACCATAAAAGTAAATGAATAATTTTTTTATCAGGCCACTTTGCAGCTGCGGCTTATATAACACAACAGGCGGTGAGCCGACGCAGGCTGATGGGTGGAGATATTTACTGGGATTGGTATGTGGCCATGTTCCGGAAGAGCTCCCCTCACAAGCCCTATTACGACAAGCTTATTGGGAGAATTCGTCAGGCGGGACTGATGAAAGCTTGGGAAGCACAGGTTGGTATTGTGTTAGGCTATACAACAATCTTCTTAACACGTTAAGACCTGATGAAAATCAAGACAAGCTTTCCTTGCGCCTGGCTGATTTTTCGCGATATCTGATTTTTGTGAAGGGCTTACTAAAATTGTCATATTTAAGTAAATATTAAGAATGCTGTAATGAAACTTTGTATTCTTATTTAAACTACTTTAATAATTGTATTAATTCTGCCAACATTCTCCTTTGTGGAGAGCTATAATACATCACACTCCTTACACATATACTGGGTCTCACTTCTCTTCTTGTGTGCAGCACATACCTTGCAAGTTCTGTGGAGAGCTACATCACACTCCTTACACATGTACCGGGTCTCACTTCTCTTCTTGTGTGCAGCACATACCTTGCAAGTTCTGTGGAGAGCTACATCACACTCCTTACACATGTACCGGGTCTCACTTCTCTTCTTGTGTGCAGCACATACCTTGCAAGTTCTGTGGAGAGCTACATCACACTCCTTACACATGTACCGGGTCTCACTTCTCTTCTTGTGTGCAGCACATACCTTGCAAGTTCTGTGGAGAGCTACATCACACTCCTTACACATGTACCGGATCTCACTTCTCTTCTTGTGTGCAGCACATACCTTGCAAGTTCTGTGGAGAGCTACATCACACTCCTAACACATGTACCGGATCTCACTTCTCTTCTTGTGTGCAGCACATACCTTGCAAGTTCTGTGGAGAGCTACATCATACTCCTTACACATGTACCGGGTCTCACTTATCTTCTTGTGTGCAGCACATACCTTGCAAGTTCTGTGGAGAGCTACATCACACTCCTTACACATGTACCGGATCTCACTTCTCTTCTTGTGTGCAGCACATACCTTGCAAGTTCTGTGGAGAGCTACATCACACTCCTTACACATGTACCGGATCTCACTTCTCTTATTGTGCCCAGCACATACCTTGCAAGTTCTGTGGAGAGCTACATCACACTCCTTACACATATACCGGGTCTCACTTCTCTTCTTGTGTGCAGCACATACCTTGCAAGTTCTGTGGAGAGCTACATCACACTCCTTACACATGTACCGGGTCTCACTTCTCTTCTTGTGTGCAGCACATACCTTGCAAGTTCTGTGGAGAGCTACATCACACTCCTTACACATGTACCAGATCTCACTTCTCTTATTGTGCCCAGCACATACCTTGCAAGTTCTGTGGAGAGCTACATCACACTCCTTACACATGTACCGGGTGTCACTTCTCTTCTTGTGTGCATCATATACCTTGCAAGTTCTGTGGAGAGCTACATCACACTCCTTACACATGTACCGGGTCTCACTTCTCTTCTTGTGTGCATCATATACCTTGCAAGTTCTGTGGAGAGCTACATCATACTCCTTACACATATACTGGGTCTCACTTCTCTTCTTGTGTGCAGCACATACCTTGCAAGTTCTGTGGAGAGCTACATCACACTCCTTACACATGTACCGGATCTCACTTCTCTTCTTGTGTGCAGCACATACCTTGCAAGTTCTGTGGAGAGCTACATCACAGTCCTTACACATGTACCGGATCTCACTTCTCTTCTTGTGTGCAGCACATACCTTGCAAGTTCTGTGGAGAGCTACATCATACTCCTTACACATGTACCGGGTCTCACTTCTCTTCTTGTGTGCAGCACATACCTTGCAAGTTCTGTGGAGAGCTACATCACACTCCTTACACATGTACCGGATCTCAATTCTCTTCTTGTGTGCAGCACATACCTTGCAAGTTCTGTGGAGAGCTACATCACACTCCTTACACATGTACCGGATCTCACTTCTCTTCTTGTGTGCAGCACATACCTTGCAAGTTCTGTGGAGAGCTACATCATACTCCTTACACATGTACCGGGTCTCACTTATCTTCTTGTGTGCAGCACATACCTTGCAAGTTCTGTGGAGAGCTACATCACACTCCTTACACATGTACCGGATCTCACTTCTCTTCTTGTGTGCAGCACATACCTTGCAAGTTCTGTGGAGAGCTACATCACACTCCTTACACATATACCGGGTGTCACTTCTCTTCTTGTGTGCAGCACATACCTTGCAAGTTCTGTGGAGAGCTACATCACACTCCTTACACATATACCGGGTGTCACTTCTCTTCTTGTGTGCAGCACATACCTTGTAAGTTCTATGGAGAGCTACATCATACTCCTTACATATGTACCGGGTCTCACTTCTCTTCTTGTGTGCAGCACATACCTTGCAAGTTCTGTGGAGAGCTACATCACACTCCTTACACATGTACCGGATCTCACTTCTCTTCTTGTGTGCAGCACATACCTTGCAAGTTCTGTGGAGAGCTACATCACACTCCTTACACATGTACCGGATCTCACTTCTCTTCTTGTGTGCAGCACATACCTTGCAAGTTCTATGGAGAGCTACATCACACTCCTTACACATGTACCGGGTCTCACTTCTCTTCTTGTGTGCATCATATACCTTGCAAGTTCTGTGGAGAGCTACATCATACTCCTTACACATGTACCGGGTCTCACTTCTCTTCGTGTGTGCAGCATATACCTTGCAAGTTCTGTGGAGAGCTACATCACACTCCTTACACATATACTGGGTCTCACTTCTCTTCTTGTGTGCAGCACATACCTTGCAAGTTCTGTGGAGAGCTACATCACACTCCTTACACATGTACCGGGTCTCACTTCTCTTCTTGTGTGCAGCACATACCTTGCAAGTTCTGTGGAGAGCTACATCACACTCCTTACACATGTACCGGGTCTCACTTCTCTTCTTGTGTGCAGCACATACCTTGCAAGTTCTGTGGAGAGCTACATCACACTCCTTACACATATACCGGGTGTAACTTCTCTTCTTGTGTGCAGCACATACCTTGCAAGTTCTGTGGAGAGCTACATCACACTCCTTACACATGTACTGGGTCTCAGTTCTCTTCTTGTGTGCAGCATATATACCTTGGAAGTTTTACTGCGTTTTTATCAGTAGATAGAATATACAATATTATTGATATTTACTTATATGGTATATTTATGATATATAGCAATTTAAGTAAACCCTTTACAAAAATTAAAATTTCTCAAAAACAAACCAAACTCTTGAAAAGCTTTTCATGATTTTGGTCTTAAAGTGTTAACTGTGCAAATTTAGTTTTAATCCAAGGGGAACCTCAAGGAGAGAAGAAGAGTGAGTGCAGATAGCAATATGCTTTGAAAAAGTGATTGGAGAATGGCTACACTGAATAAAGATCAAAGGATAGTGGTCGTATTGAAGGCCTTTACCTATCCAAGTTTATCGCGCCCTTGATGATAATGATAATACAAACGAATGAATGAACTCTGTTTTCAGGTGGTGGCCAAGTTTTTGGACTGGGGCGTGCAGAGATCCATTGCATCGAGTCGCCTGCCTCCGCCCCACCCCCCGACCATGCTAGGTCCTCACCACGTACAGGGAGCGCTTCTCTTGTGGGCTGGAGGACTCACATTGGCTATTTTGGCTTTTCTAATTGAAATTATAGTCTATTCCTTTACAAATATGAGGAAATCCATTCCATAAGTCGAGATCCGCATTAAACGAACAAAGTATTATTAAGTAATCTCGCATTATCTATTTCAGAAAGTTTTTGACATGTTTCTTTGGAATTATTTTCAATATTGACACGTAATTCTTCATTATTATTATTTTTTATTTTTTTTATCCACTTTTCACGGATTTCTCCTGTTACACAAAGATGGTCTGCTTCTGGCGTTAGCTTATTCGTTAGGAATAATATCAGCCAGGATTCTTCTCATACTGCTAGACGGTACCGAGAATATATCAACAGTGTCATTCAGTTAGTTCAATATCTCTATACCACGCGTGACAGAGTTTTTAGCCATGATATTCGTCCTGTAAGTTGGTATGTAGAACAGAGGGTGATTCCTTGCACAGTTATATTTATTGGGTACATATAAACTTAGTGCTTCTAGAATCGCGGGACAATCAAAGGAACCTTGGAAAACCTTTATTAGGAATATCGCAATGGATTCTTGCCTTCTTGTTTCGAGGCTTCTATAGTTACACACCGTGAGAAGTTCGGCATGGTGAGCATATTTTGCGTAATCGCCCTTTGTTCTGTACCATAGATATCTGAGGATTTTTTTTTGTATTTGTTCTATATTGTTTTTATATTTGAGCTGATGAGGAGCCCAAACCGTAGATACATATTCTAATTTGGTTCTAATTAGATAATTATATAAGTTTCGGAAGATATCGGTGCTGTTAAATTCTCTTGATATTCTCATTATAAAACCGAGTAATTTGTAACAGTCCGTTATCAAACGTGAGACATGGTTAACGAACGTGAGTCCGACATCGAAGGTTACACCCAAATCCTTGAATTCAGAAACTCTGTTTGGTGCCACTCCCTGTATAGTATACTGATGGTGGATTGGTGAAAATGATCGACTATAAGATACACAGACACATTTATTAATGTTGAACAGAAGATGATTTTGCTTACTCCAGGAGACTAGGGAGTCTATGTCCTGTTGTAACTGTGCACAGTCGTGAGGTGAATTGATCGTCTATACAATAGTCTATACAATACTTATCACCCCCTCCTCTCCCTGGCAGCATACCCAGCCTGAGGATGTTATATGCAGTGAGATTGGTATTATCTATGGAGAGAAAAGGAATAAACTACTTCTGTGAAACGTAGAGAGATTATTTAGTTATAATTTGCCATTATTGAGATTTTATTATTAAATTAAAAAATTGTGTTAAAATAAATTTTATGTAATTTATTTTCATTCACTTATCTTCTTTTTAGCTTTCACGGAACCCAATACCCAGCACCGGATCCCAGTAATATTTACCGGATCCCGGCACTGAAAACTTTGTGGGTACTGAAAATATCGCCGGGTACCATGTAATTTCCGAGTACTCGGTACATCACTCATAACAAGTCAAAGCATACCGATCAACTGATGCATATCTGTGCTAAATGATAAATATATAAAATTTTGTGCTCTGCAAGTCACAATAAAATTCAAGTTGCTGCAACGAACTCGACCGAAAACCGTACGATCTTTTTTGGTTACCGAATGTAATCTGTTTTGTGTATGGTTTTGGTTACCGAATATAATCTGTTTTGTATATGGTTTTGGTTACCGAATGTAATCTGTTTTGTATATGGTTACCGAATGTAATCTGTTTTGTGTATGGTTTTGGTTACCGAATGTAATCTGTTTTGTGTATGGTTTTGGTTACGGAATGTAATCTGTTTTGTGCATTAACAATGTAAAGTTAATTCTGCATGTATATTTCGATACAAGGTATAAATTATGTACTTGTGCACATACATATCATCACGCCGTGTCCCTTGCGAGGCAGAGAGAAGAGTTCTCCAAATTTTTCAATTCAAGCAGACAGCTTTCGCTTCCTCCGTATTCACACATTCTTGTCTTGCACGCTCTTCTATTATTCATACTTCTCACTTCACGCTCTTTAATGTTCCACATTCTAACTTTCTAAGGTAGTTAATTATAGTTAAGACATTAACATTGTGGAAGTTTCAAGACATTGTAATTTGTTTATTCCAACATTGTTTATTCCACTTTATATAACGGTATAACCCTACCGGTTTTGAAGTTTCTCCCTCATCATCAGAGGAGTTCAAACAAGACTGAATTATGTTCAAACTGGCACCGACATACACATGTTTCTAATGATAAAAATTTGAGTCGTGGATTGTAGGTGGAGGGAGGCAGGAGACAACTTCAACAAGCAGCGGTGAGATCTTAGAAATGTATGTGTTTGCCATATGTTCATCCCGATGTACTGACTTATACACAGTGGTGAAAACCTTGAAACCGGTAGGGTTATACCGTTATATAAAGTGGTATAAACAGTGTTGGACTAAATAAATTACAATTGCTAAGGTAGTATTAACCCTTTAACGGACATAAGCAGAAATGGGTGGCATATGCGACCACCCTTATGGTTATACTTATAAGGATTCATTTTCTTAATGAAACGTTTGTGAATATAAATTGTAAGGAGGCGTGTTGATATGTGGGTACATTTTGTATTCACTATATTGACAATACTCTGTGTCGCAATGCTCTGAATATATTTTGTACAGTATTGTTACAAGTTTGTCTTGCCCTATATAAGAGCAAACCATGTATCAATTGTGTCCTGCATTAAATAAACTTAACACCCTTATGGTTATACTTATAAGGATTCATTTTCTTAATGAAACGTTTTTAAGTAACACAAATGTCAAATTGGCAAATGTAGTGGACGGGCAGAGGTCTTATTTAAGACGGATCGTGGTGAAGTTAGCTGCATGTTCAGTAGCAACGATCTAAACATCCGGTCAATTTATTGTCAAAAATGTAAATAGGTATTATAAGTAAATCACCATTCATTATATCTCATATAAGAATTTTATTTCCTAATACAACCTTAACTTAGATATTATTACCTAAACATTCATTGGTCACTTTTGCTCCCACTGACGTGACCCCTGAAATGGGCACAGGTCTCATATGCGACCGCCTCATTTCCAAAAAAAAAAAAATTAAAATACATTTTTGAAGAAATAAAGTTGATTTGATACACATAATAATGATCTATTCAACAAAAAACTCAATATCTCAAAAATAAAAACTTGCCCTATAAAGGATCAAATAAGGTAGAATCAAAAGATAAAATAAAACATCAAATTGTAGGATTTTAATTCTAGTGTTTTATTTAAGCCCTTCTTTATAATAGACGTAAATAACAATCGAGATAACTTCAAGATTTCAACAAAATAAAAAACCATTTTAAAAATCAGAGCTCAAATCAGAATTTAAAAACAGCCTTGGATATAGTTCCTTTCTTCAGTTCCTTGAAAGCCTCTTCATACTTGGAGAGGGGAAAAACGGAAATCCCCAACTTTTCATAATCAATATACCTGTAAAAATAAATAAGTTATTAAATGAAACATTTCAGACCTTTTGATAGCTTCTGTATTTAATGTATTATCTGCCATTTTTATGTGTTTAGAAGTGTTATTTAAATATATTTTGTACATACTATGTTGCTGTCAATAAACCTATATTTATTTATTTATTATTATTTATTTATTTATTTACTATCTTTATAATATAACTAACAACAGCCTTAAAAATAAATGTACCTTTATTCATTATTGAAGTGTAAACTTTTGTTGAACTAGATTTGTTTTTCTTTATTATTGAATATACAAGATAAAAATTATTAAAAACACATTTTTGTATTTGATTTTTTTTACAAATCTATTTTCAACAACTAAATTTACAAAAAAATATTTAAAATCTAGTAGGTTTATTGAGATTTTAAATAATTAGACACACGACAGTGTTTTTATTTATTTTTCTAGCAGTAATAATAACTTACGTTACGCTACTTAAAGAGCAGACTCTCAAGAACACTCAAAGCCACTATTATTGACAAGTTACAAACATTACAAAATAAATAGTGGAACCTTGGTTCTTGAACATCTCCCATCTCGAACATATTGCTTTATTCGGTCCTCAAACAAAATTAGGTTCTCGAATATACATTTTCAATAACAATGCCATGTCTCACTTCAGAATTTTTTTCAAATGCTACCAAAAACAAACATCATTGAAAAGGCTTTTAATGCTGCCAAAAAAATGCTGCTAAAAACAAACATTATTGAAAAGGCTTATAGTGCTGCTAAAACAAACACCATTGAAAAGGCTTATAGTGCTGCCAAAAAAATGCTGTCAAAAAAAACAAACATCATTGAAAAGGCTTTTAGTGCTGCCAAAAACAAACATCATTGAAAAGGCTTTTAATACTGCCAAGAAAATGTTGCTAAAAACAAACATCACTGAAAAGGCTTATAGTGCTGCTAAAAAAAACATAATTGAAAAGGTTTGCAGTGCTGCTAAAAACAAATATCATTGAAAAGGCTTATAGTGCTGCTAAAAAAATGCTGTCAAAAAAAACAAACATCATTGACAAGGCTTTTAATGCTGCCAAAAAAATGCTGCTAAAACAAACATAATTGAAAAGGCTTATAGTGCTGCCAAAAAAATGCTGTAAAAAAACAAACATCATTGAAAAGGCTTGCAGTGCTGCCAAAAAAATGCTGCTAAAATCAAACATCATTGAAAAGGCTTGCAGTGCTGCTAAAAACAAACATCATTGAAAAGGTTTTTAGTGCTGCCAAAAACAAACATCCTTGAAAAGGCTTTTAATGCTGCCAAGAAAATGCTGCTAAAAACAAATATAATTGAAAAGGCTTATAGTGCTGCTAAAAAAAATGCTGTCAATAAAACAAACATCATTGAAAAGGTTTTTAATGCTGCTAAAAACAAACATCATTGAAAAGGCTTGTAGTGCTGCTAAAAAAAAAACATAATTGAAAAGGTTTGTAGTGCTGCTAATAAAATGCTGCTAAAACCAAACATCATTGAAAAGCCTTAATTTCACTACTTCATCAACTCTGCAATCATCCTACTTATATAGCTCAACAGATTATGCTAAAATATATCAGCAATCTCAATAAATTGATTCAGCAAAAAATGCATTCTATATATAGGGGAATTATGTTGGTAATTTGATATACTTTATTTACAATAGAACATATCCTTATGGCGAGTATGCACTGAAAGAACTCTTATATTGAAAAACTGCTACGGAATCGTATAAATATACTCTATATGCGTGGTCCTGCTTCACAGCTTCAATGAGCAGTCATTTTAAAAGGAGTTTACTTAAAAAACACTTAACTTTTCTTATTTATATTGTTCTTACCTCTCTCCCATAGATTGTAGAAGACCAATAGCTTTAGGGAAAGTGAATGGGTTGACCATTACACCAATAATGGTGGCTTCTTTGTGGTAGATTTGAAATGGGTTAATTCTGAAATTAAAAGAAAAATATTTTGTTTGTTATCAAATCTAAGTCATAATGGAATAAATAAATAATAAAAAAACGCAATCCCTTGTGGTTAAATAGGATTATTAGCCATTCCGATGGCAAGAATATCAGTTTCAAGAAAATCGTCATTCCAAATATTGGGACTACATTATCTGGACAGGACCCGATTGATCTAAATTATGGGTGTATTTTCCATTGCCTCTTATTAGAAAGAAGTGGCATAATTGATGGTCTGGACACGTCAACTAATTAATTTAACGTAATATTATTGTACATAATGTAAAGTAGCACACGGAGTAAAAATATTTCAAAAAACTTACTTAGCGGTGGCATTAGGATTGGCACAACCAAACACCACATATCTCCCTGCAGGATTCAGCAGGGGAAGGCTCGATTCCATGGCTGCTGCCACTCCGGTGCAGTCCACTATCACGTCGAATGCCCTCTCCTGCGACTGGATGTCATTTGGTGTGATACATTCGTAGCCCAAACCTGAAAATAATTAATTTTCTATAACATCATCCTGATTCTTCGATTCAGATCGAAATATGTTTAAATAATATCATATTTCTGAATAAAAGTGTTAAAAATGTCATCGCCGTTGCTGGGCCTTGTAGTCGAGGATCCCCTCCAAAACCACTCCAACGTCAATCTTGAACCGTTCTTCCATGTCGATCATGTGATCTTCTGCAAGAAAACAGACCGATCCTAGATGCGCACTCCCTCCAAACAGCCCGATCCTATATAGCACAGTAAACTCTCGATTATTTTGTCATTCTCACTTCCCGACAGAGTCGACCGGTAGAAACTGTCATCCTTCTGAGTATCCAAGGTATTGTAAGGATCTTCTTACACACAGCACAGAGCGATACATCGTAACTCCGAGTTCTGTAATATTTTTATTCTGTCAATAATAGTGGGTTTGAATTTCGAGTAAGAACGAGCCTGCTCTTGCAAAGGCGCTATGCAAATTGTTCTTTTTTTTTAATATGACCTTTTTAAAAAAATTGAGCACCAACAGTAATAGAACTTGTAGCCTATGAGAGAGAAAATAGGTATTTTACCAACTACGAGTAGGTCACAGAGATTTTCAAGTATTGCATTGTATTACACTTTCGTTTTATACTGTATAACCTGGCAGGTTTGCTTATAATTTTCTTATTATATGCAATCTTTTCCAAATGACCAGAAAGGTTTTAAACGAGACTTCCGTGAAAGCCAGACAGGAACCCTTTTAAAAAAGCTAAGTATCTATGGGTATTGATAATAAATCCTGTAATTGAAAGTCAGGTGTCTTATCAACTATGCCACGGAGGTGAGGTGCCTCTCATGTGTACATTTTGAATGCCTCAAAGAATTATTGTAACACGTCAATCAAAACTTCTCATCATCTAAGAACATGCCTCTCATGTGTACATTTTGAATGCCTCAATGAATTATTGTAACACGTCAATCAAAACTTTTCATCATCTAAGAACATGCCTCTCATGTATACATTTTGAATGCCTCAATGAATTATTGTAACACGCCAATCAAAACTTCTCATCATTTAAGAACACGCCTCTCATACATGTATAACAGTTTAAATTTATCCATAATGCCGATCGTAATGGAAAAGAATAACAATTAAATTATTTGAAACAGTTACCAATATTTTTGGCCAAGTGGAGGCGATCCTTGTTGGGCTCAGAGATGACTACGTTCTTGTGTCCCTGCAGGTGGAACAGCTCTGCCCACAGCATCCCAATGATGCCTGCACCCATCACAAGGACTGACTGTCCGATGAATATCCTTCCTGCTCTGTCCCAGCCATGTGCCAGGCAGGATATTGGTTCCGTTAGGGCACCTGTCATTTAAATCATTTTATTTATAAGCATTATTTTTTTAATACAACCTAAGAAATATTAAAAATAATAAATTAATATAAACAAACATGTGATGATCCCTTTTATTAAAAAAATAATAGAAATAACCAAAGTCAGAGCTATCCCTAGAATGAAAATTGATTGACTGGAACTGAATATATGTTGTAGAAATAGGGTGAAAATATAATATAGTATATCCCCTGTTGAGAATCATAGTGAAGAAACTCCAAAAAACCGATTTTTGAGTTAAGACTACCAAATGGCACTAAAATGACGCATTTTTTACGTGCATAAGTGGCACAAGTATATTTCAACTCATTGAAGCGGCAAGGAGTTGAAATATACTTTCGCCACTTATGCACGTAAAAAAGTAGTTATTTTAGTGCCATTTGGTAGTATTAACTCAAAAATCGATTTTTTGGAGTTTCGCCACTATGATTCTTAACAGGTGATATGACTAAATACGTAATGAGATGATAAGGAATATATTATGTGAATTTAAGACTGATGTGTTGAGGAAGATGAAGAAGAGCACTCTTATATTGTAAGGGCATGAAGAATGAATTAATGAAGAAAGACTTACAAAACAAACATATATAGTGCAAAGGGTGGTACAAAAAGACCAATAAAAGCATGGTTGGATCAAGTAAATTATAAATTTAAAGTAAGAAACTTAAAAAGTCAGAGAAATACACATAGGAAAGTCTGGTGCACTATCCTCTATGCCAAGAGTTTCCAAACTTTTTTCGAGCGCAGACCCCGTTACCAAAAACTTTTAAAACCGTCGACCCCCTAGTCATTTACTTTACTTACTCAAATTAATAAGTTTGTACAGTACTCGATATTAAATATTTCACTAGATATCAAACTTTTTGATAACAGGACTACGGATTATGCATTGCATTATCTTGTGCAACATTTAATATTGAAATCTGCGCTGACGAAAATTAAAGCAAAAAAATACAAGCAGATTTTTTTAAATTTTTGACTTTTATGGAATAAATATGTAAATTCAAAATAAGTACAAATATTGACAAATATTCTTAATTAAGTACCTATTGGAATCATAGATATTTTGAAGTAACAAACAAATAGTAGTAGTAAGGGGGTCTATTTTTGCTGTCGTCGACCCCTAAATTTTTTTAATGAAACTATCGACCCCTAGAAAAATCAAATCAACCCCAGGGGGTCGATATCGACCACTTTAACTCTTGCTCTATGCTTATCCCGACAGGGAAATGGTGTAATAATATGTTTGTTAAGGTAATGTACACAATACAGGATATAAGTAAGAAGCATTTGAAATCTGAAAAACTGACTCGTAAGAAGCAATGGATGACAGACCACATATTAAACTTAATGGAACAGCGTAGAGTAGTTAGTACCAGGAATCGCAATAGTGATGAATACAGGAACCTCCAAAGGATTATAAAACGTGAGATCAGGAATGCCAAGGAAGAGTGGATAAAAAAACAATGCGAAGAGTTAGAACAGTATGACCAGATGCATGATGCATTTAATCTGCATAGGAAACTAAAAGAACTGTCCGGTCTTAATAGTAAACCGAGACCATCATGCCTTACAGATGACGCAAACAATCTAATTTTGGATGATTCAATCATTCAAAAGAAGTGGGAAGATTATATTCAGAATCTCTTTAAAGACTCTCGCATTGACATTGAAATGCCACAGTGTGATCAAGGTCCTACTATATTAAAATCGGAATTATTACATGCTATTAAAAATTCAAAGACCAGAAAGGCAGGTGGACCTGACGAAATCTCCATGGAGGTTATCAAGCTGATTAATGAAAATAATGTTGACTGCTTACTCAAACTATTTAACAATATATATGACACAGGGATTATCCCCCAAGATTGGTTAACATCATTATTTATTACTATACCCAAAAAACCAAACCCAAGAAAATGTAATGACTATCGTCTTATAAGCCTTATGAGTCATATACTTAAACTATTTCTGAAGATTATACATGCAAGAATAAGACTGAAATGCGAGCAAGACCTGGATGATACCCAGTTTGGGTTCAGAAATGGCTTCGGTACCCGCGAAGCGTTGACTACAATAAATGTTTTACTCCAGAAATGCCATGATCAAAGAAAAAATGTTTATAGTTGCTTTATTGATTATGAAAAAGCATTTGACAGAGTCAAACATACAGAGTTGATAAAATTGCTTCAAAGATGTAATGTAGATGATAAAGATGTGAGAGTGATTAAAAATCTGTACCGGGACCAAAACGCTGTTATCAGACTTGAAAATGGGACCACTTCACAAAGTATTCCCATTCAGCGTGGAGTTAGACAAGGATGTGTACTCTCACCTACTTTGTTCAACATGTACTCTGACTTTGTCTTCAAGCAGGCGCTGACTGATATAGATATCGGCGTCAAGGTCAACGGTGTAGTCATCAATAACATTAGATATGCTGATGACACGGTTCTACTGGCAGATAGTATAGAAGACCTTCAACAGCTTTTGGATAGGATCAGTTCCACCGGTGAGCATTATGGTTTGAACATTAATGTCAACAAAACTAAGCTGATGATTTTCAGTCGAGAAAGTCATCCAAATGCAAATCTTCGGCTGGGTGGTGTCAATATTGAAAGGGTAAAGCAGTTTAAGTACTTGGGCAGCATCATCACTGAGAATCTGGACCCCGATATAGAAATTAAATGTAGAATAGAAGCAGCTCGTGCAGCTTTTAATAAAATGAAAAATCTTCTCTGCAACGATAATGTAAATTTGAAGCTCAGACAAAGAATGATCAAGTGTTATGTGTGGTCGGTTTTGCTTTATGGTGTCGAGGCATGGACCCTCAAAGTTAATATCATTAACCGCTTGGAGGCTTTTGAAATGTGGATCCACCGAAGGATGCTAAGAATATCCTGGACTGACATGATTAGCAACGTTGAAGTATTGCGTAGAGCAAATACACAGAGAGAATTGTTCACAACAATCAAGCTCCGTAAGACTTCATATTTTGGCCACATAATGAGAGATGAAAAGTATGCAATCCTACAACTTGTCATAAAGGGGAAGATTGAGGGTCGTAGAGGAGTTGGAAGAAGGCAGCACTCCTGGCTTCGGAACATTAGAGAGTGGACCGGGATGAGAGGTGTGGAGGAGCTGTTCCGTGCTGCCCAGGACAGACAAGGTTTCTCCCAAGTGATCGTCAACGTCGGGGGGACCCGGCAGGACACATGAAGAAGAAGAAGGTAATGTACAAAAATACTTTGAAAGAGATAAGCTTTCAAAATTTCTGGGCTCATCACATAACATTGTTATAATCAAGATATACATTCACCAATAGGAGGGTTGAGCCCGGCTGAGAGAATGTCAGATGTTTTTCAACCCACTCCTTAGTTTAAATCAACCATAATAAAAAAAATTAAAAAAACTGTTGATAAAATTATAAACACAATAAATACATCTAAAATTGTTAAAAATATACATAAACACATACATACACATACAAGCCCAGATTCAATGTTAACATAAAGAGAAAATAACAGCCCAAATTTTGAGAAAACATAGAAAAAATTAGAAGATAATAGAACAATATATACAGAATAGTAGGAAAAAAAGAGAAAGAGGAGGATGGACAGGCAATCTTTAATTTGTAAATTGCTCTAAAGGTGTCTTGAAGGCGTTCTAAAAGGAACACACATTGTCCTGTTTCTTCAAGGGCAAAAGTATCTCATTTCAGCATTTGCTGGCCATGGAAGAGAAGGTTCCTCTGTAAAGAGACAGTTTATAACTCATAAAAAGCAGCCGAGTTTCCCTGCTTCTGGTACCATAGCCATGGGTATGTCTAGCCTAATGTAATTTGTCATCGATATATGGTTGTTTTTTAACTATGAGGGTTTTATGGACATACTTATGTGTTTTTTGCTGTTCAAAATACATGGTCCATAGACGCAATCTTCATATTCGACTATAGGGAGGATAAATGCGTGTTATCCATTTTTGAACTTCAATACAGGACAGGTCTTTAAGAATGTGATATAGATTTTTCGAAACGGTGGAAATCCCATTGATATACTTCTTTTTAATATGAGCTTCGAATTTCAGGTCAAAGTCTACGTGAAAATGAACCACAAACCACATACAAACAATCACTCTTTTTGCTTCTGGGACATTGAAATAGATATAAAAAGTATTCAAGTATGGTTCACAAGGTGTGCATGTCAGAAATTGAAGGGAACATGGCTGAATCAAATTAAACAGATTTCGAAAGAGGTTAAAGTGAGAAGTATGTATAATAGAAATGTATGAATGTGGATCAGACACAAGTTGTGTGCTTGATAAGAAAAGTTTAGAGATCTATTCTCTCTGCTTGCGGGTGTAGTGTTATATATATTTGTAAATTTCTTTCTCGAAAAAAAAAAATAACATTAAATTTTAGTAAAATGGTCGGATCAACTTTAAAATGTCTCGTGATTGATGAGATTATCAGGATTGATAATTTTAAGAGTTAAAAAGAAAATAACCTTGCTGCGGAGTGATTCCATCAGGGAGAGACAAAACCTGCGTGTCGGGCACCATGCAGTAGCGAGCCCAACCTCCGTTCCTGAAGATGCCCACGGTGTTGTTGATGCCGCCAGACTTGCAAAGGTGGTAGTTGCCAATGTGGCAGGAGTAGCATACATTACATCCACTATAGAGACCAATAATATCTATTATTATAATACAATGTTATAATGCTGGCTGTAGGCCGAGCGCAGCACCAGATGAGAATAGTGATGTCGGGTAAACCACTAAAGAACACCAAGGAGTTTGTCTACCTCGGGAGCAAAATAACATGGGACGGTCGGTCCAAGAGCGAGGTCGACAGCCGTATACATCAGGCTAGACTTGCATTTAATAAAAGGTCGAAAATAATAGAATCAAATAATATAGACCTAAAACTGAGAATACTCCTCATCAAGACCTATGTATGGAGTATCTTGATGTACGGCTGCGAGACGTGGTGCCTTTCCGAAAGAGATAGACGAAGACTAGAGGCTTTTGAGATGTGGTCCTATAGAAGACTATTAGGAATTTCCTGGAGAGACCGCATCACAAATGAAGAGGTTCTCCAACGAATCGAAGGAGGAAGGCACCTGCTCAGGATCCTGTCCGAAAGGCGTGCAAGATGGATCGGTCATATAATACGACAAGAGGGCCTCTTGCATGCCATAATGGAGGGTATGACCGAGGGGACAAACTCTAGGGGACGCCCACGCCGAGAGTACCTGGAGGACCTGTTGGTGGACGTGCGCTGCTCAACATATACAGACTTAAAAAGAGCCGCACAGGACAGGGGGGAATGGAGGAGAAGAGTTCAAATTGCTGCAAACCAGTCTTAGGACTGCAACCACGGAAGGAATGTTATAATTATTGCCGTGGAGATATTCTAGAACAGCAAGATGGAGGAGAGGCGATTGAGATGGTATGGGCACGTTGGACGCGGAGCACCCGATCACATTGTGAATCAGGCAATCTCCATAGAACTTCTTCAAATAACAACCAGAGGAAGACCAAAGAATTCATGGGTAGTGTAAAAAGATAACCTGATGCAGAGGCACGGCTTGGGGGACGTAGTCCGGGACAGAAGAGCATATAACCTGACGACGAGGAGAGCTGACCCCAACAGTCTTCGCAGACAATGAGTTGGGATGGAGCCAGGGAGAGAGAGATATTCAAGAATTATTGAATTGTTTGAATCAACTTCACTGATGTGACCCCAGGTGCTGGTGTATATGTCGCTATCAATGCTTAGGCACAAAGAAGCAAGTTAGTCAGGGATGTTAATGATAATCTACTGGTTTGTGACTTAATGCGTGTACAAGTCAGAGGGTGGATGGAAAGGTGTGGGTGGAAAAGGTAGACTGAGCAAAACATGATTTCATCAAATGGACAAGATTTTGAAAGAAAATAAAGTGAGAAGTATGAATAATAGAAGATTGTGCATGACAATATGTATTAATATGAAGCAAGCAAAAGTTGTGTGCTTGGATAGAAAAGTTTGGAGATCTGTTCTTTCTGATGAGGGATATGACGGAGTGATATGTACGAGTATGTAATACAAATGATATTTAAACTAACCTATTTGGATCAACAACTACTCTCTGGCCTGGTTTGAAGCTGGCCTTGCTGCCTGCCTTCACCACCAGACCTACAAACTCGTGTCCCATCACAAATGGCTCCTGCTCTTTGCAAGGGAATGCTCCCTAGAAAAAAGTTAAAAATAAATTAACAGTATATACTTTAAAAAGTACTCTGTGTATCAATTGGCATGCCTGTCAGTTCAGTTCGATCCGACTATCACCTACACTGTTATGGGGGACAAAATAGGGATCTCCTCATATCCAATGATTGAATATCGAAACAACTCAAGATTATTATTGTAAGTATAAGGTTTCAGGTGTTCTTTTCATATAAATTTTTAAGTATTATAATTTTTTTTAAATTTATCTTTAATAATTGCAAACTGAAAACATGAATTTATCAAAAACTTTGAATCATAGATTATAATATCGTATTCAAGTGCACGACCAAATAAAAACCAGTGACATCGTCATATTTATATTACCCATGCAAACATGAACAAGTTAATCTGTGTAAACAAATAACCATGTCAAAATCAAATTAGTGACAATTATAGTGTTTGTTTTTAATTTGTACATGTTGGTTGCCTGTGAAAAATAATACATATTTTTTTTTACTACGAGTATTAAACATGTTAACACATCGATCAATAAGTCCCGAGACTAACTACTAAAACAACATTTGTTTGCCAAAATTCTTCTTTATACATCAACATAGTCTCCTTCAAGAGGGATACATTAATTCTAATGCTTTCCTAACTTTTCTATGCCAGCCTTGTAGAACGATTTATCTTTGGTTTCAAAATAGGCGTTAGTTTCGGTAATCACTTCTTCATTGGAGCCAAACCTATTTCCTTGGAGCATATTTTTGAGGTCTGCGAACAACCAATAATCGCTGGGGGGCAAATCTGGAGAATACGGTGGGTGCGGAAGCAATTCGAAGTTCAACTCGTGCAATTTGGCCATTATTACCGCGTTCGATGTATTGTTGTTTCCGTTCCATTGTGAGGAAACGCGGCACCCATTTCGAAAAAAGCTTTTTAATGACCAAATGTTCATGCAAAATAGTGTAAACACTACCAAATGATATCTTCAGGATGTCAGCTATCTCATGTATTTTTACTTTGCGATTTTCCATCACGATTTTGAGGGTTTTTTTTATGTTTTCTGGTGTAACAGCCTCATTTGGACGACCAGAGCATTCAGCATCATTTGTGTCTGTACGACCGCGTTTGAAATCAGCATACCACCGACAAATGGTTGTTTTCGACGGAGCAGGGCCCAGATAACACTTTTCAAGCCATCGCTGAGTTTGAACGGTATTTTTTCCCATTTAAAAGCAATGTTTTATCAACTCAATGACACAATGTTGGAATGTCATGAAAGTTTGACACGTAACCTCTAAAGGATGGTACTAACTGAGAATGGTATGGATTTGTTATTAGAGGCGCCATCTGTTGGTTAGTCCCGGGACTTATTGATCGATGTGTTATTATGCCCCAATATTGCAGAAATATGCTGACAAAACCTTACTTGACTTACATTAATTTTACAGTAATAAAAAATTACAGTGATTTTCCAAGCCTTTGAGAAGTGTCGCTCAAATTCAAATTGTTTATTCAGTGATCATATGATTCGTAATATGATTTTTTTTGTAAAATGTAGTACCCTGAATTTCGAAGTAACAGAGTTATACGGCATATTAAATTTCTTACATAACAATGGCCATCATGTCTAAAAAATAAACTGATAAGAAAGTCTGAACCATAATTTTCTGGAAAGATGACATT
The DNA here is from genome assembly GCA_949825065.1 of Odontocerum albicorne. NCBI lineage: Eukaryota > Metazoa > Arthropoda > Insecta > Trichoptera > Odontoceridae > Odontocerum > Odontocerum albicorne. The sequence continues at coordinate 12,583,900 of OX463866.1, read as the reverse complement.
GCGTGACCTGGAAACTAAAGTAAAGTAAATAAATAACCTTACCTCAATAATATGAACATCAGTACCACATATTCCAGCATATTCAACCTCGACTATGACATCATTGTCATTCTCCAATTGTGGTATTGGTCTGTTTTTAGTGTATTGCAAAGATAAACTCTTTTTATCAAATATCAAAGCTTCCATTTTAATAAAACACTGTAGTCTGTTAGCTAAAGATATCTCAGTACAAATGGTTCAATTAAAATACTGTCATTGAAGACACTTTGAATAGGGTATCTATAATTTGCTTTAAATTCACACAGAAAATATAATAATCATCAATAATGATTTTTTTGCATTAAATTAAATTATAAATATTTGAAAAAATTTATTATGGGTATTTTACATATACAGCAGTTCTCCGTTGACCGCAGGGGCTCCAGACTCCTTTGTAGATGTTGAAATTAGCGAATAATAAACCCCTTCTAAATTAATACCTTCTCCATTTGTGTGACTTTTGTAGTTTGAAGTACAACAATAAAACCAACATGAATTTCTTTAACTTTTTTGAGGGGATTACGAATAGAAGGTTCATTCTTTCCATGCTTTCTATTAATTGTAGCGATTGTTCTTTTTTACAAAACTAAATTTTTTTTTAGCTTTTCATTTATTGGAAGTCATTGTACTCGTAATTTGTTTTATCAAACACTGTTTATTCCACTTTTTGTAATGGTATAACCCTAACGGTTTCAAGGCTTTCACCTCATCTTTAGGGGAGCACAAACTAGTCTTCTTTGCGCTCATCTGATGATGAGGGGAAAACCTTGAAACCAGTAGGTTATACCGTTACAAAAAGTGGAATAAACAGTGTTTGATAAAACAAATTACAACGTCTTTAAACCTCCACAATGTTAATGCCTTAAAACTATAAATAATATATTGGAAATCCTTTACAAGGTCTCTTTACAACCACTAAGTCACCAGCATCACTAGATTTTTGTTTCGGAAGCATTATTATGGTAAATGTTGGTTATAAGAACATTGAGATACCGGCAACAATACGATCGTAGGGAGAGATGGAACATGACTAATTACGTGAGTAACATGACATGAATCTTTGGGTATTTTGGTAGTAGACCGGCCTTTATTCGAGATTCTAGATTTTTTCGTGAGAGGTCAACCGTAAATAAGTAAAACCGTGGATACAAATCCTGCAAATAACAGGAGACCTCTTCAAAATACCTGAGGTCTGAAGATTTAACTGTCACCGTTCCATACTGCCAAAGTTGTCGTGATACTTAAATGAGCATTCGGTATTAATTAATTTAACTTTATGAGATTCAATACAGTTACAGTACCCGGCGGTAAGTAATACACATAGTTTGTAGAGCGTCATCATGACTACGATACCGGACTGTTAGCGCATCGTGCGACAGAGACAATGCTTTACAAACTATGTGTATTACTTACGCCGGGTACTGTAATTTTATGTATATTATTTATTGTTAAGGCATTAACATTGTGGAGGTTTCAAGACATTGTAATTTGTTTTATCAAACACTGGAGAGCACAAACAAGACTTGTTTGTGCTTCCCTGTTGATGAGGTGAAAACCTTGAAACCGGCAGGGTTATACCGTTACATAAAGTGGAATAAACAGTGTTTGATAAAACAAATTACAATAATTTTATTTAATATGATGAAATGGTTTGTTGTTTCAGAAATACTCGACAAGATGGTTGCATGACAGTAAATTGACAATTACATTACTTAATATAAATAAGTAAATCAATATCTCTCTGTGTTATTCCACATTTATCATAACTTTATATCGTTGTTTGTTTGAGATATAGTAATTTAAATGACGGATAGTAATTCACCCTGAAATTTGTAAATAGTTTCTTCGATAACAGAGTGACGGTCATATGTCAATGTTATCTGCTGGCCCGCGCCTAGGCACTTGACTGCCTGCATGCGATAATAATTTGGCTGCCCAACTATAGTATGTTCCGAAAAATCTGATATCCAAAAAAGTGCCAAATGCAATTTTCATTAATTTTAATTTCTTGTGTCTTTAACACTTCCCTTACTGTGCTAAAAAGTTACGCCAGTTACGGTGATGGCTACTGAGGGTACACTAAAAATGTATGTTTTAAATTAAAATTATGCAAAATCTATTAGTTTTTTTTTTTAATTAGCTATAAACATCATTTTATTGTGTAATAAAATGTCGAATAATATAAAATAAGTGTAAGAAATGATAAAATAATAGTTGAAACAGAGAAGTGATATTTCTATAGGAATATAATTTTCCCACTGCGTCGTTCGGTCTGCGCAACGTTCAGAATGCGCATGACTGAAAAGAGGTCTCCAACCTTTTAACACTTCCCTTACTGTGCTAAAAAATTACGCCAGTAACGGCGTTGGACACTGAGGGTACACTAAACATGTATGTTTCAAATTAAAATTATGCAAAATCTGCTAGGTTATTTTTTGTTATTAGCTATAAACATCATTTTATTATGTAATAAAATGTCGAATAATATAAAATAAAGGTAAGAAATGATAAAATAAGAGCTAAAACAGAAAGGCATTTCTATAAGAATATTATTTTTACGCTGCGTCGTTCGGTCTGCGCAACATTCAGAATGCGCATGCGTGATAAGAGATTTCCAGCCTTTTAATTTTTTTTCATAAAATTATACAATAAAATGTAGCGTGTATTTTTTTGGCAATAAAACCATAATTCGAATAAAGACAATAAATAACATATAAACAAAATATAAAATGAATATATAAATTCAAAAATCAAGGTTTTAGGGCGAGAAATTTATATAGTATAAACAAACACGAAATTCAAAATTATATATAAACAAACACGAAATTCAAATCAATAAAATTTATGCAATTTGGAAAATATAAACACTACAGAAAATTTGAAAATAGGACAAACATATCATATAATCAAAGTTTAATCCTGTGGAGAAAGTTATCGCAATTGGGGCATGAAACCACTTTTTTTTTTACTCTATTCTACGTACTAAACACGCACGTGTTTGACAAATATTGCAGAATAGCCTGGTTTTTTTTCTCGAATGTTTTTAATAAAACCCACAACTTCCTCTTTTGAGGACCTCACGGGGTGCCAACAGGGTATTATTTACTAATGTTTCGGATATTGACTCGCCACAATATGTTAAAACTGTATTAAAAGCATCTTGTTGTTGCTATTTTTCCTTTTTAAGATATTGGGCATTGCCAATTCCAAACTTAACTCTCTTTTGAAATGTTTTCGGTGGTATTAATTATTTTGTTTCCACTCTGGATATTTGTCTATCCATAAGAGGTATGCATTCAATGCAGCCATATCTATAATTTCCATAAAAAGACGGAAAGGCCATCTTCTCGTTGACCTTGAGCAAGAGTACTCTCAAGTAATTTAGTCTCCCGTATCTACTCCAATTTTCGTATTATTATAATGATGTATAATTACTATAGTGGCTTTTGTTTTTCTGAATAATCAATTTCTGCATCATTGAATTGAGTGGATAATAATAATACTGCTTTATTTTTTGTGGTACACACGAAACAAGTATTTTATTTTCAGCTACTATGGATTGTTTTCTCTCTAGACGGTATAAATTCAAGTGAGATTACTCTTTTATTTTTTCGAAGCGTGCCAGTTAGAGTTAAACCTTTTAATAAAAGATTATCGGCTAATTTGATGGAGGTAATAAAAATACCTGTGGTTATCCTCCTGTTCGTGCCATACTGCAGTTGAACCATTTCTATAACTACTCAGTTACCTTGATTTATCTCTCTACGATTATTTATCATACCAGAATAAGCCTGTAAATTTGTAATGCGTCATATGCCGCCGCAGTCGGCAGCAACCCAGATTTTGATGCCATATTTACCAAGTTTAGACTTCATGTACACGCGAAATGAACAATTCTCTCTAAAGTTTGGCAAACGTTCATCTACAGTTATATTCGAAGATGGAGAATAATTGCTTTTGCACATATCCATAAACATTTTTGAAATCCACTTAATTGGTTCTAATTTATCTGAAAAAACCCTGATATCTCTCTTCTCGGGTTTCTTTATCATCAAAACGAATATGACTGTAAATATAGATGAATCTATCTCGAGACAGAGCTGTTGTGAAAAATGACTGGCAAAAGGGACTTTCACTTATCCACAATTCACTCAAACATAGCTTTTGTGTTCGATTTCTGCCAGGTGCGAGCAATATTCCAATGAATTCATATAACTCGTCTTTTGATATTGGTTGGTTCTTTTCTGAATGAATTCGATTTAAATGACGATTTGTTTCTTAAACATCACTTTTACCACCTCTTCATTTACAAACAGACAACACATATCTTTTATGGAATGTACATTTATACTTGAATTTCTCAGTCCAGAATCTTCGATGAGAATATTTGATACCCGACCGATGCCTCGAAGATTGAGGTGGTACTCGTAATGAACTCCATTCGAATCCATGTTTTGATGTAAATAATATTTCTTCGTCTTCTTCACTCGTCTCCAAATCAGAATATACTTCATCCTGTACCTCGACAAAATCTTCTGATTCTGATATATTGCCTGTCGCCTTAAATTCCAAATCGCTATCATCGCCGTCGATATTTCCCGCCATCTCAATTATTATATTTTTGAAAATGAAATTATAAATAAAATGTACATTTATTATAAAAAGAGTAATGGTACAATATAACATACCAGATAAAAAATGATAATAGAAAAAACATACCAGATAAAAATAAAAAATAACAATCAGGATTATAAAACTGGTGACGAACCCCTGGAACGGGGCGGTATACAACTGTCAAAAAAGAATGAGTGTTTGACATTTCGTCAATTCGCGATTTAAAATCATTAATTTCTGTTGAATTAACTATGAATGTTTTGTTTCCTAATGACATCATTCAAATCATAGAGGTTTCGATGAGGAATACATAAAGTATGAAGACCCTGCAAGCAGTATATTTCGAGAAATTAAATAAAATATAAGTCATGATCACTCGCTATCCATCACCGTACGGCAAGTGTTAAAAACATGTTATGGTGTCATGTTTATAAATTTTCTAATAAAATAAATAAAATAATAAGTTTTTATTTTGTATTCACTACCGGTTTCAAAGACCTCCATCTTCCTTTTAAGGTGAGGATAAACTAAATAATGTCTAAAATATATTTTTCCTAATTAATTTTAATGTCAAACGTGTTTTTAAATGTAAAATTGTCAATTTTGAAAAAAATAATTTTTACTGTAAATTTGCTCATCAGTATGCTGCAATAACATGTCAAATCATATGCGAGGGTCATCTAGAAAGTAAGGTTACAAGAACTCCTAAAGCCGGAGGAAATTTTTTGTTTCAAAGTTGGCGCACCTGGCGTGTAGGGGGGATCCTAACAGTCAGTTTGTTTGGTCCCACTTGTTTGTCGGCCATTTTGTTCAGCCACAGTAAATTTTTCCGATGGAGAGGTCGTCGCGCGCTCCCGCTTCCTACCGTCCGTGTGAGATCCGCGCGGTCATCCATTTTTTGACTTTGCAGAACAATACCGCCACGAATATCCATCGGGTGCTCATGGAAGTTTTTGGTAGTAATGTGATGAGTCGACAACATGTCACTAAGTGGGTTAGGTTGTTCAGAGAAGGCCGTACTGATACGACGAGGCAATGCAGTGATTTCTGACGAACTTGTGCAAAAAATTGAACAACAAGTGCGAAATGACCGCCGTGCGACGCTTGACGACCTTCACGAAGAATTTTCTGACATTTCTCGAAGTCTCCTTGGTGATATTGTGTCGGAAAAACTTGGTTACGAGAAGTTGTGTGCGAGATGGGTGCCCAGAATGCTCACACCGGAGCACCATCAAAATCGCGTGACCGCCGCGAGTGAATTTTTGGATCGTTTTGCACAGGAGGGAGAAGCTTTTCTGGACTTTATTGTGACGGGGGATGAGACGTGGATGTGTCACTACATCCCAACAATTTTCCAACGATCAGGAGGTCGAGGAAGCTGTGAAGAAGTGGCTGAAAGAGCTGGCAGCGGAGGTCTATGACACTGGCATACAAAAGCCCCAACTACAGAATACCCCAACAGGAGCATACCCCAACTACAGAAATGTCTCAATCTCGACGGCGATTACGTTGAAAAATAGTTTAATATATTTGTGAAGTATCCTGTGAATTTCAATTAAATACAAGCATTTTTCGATCCTACATAAATGTTGTAACCTTACTTTCTGGATGACCCTCGTATTTTAAGAAATATTTTTATAAATTTAAAATTTATATGAATATTTATTTGAATATAACAGAAAAAGGTTTTATGTATAACAGTTACATAAAATAAGTTTTTCCGAGCTTTATGTAACACAAATTCTGATATCGAATTCTCTTAGTTATTAAACATTTCATGGATTTTGAGAGCAAGCGAGAGACGTAAATGTAAAATAGATGCATCTGAAATGTGGTACTGGAGCAGGATTTTACGAATTCCATAAAAAGCAAAGCGAACTAACGCCTCTGTTTTTTTTATAAGATTTATAAATCTAATGATTGCAGCCACCACCTAATCTAATGGCCGCCGGGAATGTTTCTAATCTAAAGGCAACCACCATGTTCTTACCTTTACACTCAACTTGTTTTATTTTTGGTATTATTTTTAATCTGTCAATAATAGTGGGTTTGAATCCAGAGTTAGAGCATACTTGTTAGAATAGACTGTTATCTAAACAGCGCTATATAGATTGTCCTTTAATATTAATTATTATTACAAATAATAAAGAAATCATTCTGGTTTAGCATTGTCAGCAGCTGCCCCTTCATTTGGCTGTCTTCGTGTAGTGCACATGTTTCGTGCCCTATAAGAGCGGGCCTGGTTTTCTGGATATCTCACAACGTACTGAAATATACTCACTGATATGAGGAGTCTAATAAATGCTGTAAATATGCATGCATTGGTAAAAATACACGGACTCACAATGTATGACATAATATGGAATGGAGTGATAAGGCATTAATGTGAACTTAAGGCTGATGTGTTAAGTAAGATAAAGAAGAGTAGGTTGAGATAGTTTGGGTATATAGAACGAATGAGTGAAGAAAGAATAACAGAACAGATATACAGTGCAGATGTGAGTGGAGGGCATGTGAGAGGAAGACCAAGGAAATAATGTTCGGATCAGTTAATGATATTCTGGAAGAAGGAAACATAGAAAGACAGAGAAATTGTATAAGAAGGTGTGTCGACGTATAAAAGGTTATAGATGTGTATTGAGTAAGGAAAGCATGGCTCTCTGTCCTCTCTGCTTACCCCGACAGGGAAATGACGTGATGGTATGTATGTATGTATGTTGTTTGATTGGAAGATGCTTTAAAGCATACAGTGATGGAATAAAGAAGCAACTGTTTGTCATATTGGGCGGCATTGTACTCAAGTAAACTTCTAGAGGTTTAAAAGAACAGTATAATAATGCATACAGAATCATATTTGGGCTGTCAACATATTGTAGAGCTTCCGAGATGTTTGCTCAGAGTCATCTATCAGGTTTTGATGCACTTTTGAGGCAATGTGATCTCCCAACCATAATACGAACTGGCAATTCACTAATAAGGGTTATTACAAGTCAATAATTTTTGCTCCACTACTGAAAAATAGATATATTTTTATTTGTTATTTATAGTTAAGACATTGTAATTTGTTTAGTCCAATACTGTTTATTCCACTTTATATAACGGTATAACCCAACCGGTTTTAATGTTTTCACCTTATCATCAAAGGAGCACAAACAAACAGTCTTGTTTGAAACAGAAAATGAATTTGATGAATTTTTTAAAGCAAGCCAATCCCATTTGCAAAATCCTATTTACATGAATTAAGTTTTTCTACAATCACTGTTAACCAAACAAAGAAATAAATTTTCATTAGAAAATTATTTGTTAAATGTTTCCTCAATCATACCTCACTATGATTTACTAAACATATATAAACGAGTTTCCGATTTAAATATTATATTTGTTTATATAAACAATATATTTTTTTGTAATTTTATTTTAATAAGAAAAGAAATGCTTTGTATTATACTTCGGAAATTCTAGGATGAGTCCTGTGACAGCTCACAAATTGGCCGCAAAACAACCTTGTAATGATGTTCAGTAATTTTAATTGTTTTATCAACTTTAATATAAGCCTCAATTCTAATAAATAGCAAGTTATTTAGGTCAATACATTACATAAGGTTGTACTGGGGCAAATTTGTGAGCTGTCACTGGACTCATCCTAGAATTTCCGAACTATAGTATGCAAATTGATGTTTTATTTGTATTTTTTTTTACATTACTATCAACATCCGGTCCTTTACGACTACCATAAGAGGCTCTGGTTAGGAATCACTGGGTTTCATTACACAGTTCTTGACGTGGGGAACTTCGATGTGGGAGCACTTATTCTGATTGCCCTCCTGACGGTGACCATAGTTTTTTTGTTTGAGTTTTTTTTGATCACTCCGTGTCCTACATCTATGCGAATGAAACACTTTTACGAATACGCCTTTCAGTTTTTTCTAAATACATATAATTAAATACATACTTATTTAACCCTTCCTGTCCTGTGATGTGTAACTAGTACACATTGCTTCTAAAAACATTAATATCTCTATAAATATAATAAATACTGGGTTCAGATTGAATTAAAAAAATAATATTAATAATAATTAGCACTTATCGGCCACATCAGAGATATTTTGTGAAAATCGGAAATAAATTCACCAATGCAATCAAACGTGTGCCAGTGTGTGACGGAGGTACATTCATTCTAAAAAAAACCACCATGGGTGAGAAGCGACGCTGTTCACGTCTCACACTCTCTACTTCGGTAAATGGTAACACAAGAAATAGAATCTCAGTTATCTCATTTTAGTAGCTCGCTGGCTTTCGTTTGAGGTGGTTGCTTCGCCCGTTTTGTGAACGTCGGCCAATGCTTATTTCATATTTTCAGCAATTAAAATTCAATTATTATCACTTTTGACTTCAAATTTAATTAATTTAAGCGATTGGCTATGAATATTCTTATTTTTCCGATTTTAAATAGCTCATTTTTACATGTGTATTGAATGCACAGCACCAGAACGCGCGGATTTTTTTAGCACAGGAAGGAAAGGTTAAAAAGAACCCAAACTAAATTTAACCTGTTCTAAACGATTGAGGGAATATCTCACTGCTTTGAACAAAATTTCATTCCATCCTGTCTTATGGTTCATGAGCATTGTTACGGTGTGGGCTGAAAAACATCTGGTGTCCCCGTGGCTGGGTTCGCCCTATATTGGTGGGGTGTATTTTGGCCGAGGGGATGCTATTAGATGAGCCCAGACCTTTTGATAGCTTCTGTGTCTGATGTATTGTCTGCAATTTATGTGTTTTAGTAGTGTTACTCAGATGTGATCTTGTACATACTATGTTGCTGTCAATAAACCTAATATTTATTTTATTATTTATTTATTTACTCCTATTATTTACTTTGATGACTGCTATCCATCCATTCTTGCACTCTGTGATTCGAAGAGCAGTTATTAATGGTAGTTCTGGTGTCGTCTCTCATTTCAATCAGTCCAATGCATTGGAGCTTTTCCTTTTGCGTGTCATAGGTTCATGCTTCCAGTGATCACAAGTCAAACCAAACTGTCTCCTTATTCACAAGCAATGTGTCTAAAGAATCGGTTAACTTGTCTTAGTCAAAAATCAGTAGGGAACTTTCAGTTCTTCGAGAATGTTCATTATTTGACCATTAGTATTATTTAATCATGAAATACCCATATTTCAAGCTTAATAATTTTGAACACAGGATTGATACAGCTTTTTTAGATTTTCCAAACAAAACAAAATTGTGTTTAGTGGATTAAATATGTTTTGCCTAAATATGTCTGATTGATTTTAATATTCGATAGCAGGAGTCAGCAACTGTTGATCCACGAACTGCATGTGATCTTCAGTTGCTTCTTTTGCGGCTCACAAATATTTAACTATATTTATTGGTAGTAATATTACATGTGGCCCGTATCTTGAATAATTTGAGTAGTAAATGTTATATGCATAATAAATTAATCAATATTTTAACAAAGACTATATTTCAGTTATTTGATTTTTTAACACTTGTTTCAATTTAAAATTGTTCATCAGGCTATAAAGAAGATTTAGAAAAGTTAGCTAAGGAAATAAAGTAATTTCAAAGTTACACTGCATAGAACCAGGGTGAGAAATAAATACATGTTTATTTATCACTCACTCTTTTTATGAAACAATAAAACATTGTTTCTCTAGTTTTCTCGTATTTTAAATATTTTTATACTAAAACATTAACAATTCAAGGTTTTATACTCCTTAACAGTTGCGGCCATATTATTAAAACTAAACATCGAATGTGGCCCGTAAGCATGAAAAGGTTGTCGACTCGCGATATATAGTGATAATTGTAAATAGTTTGATTAAATAATTAAATATGAGGTTAACCTCTAAAAGCCATTATAAAAACGTAACGTAATTAGTTCTAAACAATATGTGATAAAAACATATTCTTCACTGATGACAAATATAGTTTTAGAAACCCGTTAGTAATTAAAATAATTAAGACTTTTTAAAACATTCTTCATGTGACATTAGTTGTTCAGGTGCTTCAAATCTTTATTGTCGCATTGACTTTAAACATCAAAAAATATCATTCGCTAATATTCACACAATAACTATACTCATTTAAGATATCAACGTTTTAAAGCTCATTTTTAATGAGATATTTATACAAGTTATAAATGTTTTATATAAATAGATATGGTTACCAAAAGGTTAAGAAGTAGGTTTTGTTTTTTTAGTATGATATCACTTTAATTTGGTTAGAACTTTCATATCATCTGGTAACACTTCAGTCATATTTCAAAATGGCGAGTGTTGTGTGTGCTTGACGATTTGTGCTACAAAATATTGTGTGTTAACTGTGAATTATGTGTGATTATTCTGTTTTGTTCAACTTCTTGCTGTACATTTAACTTGGGTGAGTACAATTTGTATACAATAATGAAAAAAACATATATTTCTGTCAGATAATATCGATGTTATAACCGCAAATGTCATTATTTTTGTGCAAGTTTTGAATAAAAAATAAATGTTTATTTTCCCCGAAGCTGTCAGGCAAGTTTCCTCGTGGACGCTTCGCGTGTTTATTTGCATTAGCATGGACAGTTTACTGTTATATTTGACTATTCGTAGTTTATTTCAAATCTAGTTCAAGTTTTACGCATTCGTAGAGATGGGTTGGTCGCCAACTACCTATTAAAAAAACAAAGTAATTTAAAGAACTGGAGAACGATATTTTTCTTATTTAAATAATACATTTTTTGTACGATTTGTAAACGAATTTGGAAATACTTAATATATCTCTGTTCTTAACTATTTAATTTTATTTCGAAACAATAATATTTAATAAGTAAAAGCAAAAATCAGAGCTTTTAAATTACCTCAAATTGTACGAATTCCTCATATACTAATATAAACTAGTGTTCAGATAGATAAGTGTTTGTAATCAACTTTCATTTTATGCCATTTAATTTTTTTTAAACTACAAAAATGTATAAAAAATATTTTTAATTAATTAATTAACTATTGTAAAATTAATATAATCAATGTAGACAATTTTTCGATGTTTTAGATCTTTTATATTTGTATGATTCATATTTAAATTAAGTTGTCTTATGTACCATTGTTTCCGTGTTATGTAAAAGACACTTGTGTCGTGAATAAATAAATAAATAGATAAATAATCGAATTCCACGATATATCAAACATGATTAACCATCATTTATTTACAAAGTAACATAAATCGACAGAAACGAGGCGACCCAATCGAAAAGACTTCTTAATAAAATGAAAATATGTCAGAAATGAAACAAATTTCGTGATGCAATATTCCTGAATAACATATAAAGGTGTATTGACGATAAATATGTTCCATACAATGTATTGGTTATTGTGACAGCTACAATTTCATTGGTTGATTGAAGACAAAAATGATATATTCATCTGAGGTCAGTATCGACCGTATATGGCATAAATAAATGCGTATCAAGGAATGCTCTAAAAAAATTACAATTCGACAAATTGCGTGCAATTTTCTAGTAACTCGTAAATCGTATATTGGGTGCACTTCTGTAACAAGTCGATTTTTTTTCGTATAATTACTTATTACACTGGCAAAAGATGTAACACTATTCTGTTCTTCTCTCTTAAACAATGTATCTTCTACCTAGGACATTGTATCAGAGGGTTAAAAACGTTAACTTACCAGTTAGCCAAAGACCTGGGAGCTATCTAGTAGTAATAAGGGTGCTGCATACAGACATATCCAGGTTACAATACCCACTAAACCCTGGTCCCACAAAATAAACCTGTCCAAACGAATTGTGTCTAATATGCAGGATAAGAATAGACCACTGTCTGAAAGGAAGCCACATTTATAAAATCCATATAGAAGAAAGCCCTACATGCACGTGTGGAATGTGTACAGAGACCCTCGACCATGGTTTTCTTTGAGTGTCCTCTGCGCACCGCATACAACCTTTACTCAATTGTAAATGCCCCCCGTCCGTTCTACATGTCCCATCTACTCGTGCTCAATTCTTCATGAATGTTTAGTCACATATCTGAATTACAATAATTGTCTTAAACTCTTTAAATATTTAGAACTACAGTAGTTCTTACATATTCGTATACTGCCTCATTTCCTTCAAATTGTTATTGGCACAAATCATCCCCTTTATAGGATGGAATGCCTAATTAACTAATAATTATATTCTATACATACATACCATGACGCCGCTGCCTCGCTGGGGTAGGCAGAGAGGACAGAACACCAAACTTTTCTAATCATAATACGTCTCGCCTCTTTCTACACCCATACAGCGAGCGCATACGATTTCTATTCCTTCTTACTTTTCCTTCTTTCAAACATCATTCACTTGATCCTACCATTCCTTCCAGGGTCTTCCTCTACCACGCCTTCCTCGTTACTGTGATTTTTTCATCAAATATTATAATAAAGCTAATAATTCTCAATTTCCGTCTCGTTTGATTTTCACCGCCCGTAAAGGGATGATCTAATGGAGTGTATTTTGACTCATTTACGATTTTTTTTTATTTGAAACTTTCCACTAAATATTTCGGACATCAATCCACCGAGAAATAATTCTTATAGCGCTATTACGCAGTATGAATATAGCGCTGTAATAAAACGCTGCCTAATAAAAGCCTACAACAGATTAAAGTTGCCGATAATTTATTTATTTATTAACACAATAAACGTCCTTAGCTTAACATAATAAAACTTGAAAATCACAAGATTACGTGCCCTCAAAAAATCTTTTAATTTATGATACATATATCTTTCAAGATATGTCAAAACATACCAATGCACAACAAAAGCTATCAACAATATACTCGTAAGACTTAAATAAGGGTCTTTCAAATTGTAGCGGTTTCTTTAATTCTTTAATAAAACACAGATGGCGTCGCGAACTTGTCTGGGTCTTGTGACATTTGAGAAGTGTAATGTATGGCATTTATAACAATAGAGTCGTATACAATACAACAACGTGTTCAAATTGTTGAATTGTTTTATGTATTGTAATCTCCGGAAACGGTTATGTTAATTGGCCACCAAGATCATGTGATCTGACACCGTTGAACTATTTTCTCTAGGGTTACGTGAAAAGCCAGGTCTATAATAATGACCCCCGATCAATTCCTGAGCTCAAGGACGAAATTATTTGCGTTATTGATGAGTTAGAACTGCAATTATGCCAAAATGTCATCGAAAATTTTGACAAAAGAGTGGATATATAACATGGAATAATAAGTTGATATTTTTTTTCCGATTGGTGATTATATAATGCCCCGTTGCATACTCTCATCAACTTGATACACAGTGAGACTCAATTACACTACCCGGCGGTAAGTAATACACATCGGGTTTAAGAAAGAGACTGTCGGCCATAATCGGCTAACTTCGGCTTTGTAGAGCGTCGTATCTGTCATTCATACACGTGTTCCGTCGCGATTTGTCAGTCGTTGTCAAGCGTTCTAGAGACAGAGATGACGCTCTACAAAGCCGAAGTTAGCCAATTATGGTCGACAGTCTCTTAAGCCCGATGTGTATTACTTACCGCCGGGTACTGCACATGTATGTATAACGCGAGTCAAACTCCGCATACTTCATCATTCCAGACAGATCAAAAAGTCCATACCGCAATGTCCCACAATTAATCAACAAAAACACATCACACTCGAGAGTTTACATAAATCTTTGTTACAAGACATCCCTCCTGCAAGCCCAAGCACTCAAACTCCGGTCGCAATGAAAACCACGCTCCGATCCACTGCCTGAATTCGGCACCCTATTGCATTTCATGGGAGATAAATAGGCATATTGCTTTTGGGTAAAAGGTGTTCTTACTCCAGGAATGGTGAAGATTTGATCAGTTGCCACGCATGTTTTTTCTCTTTTTCTTAATGATAGTGCCAGATAATGGATTTGAAAAGTGTAAATTGGCTACGTTAAGGACCCGATACCCGATTGGGATACCGGACAGGAAGTTTATTAATTATTTTTATGATTATTTTTTGGAAAACCTTCAGTATGTGTTTCTTTGTTCAAGTGCAACACCCTCAGACTGAAATACCGTAGGAAAGTGTCGACTGACATAAAACGAAATATTTTCTTTAAGAATATTTTTTCTGAGTACATTTCAAATTATATGGAAGATATACCCGAAAGTCTTCGGATTTTTGTGCTCAAAGCGTTGTTTATATGAATCTCCCAGCGAAGAAACTGATCAACAATACACGATATTTGCACCAGATGGCACAAGTCGGAGTCGAATTTAGAATAGCATCTCCCGACTCCTGACTCCGACCCAACAGTCCTCCTTTCATCCACAACATGCCAGACGACCAACCATACGAGGTATAACCTAACGTCGTATCAAATTATAAAATGTCTACTTGTCGCAGTGTTGCCTTAGCGGGGCGCGGTGTCATTGGTTGTAATGCGATATATCAAAGATTAAATAAATAATAAAGTATTATGTACGTTGAATAATTGATGGTTTTCAATAAAACGAATACGCGGACGGCGAGCACTTGTATGGTTGGGTTTCCAATACTGGATAAGGACGAAAATCTAATTAGGAATTCTCCGCACGCGGGTCGCTTCTAGCATCCCGCTTGAAACACGTTTCTGCATCAAAGAGTCAATCCGCAAATATTGTTTTTTTTATATTATTAGAAATGTCGAAAGATATTCGATGACTTAATACTCACAATACAACGGCTGATGACATGGCAGTGTTAGCGGTTAGTGAGGATTAATTAAAGAATCTGATAAACTAGATTAATGTCTCAGTCATGTGTCGTTTGCGTGGTGGCAAGTCTACCTTTACAGAATGGGTATTGTTGCGGATTCCGACTGCGATTGTGGTTGATATTATAGATCATGTGTTTTTCGTCTGTTCTTTGCGGGACATATTTGATTTACTATACTCATAGAAGACTATTAGGAATTTCCTGGAGAGACCGCATCACAAATGAAGAGGTTCTCCAACGAATCGAAGGAGGAAGGCACCTGCTCAGGATCCTGTCCGAAAGGCGTGCAAGATGGATCGGTCATATAATACGACAAGAGGGCCTCTTGCATGCCATAATGGAGGGTATGACCGAGGGGACAAACTCTAGGGGACGCCCACGCCGAGAGTACCTGGAGGACCTGTTGGTGGACGTGCGCTGCTCAACATATACAGATTTAAAAAGAGCCGCACAGGACAGGGGGGAATGGAGGAGAAGAGTTGAAATTGTTGCAAACCAGTCTTAGGACTGCAACCACGGAGAGAGATACTCAAGAAAATGTAGCATGGTCCCTGTGACGTTTGAAATGTCATGTCTCAAAGGGGTGGGGTAAAATCGTTTTTTTTATAAATCGAAAAATTGTTTTTTTTTCTAAACTGACGTTTTAATTCCTAATTTTTCATTATACTGACTTTCTAAAGTATTGTATGATTTGTATCTATCTTTAAATAGGTCAAGATCCACTATGAATTAATACTAATTACGAACATTTAATTTTATGTATAAAAAAAATCGAAAATCCAATTATCGTATATCGCATCCCTAGCCAATGCAGGCTAACAACGAAGTGACTTTTGACGAACGTCGCCAAATATTATTTGATTTAACAAATTGACATATTTTTGCTAATTTGCAAAAAGATGTATTAATTTGTGCCATTATTGTTAGTTTTATCTAATGTTTATTATCTAATTATTAGTTTTATCTAAATATCTTGCTATTTATTAGAATCGAGGCTTATGTTAAAGTTGATAAAATAATTAAAATTACTGAACGTCGTTACAAGGTTGTATTGGGACAAATTTGTGAAACGTCACAGGGACTGTGCTACATTTTCTTTAGTATAAACACTATCTTTTCTGCGTCTTATGAATGTTTCTTCTTTCTTTGTGGAACTTTTCCACTTATAGATCGATTCAATTATTGAAGTTGAATTTTAATTTTTGATGCCCTCCGTGACCTAGTTGGAACGACGCCTGTCTTCCGACCGGTTACGGGTTTGATTCCCGCTGGAACCCAGATTAAAAAATAAAGTTTTTTAGACCGGTTTTCATTTAAGGCACCATAAACACCTTTCTGGTTGGTTGGAGAAGATTGCTATAATGTATATTCAAATTATTAACATCAAAATATAACTACGAATTTATACATAAAAAGTTTTTTTTAAGAGAACAAATACATTCTATGTTTTATGGTGACGCAGACGTCGGATACAGTTACAGATCATTAGATAGTGGAAGATCGCTTCGATTGGGTGGTCCATTTTTTTTTGTTTGCTCAGGGGTACGCTCTCAATAGCTCAGTTGGTGAATACGGCACCGAAAATAATCTTAATTCAGGATGGTGTAAATACTGTTGTTGTCGGGTCCATTGAACAAAAGTTTCAAGGGGTTGACAATGAACGCTGTTTGAATTTACTCGCTCTCAAGGTAGACAGTTGCTTGGATCTCGCATGCTTTTATCTCTCATTTGACATAATACTCATAATATGCGATATGCGTACTCTTAATGAAAGACGACGCGGAATTTAAGAAGCGTATCATACTTCGATATACGAGGGTGAGTAAAAAATTATCCGCATTCTGGCTGTAGATTTTTTTAAATCAACTTTTAAAACTGACAAATTCACAATTTTTTCGAGATAATCTCATTGATTTTCTCGAGCTTTCGGGTTCTCTCATTAACACTTGCCACCCTGTGATGGATAGCGAGTGACCAGGACTTATATTTTGATTAGTCGACGTTTTAATACATAATAAAATGATTTTTATAGCTAATTACAAAAAACAACCTAGCAGATTTGGCCTAATTTTAATTTAAAACATACATTTTTTACTGGATGCTTAGCGTCCAGCACCGTGGCTGACGGATTTGTTTAGCACAGTAAGGCAAGTGTTAAAAAAATATTTAGGCTGAGCTTCGAGCCACGAATGCACTGCTGTCTTCACTTCTTCATATCAGATGTGAATCTTTGTCGTCTTAGGGCTGTTTTTAGGGGACTAAACAGCTTCAAGTCCGATGGTGACAAGACATGGATTATCTCTACGAACCTGAGAGTAAACGTCAGAGTATGGAATGGAAACATCCTCAATCGCCGAACAAGAAAAAGTTAAAAAGTCAACCATCAGCTGGTAAATTGATGCTTACAGTTTTCTGGGATTCTCAAGGGCCGGTATTGGAACACTATCAGGTAAAATGTTCAACAATCAACATCGCTCGTTACAGTGATGCTCTCGCTGAAGAGCTGAAGCCTAAACTTCGGATTGAACGCAGAGGACTGCTATCCAAGAGTGTTGTGATCTTGCATGACAATCTACGTCCGCATATCTTTGCCCACATTGTCGACGCTTTGCAAATACTTCGTTTCTTAAGTTGTTAAAGCATCCTGCTTATAGTCTTGATCTTGCTCCATCGGACTTTCACCTGTTTGGTCCCCCGTAAGCAGCCCTACGAGGACGAAGATTCATCTCTGATGAAGAAATGCAGATAGCGGTACATTCGTGGCTCAGCCTAATATATTTTTTAATAAATATAGGTTTATTGGTAGTTTAGGGACTTGTATTTCGTATAGAAGGATGTTGGTTGTTTGAATAAAAGTCGTCGAGATCGGAATAAGTAAAGAGAAAGTTTATTGTAAGCGTCTGTATTTATAATGTATAGAACGGCGCAGAACATGTCGCTGTCTCGCTTCCGCTGGATACATGTTTATTGTTGCACGATCTATATACATTTCATACTACGGTCTGCAGGAGAGGCAAGAGATATATCGATGTCTCGCTCTTCGCTACTAGTGATTTCAATGAAAGCGCGGGCGACCTTTGCCCGGCGCCGTCTCGCACTCGCCACTTATTCGCCATACACTTCAAAAACACATAAATGGCAGAAAATAAATTTAAAGCTTTTAAAATATCTGGGATCATCTAATAACATCCCCCCGGCCAAGATACACCCCACCAATATAGGGCGAGCCCGGTCGCGAGGACACCATATATTTTTCAGCCCACACCCTTAATGAGGGAATACGAAAGCATGTTGACAGATGTACAAAGTGTATTGAAAAGCAAGGAAATTATGTGTTTGTCTTTTCTAAAAGTTTGTCAAAATAAACTCGACAGCCAGAGCGCGGATAATTTTTGACTCATTCTCGTATTACTCGTATGCAAATAATCTGACGTACTAAATACAAAAAAACCGCAAAAACTGAATAACGGGAAATATTGCACAGACGTAAATATACATATATCCTGCGAATGTATTGTAGATAGAAAAGTTTCGTTAGCATACGTACATACATACCATCACGCCATTTTCCTGTCGGGGTAGACAGAGAGTACAGAGCGCCATACCTTCATATCTCGACACACGGTTGTAGAAGAGACTAAAGATACACATAAGATGTGTATCTTTAGTCTCTTCTACAACCATACGATTTCTCTGACTTTCTACGTTTCCTTATTTTAGAATATAATTCACTTGATCCAACCATACTTTCCTTGGT
The DNA here is from genome assembly GCA_949825065.1 of Odontocerum albicorne. Taxonomy (NCBI): domain Eukaryota; kingdom Metazoa; phylum Arthropoda; class Insecta; order Trichoptera; family Odontoceridae; genus Odontocerum; species Odontocerum albicorne. The sequence continues at coordinate 12,564,726 of OX463866.1, read as the reverse complement.
CTTCCTTTCCACGCATACCACTCACATTTGCACTATATATCTGTTTTGTTGCCTTTTCTTGATTCATTCGTTTCATATGGCCAAACCATCTCCGGGTGTTCTTCATCTAACTCAACGCATCAGCCTTAAGTTCACATTAATCCATTATCTCTTGATTCCGTATTCTGTCATATGTTACAATACATTGTCAACAAACTATTTTATCTCCTTTAAGAGCTATACAGTCGGTCCAGCAATTTTAATTTTTTTTATTTATTTACTTTATTTATTTAACACTTTTATTGCAATACAATCTGGCGGGCTTATTGCTAAGCGGCAATCTCTTTCAACCAACCAAACAAAAGTAAATGAAGCAAGTTACGTGGTCGCATAAATCTTTCAAATGACTATCCATCCCCACGAAATCCATAAACACATACGTGAGCACATGCCCACGAACCCCATAAAGACGGACAATCACCCGAACATTATTTTTCATATAAAGTGAGATATCATCAATCAAAAGGAAAGGAAGGCATGGTGGAGAGGAAAGGAAAAGAAAAATCAGGAATGAAACACGTTATTTTACTGACTAGAAATGAAGAGTTTTTTCAGTCGCTTCTTAAAGCATGCCAAGGACGGAGCGAGTCTTATATTGGTTTGTAACTGATTCCAGAGTCTCACTGCATGGACAGTAAAGGACGACGTAAAGAAAGAGGAGCGGTGAACTGGAAAGGCCAATAAACAATCTCTGTTTGAGCGTAGCGCTAATCCATGATTGGAAAGACGCTGAAAATTTTCGGCGAGATAAGAGGGTGCGGCGGGACAGTTCAGGATATTATACAATAGAGACAGTATGTGAATTTGGCGTCTATTTCTAACATTCAACCAGTTCAATGCCTTTTCATCCCGTACGAAAAATACACGGAGTTACAATGTATGACAGGATACGAATTGAAGTGATTAGGAATGAATGTGAGCTTAAGTTGCGTTGCGTTGAGTAAGATGAAGAAAATCTCTGTGATGGTTTGGGCATATGAAGCGAATGAATGAAGAAAGAGTAACAAAACAAACATGTAGTGCAAACGTAAGTATAAGGCATGTGAGAGGAAGACCAAGAAAAGTAGAGTATGGTTGGATCAAGTGAACAATAGTCTGATAAAAGGAAACGTAGAAAGTCAGAGAAATCGTAAAACTTATATGAGAAGGTGTATGAATATCGAAAAGCGTAAGGATGTGTGTCGAGATTGGAACGCCTGTCACTATGTCCTCTTCTTAGTTCGACAGAAAAATGGCGTGATGGTATGTATGTATTTTTGGGTTTTTCCAAAGTTAATACTATTTTTTTTAAAGAATAGCTATGACCGAAGTCATAGGTATCCTTATACCCTCGAACAATTGGCGGAAAAAGTGCCTGTGTCGTTCGAGGGGAGTATCACAGTGCGGGGTTCGAACCGACGACCTTCCGCACGGAAGTCCAGTGCGTTGCCGCGCGGCAATGCACCTCAAAATAAAACATAGATTTTTTTTCTATTGGATGTTAACATAATTTGTGTCAGTTTTTTTTTTCAATTTAAAAATGAGCACCACTAATTTTGGTTTTATACATACGAGTATATCATACATTAACATAGATTCCATATTTTTATAAACTGTATCTTCAAACAGAGAATTGTTTATTGACCTTCCCAGTTCATCGCTATTTTTTTACGCTGTCCTTTACTGTCTATGCAGTGAGACTCTGGAATCAGTTACAAATCAATGTTAGACTCGCTCCGTCCTTGGCATGCTTTAAGATGCGACTAAAAAAACTCTTAATTCCTTGTCAGTAATATAACGTATTTCATTCCTGATTTATCTTTCCTTTCCTCTCCACCATCCCTACCTTTTCCTTTGATTGATGATATCTCACTTTTATTATGTTGATATCTCTTATTATGTTGATTGATGATATCTCACTTTTATTATGTTGATATCTCTTATTATGTTGATTGATGATATCTCACTTTTATTATATTTTATTTATAGTTAAGGCATTAATACTGTGGATATTTAAAGACACTGTAATTTGTTTTGTCAAACGCTATCTATTCCACTTTATACAACAGTATAATCCTACTGGTTTTAAGGTGTTCACCTCATCATCAAGGGACCATAAACAAGAGTCTTGTTTGTGGTTCTTGAAACCGGTACCTAGGGCAATTTTTTTGAAATTTATTTATTTATTGTTTTTACACATGACAAGAAATATCATTTATGAAAAAACAACAGGTAATTTAATTCGGGCACACAATTTTAACGGATCTGGGTTTGTTGCCTTTCATTTGTCGTGTCCCCAGTAAACTAGGATTTTGCCTGTATCTCACACTGAGGACATGTAGCATGAAAAAATAAATCAATACTTCTTTCCGATTTTTGATTATACTCGTATATAACCCCGTTGCACATTCTCATCAACCTGACAAACAGTGACACTGAATTACATATGTATACATGACGCGAAATCAAACTCCTCACACTTCATCACTCCAGACAGACCAAAAACATTCACCCCACAATGTACCGTATATAATCACAAAAATAAAAAAAACAAAAATATACAATAAAACAATAAAAAATATCGTTATATAAAGTGGAATAAACAGCGTTTGATTAAACAAATTACAATGCCTCAACAATTAATGTTCTAACCGTCAGAATGTTTCCAATGAAGGAGTAAGGTGTGGGGCAGCGAACTAAGAGTTTTTTCAGTCGCTTCTTAAAGCATGCCAAGGACGGAGTGAGTCTTATATTGGTTTGTAACTTATTCCAGAGTCTCACTGCATGGACAGTAAAGGACGACGTAAAGAAAGAGGAGCGGTGAACTGGAAAGGCCAATAAACAATATCTGTTTGAGCGTAGCGCTAATCCATGATTGGAAAGACGCTGAAAATTTTCGGCGAGATAAGAGGGTGCGGCGGTACAGTTAAGGATATTATACAATAGAGACAGTATGTTCTAACCGTCAGAATGTTTCCAATGAAGGAGTAAGGTGTGGGGCAGCGAACCCGAAGAGAAATATTCACCAAAAATCGTTGTCAATGTTTATTGAAATTTCGAAAAAAAAAAAAACTTTTAAAACTTGTGGATAAAAAAGCCTTGAACATATTTGAGCATAGTTTTCTTTATTATATTGTTTACTAAACACTTTAGTGGCGAAAGTTTTTTTGAACGATTTCATATCGATCGAGAGAGACAAGTCAATCAGTTTTGGATCTGTCCGTCATAGTGGAGACGGCCCCGCCCCGCAAAGCAGCCAGCCAGCATGTGTTGTGTGTGTGGATAGGGTGACCTAGTTTCGATGCAACGATGCGCAATGCATTTTGGACAACGCCGCGTGTCGAATATACAACTTCGTACCGAGCTGTCTCTGTTTCTTCATCACAAACACAATGTGGTGCGTTAACCCAGTTGTTCCCAACATATTTTAATCGCGAAATCCTTTTTCACTTTGATAAAAAAAATGATCTTGACATGTTTTACTGATTATAAGTAAAATAAATATATCGTCTTCTTTATCGCGTGCTCAATACTGCGTGTCGTGGTTCTCTGCTACGATATATCTGGAACACCTGTCTACATTCCTCCCTGTCCTAGGCCTTGCAGAAGAACTGGAATGGCAAAAGATGAAACTGGAAAATGCACGGAATAGCAGAACCATTACGAGGAAAATGTGCCTAGATAAGTCTCTAGTCTTCGCAATAGGTATGTATGTCGCGGGGATTTGAACTCAGAGAGCAAGCGAGAGATGTACCTATAGAATAGATGCATTTGAAATGTGGCGCTGGAGAAAGGATGTTACGAATTCCATTGGACAGAGAGGCGGACTAACGCCTCTGTACAACACTATACAAATACTACAATAGGTGGATGGCTGCCGATGAATGCTCGGAGATTTTGGCTCACTTGATGCTTTCCGGTGAAAAGTAGCAGGTTGATGAGATTCCTCTTTAGCAGGTAGTAGATGGCTGCAAGTAAAAGGCATTAGACTGGAGTAAACTGAGAATATATTTTTTGACTTTGGCGCTCCTTATGTGTGGCCAATCGCTCATCGCAAGCGCCTGTTTTCGCCCATGCATGCCGTCCTGACTTGCGAGATATCATAATTCTCGCACGTTTTCGCAAACATGGGCCGGCCGACTTTTGATACTAGCTTGCGTGAAGGCCGCGCATAAGGAACATTTCATTACGACCATGACACAGCACGTACATCAACAAACATCGAAAAATATCAAATAACATCAAAATATAAACAAACAGGAAAACAAATAAATAATATGTTTTGGGTGACGCATACGTCCGATAACAGCCTCCATTATCGAAAAACTTAGAATCAGTATATATACCTTTGACGAGTCCTCAGATTCTTTGGGCACATTAATTACGTGGCCAATGAAACTGTTTGGAAAGGCTTGTGGTTACTTGAAGCGTGGAAGGACGACGCACAAGAGGAATAGTCCCAATTGGTTGGACTGACCAAGTTAGTGTAATACAACTGGACCTCCCTTAGAACCGCGGAGTGGAGGCGTGGATAGTGGACAGTCGTCAGAGGCTATCATGGGAGTCACGATGCCCAGTCATGAGCTACACGACAGGATAATGATAAAGGACTAAGCTTAAATATATGGTATGATTGCGCTAATCGCAATGTTAAGCCGAGCGAACCGCAAAAGATGATGCGTAGTGTGTTGGTATACAGAGAACCACAAGTTTCTCCAAACTGTTGCCTTGGCCATAAACAAATTGTCCAAAGTTCCTAAGCGTAGTCCAGTTGCGTCTCTTACTTGATCAGTCCAACGCATTGGGATTCTTCCTCTTTTGCGTCATCTTTCCATGCCTCCAGTAACCATAAATCTCTCCAAACTGTCTCCTTGACCACGAGCAATGTGCCCAAAGAATCGGAGGACTCGTCGAATGGATACTGTCAACAATATGTCAGTGAGTCCCAGTTCTTCGGGAATGGAGGTGTTAGTTCGCTTTGCTGTCCATAGAATTGGCAACATCCTTCTCCAGCACCACATTTCAAATACATCTATTCTATAGGTACATCTCTCGCTTGTTCTCGAGAGTCCAAGCCTTTTTCCCGCCATACATAAATATTGCGAAGACGAGAGACTTGGCTGTGCGTATTTTCGTCGTGATGTTGGATTCATATTAAAATGTCGAAAAATACGCTGTTTTCGATTAAAAATTAAACGAGAGAAATACTATAAATAAAATGGAATATTGTGCACAGTTTCAAGAATACCCAAATAGCAAATAATGTAATAAATCACAATTTATGTTAAGCCATTGGAGTATGTTTGTGTATGTGATCATATTTTTTTAGACGAAAAACAAACCGAAGACAGATTTTGAAACCTCGCCATTCTATCCCACAGCTCCTCACTAGCATCCGTGGCCTGGTGGTAAGACACTTGTCTGCCGATCCGGAGGTTGCGGGGGTTCGATCCCCGCTGGAACCCAGATTTTTTTTAAATAGGATTCCAATATGTTTAACACTTAGGGCCTATAAAACATATTTCTGGTTGGTTGGAAGAGATTGCCACATGGCAATAAACTCGCCAAGGTAAAAAAAAAATAGCATCGAGTTACGAGTAACAAACATCCCCAAATTCAAAAACGTATTAAGTAATTCTTCGATTTATGTGGGTAATTGGTTTCAGCAATACAGCACAAATAGAGCCATTGATTGGTATGTAAAATAGGTGATAATTAAATTGGGTGGTATGTAAAATAGGTGATAATTAAATTGGTTGGTATGTAAAATAGGTGATAATTAAAAAGAATCGAGGTGCATGGCCGTGCGGTAACGCACTTGACTTCTGTGCGGAAGGTCGCCGGTTTGAATTCCGCGCTGTGCTACCTCCTAATTTGAAACTATTCTGAGTTTATTTAACTTAACTAAGGTCAAGAGACAAAAAAAATTACATGCATACATGAAACATCACGCCATGTCCCTTTTGAATTTGGCAGGGAGGATACATTTCCACGCTTCTCTATCCATGAGCGCAACTTTAGTCTCTTCCACGTCCATATATCACGTCATACATACACTCCTGTTTCTCACAGTTCTTGTAATTCGAAAATATAAATTCGACCTTAATAAGTATGAACAAATCTCAAAAAAATTTGATGTGCATGGCCGTGTGGTAACGCACTGCACATATGTGCGGAATGTCGCTCGAATGTCACAGGCATTTTTTCTGCCTATCATTCAGGAGTATAAGGATACCTATGACTTCGATCATATATATTCGGATCCATTACATTGGTGTGGCCGATGATTTTGCTGGTGTACAACGGTTCACTCACTTCAAGAGGAGAAAGAAAAAAAAATAAAGAAACTCCACAGCACAGTTTCGCATTCGAACTTGAATTGACGTTGGAATGGCCAGGAGATCATTTACTTCGAGCCTAACAACGAAGACGACGACATGTATACATAACATTGTTTACCAAACAACGTGTTACCATCACGTTGTTTCCCTTCTGGGGTAGGTAGAGAAGACCACGTGTTAAACTTTTCTATGTCAACACACATATTTCGCATCTTCCACACCCATATACCTTCTCAAGCAGCTCCTACGATTAATCTTACTTATAATTTTTTCTTTCAAAATATTCACTTGATCCAACCATATTTTCCTTGGGTTTCCTCTACCACGCCTTCCACTCCCATTTACATTGTATATTTATTTTGTAAGTATTTTTTTTTCATTCATTCGTTCTACATGTCCAAACCTTAGTCAACACATCAGCCTTAAGTTCGCATTTATCCTTAATTATTTAATTCCGCATGATGTCGTATATTGTCATCCCTTGTAGTCTTCTCAGTGCAAGCATTTCTACAGCATCTATTCGCGTTCTTTCAGCCTTTATCCTCGTTTCGCTCCTACACGTCAAAGTTGGCACTAAAATACTGTTGTGGACTACTCTGCCATCATTAGCAAAAACCCAGCTAAACGGGAAAAAATCAGAAATTTAACTAAGTATGAAGCAATATCCCATATCAAATTCTGGACCACAATCCATAAAAAAATACAGAAAACCATTTATTTCAATACAAAAATCGACATGTCTTCTTTAATTTAAAATAATACTAGGTTTTTCTAAGCGAAAAAGCAGTAAAATGTGATTCATAAGCAAAAAGACAGCAAGTGCCTATGCGTTTGCTGCGTCATCCCGTGTATTCTTCTCAGTGCAAGAATTTCTACAGCATCTATTCGCGTTCTTTCAGCCTTTATCCTCGTTTCACTCCTACACGTCAAAGTTGGCACTAAAATACTGTTGTGGACTACTCTGCCCTCATAAGCAAAAACGCAGCTAAACGGGAAAAAATAAGACCATTTATTTCAATACAAAAATCGACATAATGTCTTCTTTAATTTTACAAAATACTAGGTTTTTCTAAGCAAAAAAGCAGTAAAATGTGATTCATAAGCAAAAAGACAGCAAGTGCCTATGCGTTTGCTGCGTTTTTTTTGCTTATGAATCATATTTTATTGCTTTTTTGTTTATGAATCACGACATTTTTAAGCAGCAATGAAAAACATGAGAGTACAGTTTTCTCAAAACTTAACTTTTGCTATTAGCTGCGTTTTTGCTTATGAGGGCAGTACTCCGCAATGAACATCCTTAAATACAGAATTTACTGACATTTTTTGGACCAACGCACTCTTGCATTTTCTTAACATGCGACAAATCCTTTCTTTGTATTTCTGAACCACTTACATCTACACTATATATTATATTTGTTTAATCAGTCTTTCTTTATTCATTCGTTCCACATGCCGAAACCATCTCAGAGTGCTCTTCTTGATCTTGAATAGGTTCCCCCTACACCTGAACTAGGCTGATGAAGTAGTATCTTGTACTTCCAGATTTATAGTTATTCAAGTTGGGGTTTCAACGCCTCCATTCTGCTCTGCGTGATCCAGGGATGGGGAATTGATAACAGTATTACATCGCAATGTTTCGAGACTTGGCAAAAAAAGTCTGCGTACATTGGAGACACTCCAACATAGAAATGTGGGGCGCAGACAGACGGGCTGACCCGACAGTCTGGAGAAAGTAATCTTACAATATCGTATTGTATTGTATTGGCGTCTGAACGAAAGCGTTCACCATGTTACGTTAGTCATACGCGAGTTATATTTTGTTTCACATCTATGCATATTTCATACTTTACGGGATGTTAAATTATTCTGCTCAACATGTTTGAACTTTTTTTCCAAAACCTATATAAAGCCTTTCGGAATGTTGTATCGCGTGGGTTGGCTAATGGTGCCGAAGTTTCCAAAACGTTGCAGTTTTCATCTTCAGAGCTGTAATCACTTCGCCATAAGTAGATGTGCACCGGATACTGCTTGAAATCTCAACTGTAACGTGAGCGCATGGTTCCGTTCCACCACGGGGATAAAAACTCATCAAGCTGCTCCAGTTTTCAGTGTTCTTTTTTAATAAACATCGTTTAACGCATTGCTGGAACATATGATCATAACATTTTTCTCTTATAAAATCTAAAATACGTGTTTTACTGTTATGCAAGTGAACTTGACTAAATTTCGGTAATATTTTGTACGAGGGAAGGAGGAAAATTTCGCGGAATAAAGGGGTTAAGGGAGGGCATCACAATAACTGCAGAGTACTACTATGTTCGGCTGATGCAGTTAAAATAAGCTGTGAAAGGGAAAAGGAGTGCTGCTTTTGCATGACAATGATGCACCCGTGCACAAAAGCAATTCTGCATTGGCTGCTCTTCACAATTGTGACTTCCAAACATTAAATCACCCTCCCTACAGCCCGGACCTTGCTCCGTTCTTGTTTCTGAATATGAAAAAAGAACTTCGAGGAAACAAAATTTACCGACGATGAAGACGTTAAAAGTGCAATTTCGGCTTATTTTGAGGGCGAAAACAATTTTTTTTTCGTGGGTATAAATAAATAAATTTATTGAAAGATATGAAAAATGGATTATAGTTAATGGTGAATATATTGAAAAGGAAAAATAAGAAAACGTTTTCCCCTTCATCCCGCGAATTTGTTGACCTTCCCTCATAATAAAGATACATATATCGTATTCCAATGTACATAATTTATGAAAATAACTTTTATTCTAACAATTTGTAATTATTGCTACTTAAATTTTATCCTATGTTCATGTTAGTTAAATTTTATGTAATTTTGATAATAATTTTAAGTATTGAAATTAACTTGTGTTGTGTGCTATTGTTTTTATGTTATGTTAAAGATTCTGTTGTGTTGTGAATAAAAAAAAAAATAAGGCTCCCATAAGTTCAGTCATATTCGTCATGATTATGATGAATATGACTGAATTTATGGGAGCTTAAATTTAAAAATAACATCACCATGTACATATTTGTATACTAGATATTCTAACTGTGATATTTTTGTCGGGCTCGAGGTCGAAATAAATCCTTGGAGGGCTCCAAATACTCGTATATATTGTAGTATAAGGTGGCCTATAACGAAATGCATTTTTGTATCCTTTCTTACTCGATAATGCATGGAGGAGGAAGAACGCAAAAGGCGTCATTAGTTCGATCGGTTCTGGTAGTTTTAGTCGCTGTGAGTCACTTCACTGGACAACAGCGCGCGTTTCGCGTATGTTTTACGAAAACAATGATTCAGATGTAACTGTTACAAGATTATTTCGAGTTTAATATTATTGCACAGTTTTTAGCAGTGTCCAAGTACTAGCTTAATTAAGCAATGGGTTAAAATATTTGAAAAGACTGGTTCCACGCTAAAATCTTGACCACAAGTTCGCCCTCGGACTTCTCAATCAGATATAAGTAACATACTATACTATACGCGCACAGACTCTAGTCAAGGAGTCTCTGCGCGTCGACGCTATCAACCCGCAAGCGTTCGTCATCATTAGCGATATCGCGTACGACCTTACGGCGAATTTTGTAGCTTGACAAATCTCCATCAATATAAAATTCAACTGGTTCAGAATTTAAATGAAGCAGATTTTGGTTTAAAATTGGATTTCGATGCTAAGATGTTGAAATAGTTCTCCGGGCTTAACAACATACTCGTTTCAGATGGAGCACATTTCTATATGAATGGCTTCATCAATAAGCAAAACTTTCGCTATTAGAGCGATAAAACCTAAGATTAAAACACATCGATCCTTATTTATTTGAGGACGCTCGAGGCTAAGTAATAACAGTTAATCCGGAGCGTTACATTTAAAGGCTGATAATGTTTGACTGTAAAATCGCAAGAATTTTTGGGGTACAGTTCAAGGACGTGGTTTCAACAGGGTGGAGCCACTTGTCACGCGTCCAAAAAAATAGTTGAAAAGTTATTCAAGAGATGTTCCATGGAAAACTGATATCGCGAAGGAGTGCCATTGTGTGGCCACCACAAAGTTCTTATTTGTCCTCACTCGATTTTTTTATTTACATACCTGACTACAGCCAAGATTCGGGTCACGAACGCCTCACGTCACGAAAAAATCGACTTACGAACACAATTTCCGAACAAATTTTGACTAGACCTGCGTACAATGCCTCAGCTCACGAATTAGTTGTAAAAGCGCATTACGCAATTACGCGTTAGTTGTTCTTAGGTGCGCGCGTTGTGAACATTGTGTGTCGTTGCGTTCGTTGTTCTTGATACAATTTTTTTGCTTTAAATATGTATCATCATCATTGTCAACCAGGGTCGATCCACTGCTGGATGAAGGTCTCCCCAAGTTGACTCCAAATAGTTCGGTTTTTTGCTCGCTGATGCCATGTGATGCTGCATGCTTCCTGATTTCATCTATCCAGCGTACATTCAGTCTTTTTCTGGGTCTCTTTATGCCTCTTGGGTACCATTGGATTATTTCGGATGTCCATCGGGAGTCTGACATTCTGGCTACGTGTCCGGCCCATTGCAACTTCATTATATATGTATTATATACAGTATATATAAAATATATTTTTTATATATTGTATATAAAAGTTCTTTCGGTTTGCGAACATTTCGGCTCGCGAACGGAATCAAATAACGAATTAAGTTCGTAACCCGAGGTACCACTGTATATGCAAATAATCCAGCGACTACACTATAATTGAAACAAAAAAATGTCAAGAGATCGAAGCGATACATATAGACGCGTGCTTCAAAAATTTCGAGCCAATTAGACGAATGCCTTCGACGCGATGGTGGCCATCTAGACGACATTATTTAAAAAAATATATATTCTCATCTTTATGTTATATGTTTGAAATAATTGAAATTGATTACGGTCATTTGTTTTATTATGAATTTTTCAAAAGTTACCTTTATTCTGGGCCACTCTGTATAGTACGAATACTTGGGCAAGTGAGTCATCCCTATGCGCAGATAGAACATGCCAATTCTTTAGAAAATTTATTACAAAGCTCATCCATTCAGCCTAGTTTGGGTAACTTCTTTTCACCTATTTTAGCTTAATTTGATTTCCCGACGAAATTCATCCTATAGAAAATGTTCTTTCCCCGATGAAACACATTCTATTGAAAAAGGTGTGAAAGGAAAATGTACGACGTGAAATGATCCAACCCACTTTAGACATTTTTTCGTTTTATTTGAAGTATCGATTACACCGCAGTCGGATGTGTGAAAATATTAAATCAGTTTAATGTATTATGTATTTCGTACTAAATTTTGCCTTAAAAAATCATTATTTTCACGCTATCGTGCCGTTTCCCTTTCGGGATAGACAAAGAGGAGAGAACACCAGACGTTCCTATCGTTCCATGTAAGGCTGAATGGAGATCTCTTCGGATATTATTTACTCGTTTGATTATTTTTTTTTTAATTTTATAAAACTTACACACACACATAGGTTTTACCCAATTACATACAAATCATAAAGAGATATAGCAAAATAGTGAAAATGAGTCAACAAGAAACATTAGTTTAGTCGGAACAATCAACTTCCATTGCTAAGAAAGCTGAAAAATCTTTCTTAAAAAAAAAATTAAAATGTTTTAGATGTTAATATCCGAGGCCTTATTCAAAAGGGACAGCCCTTGATACATAAGAAGATAATTTGGCTAGTTAGTTCTACTTATTACGAGTTGTACCTCAAATAGTTGTCATTAATATAAAACCTTGTATTTTCCAACACAGTTGGATTAGGTGTTGCTCTTTAAAGATATAACATTATTATTGCTGTACCTCAAATAGTTGTCAGGAATATAGAACCTTGTATTTTCCAACATAGTTGGATTAGGTGTTGCTCCTTAAAGATATAAAATTATTATTGCTGTACCTCAAATAGTTGTCATTAATATAAAACCTTGTATTTTCCAACATAGTTGGATTAGGTGTTGCTCCTTAAAGATATAAGAAGCAACTGAGAGATATTAGAACATATCCTTCTCACGTCTTATTTAAAATCCATTTATTAATTAATTTTTTCAGGTCCTTTGCACATTGCAGGTTTCCCTAATTCGTACAAGGTCCAAACATAAGTACAAAAAAAAAAGAAAATATGGTTGGATCAAGTTAATGATGCTTTGAAAGAAGGAAATGTACAATAGAAAATCAGAGAAACGTTGAAAGTTGTATGAATGTCAATGAGGCTAAGGATGTGTGTCGCGATAGGAAAGTCGAGCGCTCTGTCTTCTCTGCTTGCCTCGACAGGGTAGTGGAGTGATGGTACGTATGTGAAAAAATCTTTAAACGTTAATGGCGCCATTAAACGAAAACGTTAGTCAACCGCTGGTATAAGCCATTAAATAGCGTGGCAAAGACGAATTATCGGTGTTAGGAGTATGTCTCATTGCAGAGTCGTGCGTCATGAGAATTGCCCGAGCTGAAGGAAACAAGGAAAATATACTTTTTACGAGGGAAACTCGGAAAGTAGGGGGACATTGTAGTTTTGTTGATCAGGTGGCCGATAACACTGGCTGATCTGGTCTGGTATCGATCACACCCTCAGCGTGTCTTAGTCTGCTTAGAGTGGAGGTTCAATATACTTATATTTATAATAATAATAATAATAATAAAATAATGTATATGTTGTATTGTATTAAGACGATAAGGTCTGTCTGTGGTGTTGAAAACATAGTGAGGTGGGGAAGAAGCAGAAGGCACTTCTGGAGGGATCATGTGGACCGCATGGATGATATAAGACTGGCAAGAATCGCTAAGACTGAAAACTCTAACAGCAGGAGATTACCAGGAAGGCCCCCGAAAAGGTGGAAGGACAGCTGGACGTCATCATCCCAGGACAGCCCACCGTCACAAACAGGCCATACGACCTAAACCAAGAGGAAGAAGAAGAAGTATTGTATTACACTTTCGTTGTATACGGTACAACCTGGCGGGCTTATTACCATGTGGCAATAGCTATCGACCAACTAGAACAGGCCTGGTCAATCCAAATTGCACCACGGGCATCATTGACGACCTAAAATTAAAAAAAGGACCGCACACAAATAATAATAATTGTAATTTTTTTTTCGATATCTGGCTTTACAACGAAACTTGTACTTATTGATTTTTTGTGATTAATTTGGATGCAGAGGTACACAGAAAGTGTTCAATCAGTGTAAATCTGAAAAAATAAAAACGATGCTACAACTATTGGGTTGATGCAAAAGTAATGATCGTTTTTTACATATACAATTAAACATTTTTTTTTTAGATTTGTAATATTTATTTAATCAATTTTATAATTTCCATCAGTTCTTATAACCTTCTCCCATCTTTCTATCAACTTATTAATACCATTAGTGTAAAATTCCGTGGATTTTGATGCGAAAAATGAAGTAAGGGATGTTTTTACCTGCTCTTTTGTATCAAATTTTTTATCATTTAAAATTTTTTGCAGCGATCGTAATAAATGAAAATCGGAAGGAGCTAGATCTGGACAATACGGTGGATGCTTGATAACATCCCAATTCAACTCATTTAGCTTGTATTGGGTCATCAAAGCCACATGTGGTCACGCGTTGTCGGGATGAAACACTACCCCTTTTCTGTTTACCAATTCTGGTCTATCCTTTTGAAGGGCGATGTTCAATTTGGATAATTGCTGACAATATCGTTCTGTTGTAATTGTCTGATTGCGTTCCAAGAGTTCAAAATACACAATACCCTTACAATTCCACCAAACACAAAGCATTACTTTTTTTTATGGATTTCGGCCTTCGAAGTTATTAATGGGGCTTGTCCAGGTATAGCCCAATATCTTTTTCTTGTCACGTTGTTGTACACGACCCATTTATCATCTCCTGTTACCAAACGATGCAAAAAAGGTTCATGTTTTTGTCTCGCACTCAAAGCAAAGCACGTTGAAACATGATCCAATAAATTGGCAGCCGACAATTGATGAGGTATCCAAACGTTGTACCGCGAAACCATCCCCATACGCTTCAAATGTCTTAATACGGTTGTTTGGTTGACTCCCATCATCGACGCGATCTCCCTGGTGGTTAGACGTGGATTTGTGTCAATTATGACTTTTAACTTGTTGTCATCAGACTTCAATGGCCGCCCGGTACGTGGTTTATCAAATAGTGAAAAATCCTCAGATCGGAATTTTGTAAACCATCTTCGTACCTGTCGAACTTTGATGACATCTGCTCCATACACGTCGCAAATGTTTTTGGTTGCCACACTCGCGGTATTGTCTTTACGGAATTCATAAAGTAAAAAATGACGTAAATGCACTTTATCGACCGACATTTTGAAAAAATACAAGGGCTTTTCACTGTACTCTGGCCAGGCCAAAACTGAATAGAAAGTAGAGGGAAAGCATCCTTTATACAATGGAATCATTTAAAAGAAGATACTATTCATCATTTCTTACCTGGGATTTTTTTTACCTGGGATCATAAAAAACGATCATTACTTTTGCATCAACCCAATAGATATGAAGAGAAAACATGTATTGTATAAACAACAAAATGTATTTGTATGGTAATATAATGACTTAGAATTCTAAATTATTTATTCGTTAATATATTTGTATAGTAATAATAAGAAACTAATTCGTCATATATGATCGTGGGCCGCACATAAAGGCGCTGCGGTCCGCATGTGGCCCGCGCTCCGTGGATTAGCCAGTCCTGGACTAGAAAGACGTTAAAGAGGCCTCCAGAGAAAACCAGACTAGAATCCTTTTTAAAAAAAATGAGATCCAACGGAAATCGAACCCGCAACCTCCGGGTTGGAAGACAATCGTTTTACCAATTACGGTTATATTAAACCGTTTAGAGATAACTTTTCTTAAGGGCGCTCTAGTAAAAATTCCTTTTCATTAATAGTTTATTTGCTTAGTCAAATACTGTATATTCCACTTATCATCTCGGTGTGACACAACCGATCTCAAGGTTTCCCCTCATCATCAGGGGGGCATAAATAAGAGTCTTGTTTGTGCTCTCCTGATGATGAGGTAAACATCTTGAAACCTGTAGGGTTATAGTTATTTACCAGGTGTTTAACAAGTCTTAAGTGAAAATCAGACTGAACCACTTTTAGGGAAAACTGGGAATCGAACTCGCAAACCCCGGGTTGGAAGATAGTCGTTTTACCAACCAGGCAACGAAGGTCTTGGAGGATTTATCTGTTATTTATGTATTTATCTGAGTGGTTACATAATTATATATTGTATAATGCAAATGACACACATCAGTCGTTTCATTAGGTTCAGTGCCTGTTCTGAGAGAGGCCACAGAAGTTGTCAAATATCGTGGTTTCCAAACCACAAGTAAGTCACCGTGGAACATATTTTTATGTCGCAATGTTTATAGTGGATCCTTTTAAATAAATTCGCGCTGCGCAATATCACATGTGGTGTTATTAATTACAGTTGTCCCCAAACTACAGCCCGCGGGATGAGTACATTCGGCCCGCGAACGCTTTCCATATTTTTTGTCGAAATCTTTATGGTTTGTACTATATGTAGAAAGAAAGATTAATACAATGAATATTCAGTGGAAGAGGTAGCAGTTAAAAACCACGAAAATTATTATGTAGGAAGATCAAACTATGTTTGGGCCAAGTGAAAGTATTATGTAGGAAGATCAAACTATGTTTGGGTTAAGTAAAAGTATTATGTAGGAAGATCAAACTATGTTTGGGTCAAGTAAAAGTATTATGTAGGAAGATCAAACTATGTTTGGGTCAAGTAAAAGTATTATGTAGGAAGATCAAACTATGTTTGGGCCAAGTGAAAGTATTATGTAGGAAGATCAAACTATTTTTGGGTCAAGTGAAAGTATTATGTAGGAAGATCAAACTATGTTTGGGCCAAGTGAAAGTATTATGTAGGAAGATCAAACTTTGTTTGGGCCGAGTCAAAGTATTATGTAGGAAGATCAAACTATGTTTGGGCCAAGTGAAAGTATTATGTAGGACGATCAAACTATGTTTGGACCAAGTGAAAATATTATATAGGAAGATCAAACTATGGTTGGGCCAAGTTCAAGTATTATGTAGGAAGATCAAACTATGTTTGGGCCAAGTTAAAGTATTATGTAGGAAGATCAAACTATGTTTGGACCAAGTGAAAGATATTTCAAAAGAGGGATTTTTTTATTTATTTACAATGTTTAATTTACGACACAACAGTGTCTTTTATATACGAGTATAAATTCACACATGACAGGTTATACAAGTACTTAAAATTATTAACAAAAATACAAAACTGTATCTTAAACTAACATATACAGAAGATACAAAAAGCTGTTGTAATAATAAAAAGAGTTAGTACAAAGTCATTTATTTATTTATTATTACACATGACAAGAAATATACACAATTTGAGAAAAACAACAGATAATTTCATTTGGACATACAATTTTAATGGATCTGGGTTTGTTGCCTTTCATTTGTCGTATCCCCAGTAAACTAGGCTTTTGCCTGTATCTCACTGAGGATATTTAGCATGAAAAAATAAATCGAAACTTCTTTCCGATTTTTGATTACACATAAACAAAACCCCGTTGCACGCTCTCGTCAACCTGACAAACAGTGATACTCAACTACAACTGGAAACATCTTGCGAAATTCAACTCCTCACACATCATCACTCCAGAAATACCAAAAATATTCATCCCACACTATACCACACACAATCATAAGAATAAAAATTAAAATCAAAACAAAATTAAAACAAAAAAAAAATACACAGAAACACAAATACAAAAACAACCCAAATTAAAACAACAAGAAGAAACCCACACTCACGAGCTTACATAAATCGCTTCCACTCGTCATTCATCCTGAAAGCCCAAGTACTCAAAATCCTGTCGCAATAACAACCACGCTCCGATCGACTGTCTAAATGGTTTTCCTACCTTTACCTTTATTGAAGTCGGCACGCCATTGTATGTAATGGGAGCCAAATAAGCATATTGCCTTTGGGCAAAAGAGGTTTTAACTCTAGGGATGGTGAACATTTCATTAGTTGCCATGTGTGTCTGCTGAGTCTGTTGTTGCATTGTTTAAATATATTTAATATTAATATGTATAATATAGTATATTTAAATTGAATGTATCATATTGTATATAACATATGTACCGTATATTACAAAATATTACCAAATTTAGCCAAGTCTATATTTTTCTTATTTAAATGTTTACATACGATACGAAATGATAGACTGTATACTCGTACAATACAACGTGTGACATATACGTAATTTCGTGGATTGGCTGTCATTGGTTTCGATTGTGATTGGTTCGCAGATATTGCTTTTTGACATTTCCAATTCATCGCTCGTCCTCCTTCTCCAGTTATTGATTGCCGTTAGACTCTCATTTTGATTCGAGACAAGTATATGTTGGAAGTCGATGGTAAAGATGCTAAACACTTACTTTCTTCAACATTTTATTTAGACGACCTTACAATGCAGTTTTACACGAATATATATATTTACGGGACGGAACGCCATAGTGACCTCGTTCTACCCTAATGCAAATGTACCTAAAGAATTTGGGCCTTATGGACCTTTTATATACTAATTTTGGTGACAGATATCTTCATTCCTTTCCAATTGAGAGTGTAGGAGCAAAGGGTAAATGTGGTCAGATAACATATATTTTGGTGACAGATATCTTCATTCCTTTTCAATTGAGAGTGTAGGAGCAAAGGGTAAATGTGGTCAGATAACATATATATATTTTGGTGACAGATATCTTCATTCCTTTCCAATTGAGAGTGTAGGAGCAAAGGGTAAATGTGGTCAGGTAACATATATTTTGGATAAATAAAGTGAATACAGGCGCACATAATTGGTTCCAGAAAATGTGTGCGAATGTTGAATGTTCAAAAGTAGAGGGATGTAAAAAAAACATCAAAAATTCTATTTTGAAATATTTATTTATCAATAATAATATTTATTTACCAATAATACATTAAAAACATTTATTTATCAATATACAATACATAATTAAGTTAACGAGGCGTCTTTAAGTGCTTTCAGGTGTTTTCTTTATAAACTTGTCAAGAGTTAGTTGAATACCACCCTTTTATTTTCTTTTCTTGATAAAGAGCTTTGTAACATGCTGTGTCTTTCTCAATCGCCCTACGTACTTGAGATATACGTTCTCCATTGGGATCACATTCTTCCATGATAGTCACAAATTAGTCAAGATGCATGAAGACTTCATTCATATTTTCGATTGTCAAAGTCTTGACGATTTTATCAGCTTCTTCTTCCTCACTTTCATTGTGTATTCCATTTAACTCTTGTTGCTCAATTAAGTATTCATTTGACAGAGGTACTGAGTGAGATTCAATCAACTCATTAACATCTTCGTTGTTGACGTCCAAGTTTAGTTCATTCATTAGGCTAACTATTTCATTTGTGAAAGTTTCCGGAGTTTCTTCAGAATTTATAAAATCACTCATAATTTGTGGGTATAATTGTTCCCAGGAACCTTTCATTGTTGACTCTTTTATTTCAGCCAACGAGTCTCCAATATTGTTTATTGCGTTCCATATATTATAGTTCTTCCAAAGAAGTAGTAGCGACTGCATGGAAGCGAACAATTTTTGCATTATCGACAAAAATCTTTAAAAAATTGAATTGAAAAAAATGTGCGAAATAGCGAATTGTCTTCCTCGAATAACAACCAGGTGAAGACCAAAGAATTCGTGTGTGGTGCAAAAAGATAACCTGATGCAGAGGTATGGCCTGGGGGACTTGGTCCGGGACAGAAGAGCATACAACCTGAGGACGAGGAGAGCTGACCCCAACAGTCTTCGCAGACAGTGAGTTGGGATGGAGCTAGGGAGAAGAAGTGCGAAATAGCGAATTGTACGAAAGTCGAGGGCCGCCTGTATCTGCAAGAGCTAGAAGCGAGTCCAATAATAAATTAAGATTACGATAAAGTATTTCGTTTTAGATATGTTATATCTAATGATTAATATGTGTCCTGATGATAAGACATGTGACCCTCGGGTTCACTTTATGGACTGAAAAAATAGGAAAAGCGTCCATCACGTAACACAACAATTGCATTGATTGAATTAGCATTATCACTCATTGCATCGAGTATGACTTGTCAGCCGTCAGAAGGACCCCACCAGCTGAAAAGTTTGTCCAGACCTGCACAAGACTTCTTACACGCTAAGGTGTGTGTGTTTACATGCTCAATCATCACTAAGGATTGCCGACCACATCACAATAAAAAACGATAAAAAAGGCAAACACTAATTTCTGAATTCTTAAATGCGAATATAAAATGCGTAATGAGCATTTGTTCGATATGATTTTATTGTGGTGTTGTTAAAATTATGATGCGGTTGGAATGTGTGATTGCTTGGGATTAGTGTGTGTGTGTGTGTAATAATCTAAATGCAGAGTGTGATTATTTCAGTTTTTTTACTATTTATTTATTTAGTATTTAACACTCACGCAAATACATCTGTTGAATTTATTGCTTTAACTTATTGCACTCTGGCATGATACTTGGATATATATAATATTTTTTTAGATTCATTCGTTCTAAATGCCCAAACCATCTCAGAGGGCTCTTTTTCATCTTACTCAACACATCAACATTAAGTTCACAACCATCCCGAATCCATATTATCATTCATAGTCACCACATGGATTCTTCTCAGTGCACTGTTTCTATAACATTAATTCTGCTCCGCTCAGAATTTTCCACGTATACATTTCACTCACATAGATCAAATAGGGTGTGGGCTGAAAAAACATCCGGTGTCCTCGCGGCCGGGCTCGCCCTATATTGATTGGGTGTATCTTGGCCGGGGGGATGTTTTGAGATGAACCCAGACCTCTTGATAACTTCTCTCTTGAATGTATTTTCTGTTATTTATCTTGATATATATTATGTGCGGTTTCGGAATGTATTTATATATGTACATACTAAATTGCTATCAATAAATCTATATTTATTTATTTGACCGGTTAGGTGCTACTATATAAGCGAATTTACTCGCTCTCTGTTACCGTGCCCGTGGGGCCGGCCATACAAAATTAGCGAGTAAAATCGCTCAACTTTATGCCTGTTTCTAGCCAATCTCTACTACTAATTCGAATAATCTAAAATATGGAACATATACAGACATCTATTGAGATGATGAATAAATACTATAATTATCGAATTTACAGAGATTTACTTACCTAAAAGCTTCTCATGACAGTCGAAATGTGTCTCTAATACAGGGTTGTCAGTTTTTCGTTTTACTTATTTAACCGTTGAAATTTGAAATAATTTTATAGTTACATTATTTACTTTCCGTGCGTTATTAAAATAATTAATATTTTCGTGTTACATATACTTTTAATTCTATCAAATATTTTATTAACGTGTGTTTCCGTATTTTCTGTGATAACCTGTGACAACCCTGACATTGTATTTTTCTGAGTGAACGGCGGCACAAACGACACATATTGTACATATTTGGTCTTACAAGTCTTCATAATATCCTTTGAATATAGTATATATACAAACAAGATAATTCTATTAGTTTTTATTTTTGCTAAAAAAATCACGGCCCTCCAGGATCTGCCATACTAATACCTTGCGGCACTTAAAGGGTTAACTAATGATGAAAATTGTTAATGTTATAACATGGATAAAAACTTAAACGAAATATTAGCATTTTTTTTTATATAAAATGGTTTATACCAGCCGTCCCACTATGCTCGTTACGTGTTCTGAGACAGCTGGCTTACATCCGCGAAATTTATACATAGACAAACATAAACAATTACATATTAGGTCCTTACATATGAAATTGGCGTTTTGTTTGGGAGGAACATAAAGTTGATTTTTTTTTAATATAATATATTTATTTAATCAAAGTATGTACCATTGCTATCTATGCACTTTTGCCATCTCATAGGTAGTTCATCGATCCCTTTACTAAAAAAACCATTCGGACGGGAATCAATAAAATCTTTGAAGTCGGTTTGGACTGCCCCATCGGAGTTGAATTTTTTCCCTTGCAAGAAGTTATCCAAATTTCGAAAAAAATAGTAATCTGTTGGGGCAAGGTCCGGAGAGTACGGTGGATGTCTTAGACATTCCAATTGAAGCTCTTCTAATTTGGTAGCCGTCTGTTGTGCAGTGTGTGGTCTAGCGTTTTCATGAAGATGCAGTGGCCTAGAGCGATTAACCAGCCTCGGTTGTTTAGCAGCTAGCTTTTCCATCATGGTTTGCAGTTGCTGACAATAGACATCTGCCGTAATCGTCTGGCCAGATTTAAGAAAGCTGTAGTGAACGACACCAGCACTAGTCCACCAAACGCTCACAAGTAACTTTTTTGGAGTCAATTTTCGCTTGGGGCATGGTTTGGCTGGTTCGGCAGGGTTCAGCCATTGCGATGAGCGCTTCCGATTATCATACAGGATCCACTTTTCATCACAGGTAGTGATTCGATTCAAAATCCCTTCATTATTGTGCCGGTTGAGTAATGCAACGCAGCAGTCAACGCGCGTTTGTTGATTTGCTTCACTCAATTCGTGAGGTACCCACCTTTCAAGCTTTTTCACCTTCCCAATTTGCTTCAAGTGGATTAAAACAGTTTTATCACTAACACCGCAGCCTGCAGCTAACTCGGACGTGGTTTGCGATGGATCCGCTTCCACAATAGCCTTCAATTCTTCATTATCAACTTTGGTCTCCGGCCGTCCACGGGGCTTGTTATGCAGGTCGAAATTTCCAGAACGAAAACGTTGGAACCAAAAACGCACTGTGTTTTCTTTTGCGGCACCGTCGCCATACACATCATTAATCCTTCGAGCCGTTTCTGCAGCACTGGTGCCACGGTGGAACTCGTACTCGTAAATAACGCGATATTTCAAGTTTTCCATTTTGTAAACTGAGTGACGCAAAGAAAAAAAACAATTGAGGAAAAAACAAATGAATTATAATTTTCGAAACACAAATACTTGAGTAAATAGCTGTATAAATTTGAATTTGGTATTCCTAACCAAAGAGAAGATATTTGAGATCAAAGTTGCCAGTACGGCAAAACGCCAATTTCATATGTAAGGACCTAATATAATCTCTGATAAGTCCAAGCTGCAGCCGCTCTTCGGATTTGATGTTGGCATAATTTAATCGATATACCCAAAAGCTGGGCATATCTCCTTTGCACCGGGGTCCAACAAATAAATAAAGTTAAAAAATTCACCTGTCATACACATTTTAAGCGTATATTATTTTTTGTACCTGGAAAAAATCATAATAAACATTAATTTTCTTAATTTTTTTTACTGAAATAAATTCACAACTATTTCGTAAGGAATAAATGCCAATTTTACAGAATAAATAGAGGACTATTTATAATTAAGTAAATAATAATAATAAAAGGAGAATTTATATAGCGCCGTTTAGAGAAAAGATCCGCTGGAACTCAATTTAAAAAATCAAATTATTCCAGTCTGGTTTTCACTTCAAGATTCTTTGAAACCTTTATATTGTAGTACGCTGTTGTTGTATACAGTACAACGTTGCGTACTTATTGCCACGTGGCAATCTCTTCCAACCAAGCAGAAATATGTTAAGTGGCCTTAAACAAAAACTAGACAGGAATCCTTTGTTTAAAAATCTGGGTTCCAGCGGTATTTGAACCCGCAACTTCCGGATTGGGGACAGGCGTCTTACCAACTAGGCCACGGAGGTTGACCAACAGTGGCGATATTTTCCAACCAATCAGAAAGGTTGCTTGGACGAGATTGCTGCATGACAATAAATCTACCAGGTTATACTGTATAACATACAATGGAAGTATAATACAATACAAACTCTCCAAGAGCGCTCTAGCACACCACGATTGACTCATGGAGTTGTGACGACATATTTATTTATTAGTAAAATAAACGACACTTGAAGTGCCCTTCACATTAATATTATTGGTTAATTAGGCATTCCATCCAATAAAGAGGATGATTTATGCCAATAACAATTTGAAGGAAATTAGGCAGCGTAATTCATGTACTTAGAAGAGCAAAGTACAAATTACTGCACCTGATCATCCAAGGCAAAATTGAGCGTCGAAGAGGTGTTGGCAGGAGGCAAATCTCCTGGCTCCGCAATATACGTGATTGAACTGGTATAAGGAGCGTTGGGGATCTTTTTCGGGCTGCCGGGGACAACGATGCTTACTCTCAGGTGATAGTCAACGTTGGGGGAACCTAACATGACACTGAGAGGAAGAAGAAGGCAGCATAAGAATATGTAAGAACTACTGTTGTACTAAATATTTAAAGAGTTTTGTACTGTGAATTCAGATAAGTACAATAATACAATACAAACTCTCCCCAAGAGCGCTCTAGCACACCACGATTGACTCATGGAGTTGTGACGACATATTTATTTACTTTCAAAATAAACGACACTCAAGTGCCCTTCACATTATTATTACGAGTATTAGTTAATTAGTCATTCCATCCAATAAAGAGGATGATTTATGCCAATAACAATTCGAAGGAAATTAAGCAGCATAAGAATATGACAAGACTACTGTAGTACTAAGTATTTAAAGAGTTTTGTACAGTGAATTCAGATATGTACAATAATACAATACGAACTCTCCCCAAGAGCGCTCTAACACACCACGATTGACTCATGGAGTTGTGACGACATATTTATTTACTAACAAAATAAACGACACTCAAGTGCCCTTCACATTATTATTACGAGTATTAGTTAATTAGTCATTCCATCCAATAAAGAGGATGATTTATGCCAATAACAATTCGAAGGAAATTAGGCAGCATGAGAATATGACAAGACTACTGTAGTACTAAGTATTTAAAGAGTTTTGTACAGTGAATTCAGATATGTACAATAATACAATACGAACTCTCCCCAAGAGCGCTCTAGCACACCACGATTGACTCATGGAGTTGTGACGACATATTTATTTACTAACAAAATAAACGACACTCAAGTGCCCTTCACATTATTATTACGAGTATTAGTCAATTAGTCATTCCATCTAATAAAGAGGATGATTTATGCCAATAACAATTCGAAGGAAATTAGGCAGCATGAGAATATGACAAGACTACTGTAGTACTAAATATTTAAAGAGTTTTGTACAGTGAATTCAGATATGTACAATAATACAATACGAACTCTCCCCAAGAGCGCTCTAACACACCACGATTGACTCATGGAGTTGTGACGACATATTTATTTACTAACAAAATAAACGACACTCAAGTGCCCTTCACATTATTATTACGAGTATTAGTTAATTAGTCATTCCATCCAATAAAGAGGATGATTTATGCCAATAACAATTCGAAGGAAATTAGGCAGCATGAGAATATGACAAGACTACTGTAGTACTAAGTATTTAAAGAGTTTTGTACAGTGAATTCAGATATGTACAATAATACAATACGAACTCTCCCCAAGAGCGCTCTAACACACCACGATTGACTCATGGAGTTGTGACGACATATTTATTTACTAACAAAATAAACGACACTCAAGTGCCCTTCACATTATTATTACGAGTATTAGTTAATTAGTCATTCCATCCAATAAAGAGGATGATTTATGCCAATAACAATTCGAAGGAAATTAGGCAGCATGAGAATATGACAAGACTACTGTAGTACTAAATATTTAAAGAGTTTTGTACTGTGAATTCAGATGTGTGACTATAAATTAATGGAAAATTGATGGTGGATGGGAGGTGGGACCGTAAATATATTTTCGTGAAAAACTGCATTGTAATTCATTGTCAAGTCGTCTAAATAAAATGTTGAAGAAAGTTAGTGTTTACCATCGACTTCCGACATAATACTTGTCTCGAATCAAAACGAGAGTCGAACGGCAATCGATAACTGGAGAAGGTGGACGAGCGATGAACTGGAAATGTCAAAAAGCAATCTCTGCGAACCAATCACAATCGAAAACAAAGACAGCCAATCTACGAAATTACGTATATGTCACACGTTGTATTGTTGATACGAGTATACAGCCTATCGTTTTGTATCGTATGTAAACATTTGAATAAGAAAAAAAAGAAAACTCGTTGGAATCATTTACTTATATCTTAGTAACAGATATGGTGTATAGCAGGGATGGCGAACATATTTCTTCAAGTGCTTCAAAGAATATGCTCTTCTCTTCTCAGTGTCATGTCAGGTCTCCCCAACGTTAAATATCACCTGAGAGTAGACATCTTTTCCCCGGCAGCCCGAAAAAGATCTCCAAGGCCCCTTATGCCAGTCCAATCACGTTTATTGCGGAGCCAGAATATTTGCCTCCTGCCAACACCTCTTCGGCCTTCTATTTTGCTTCTATTTGTACTTTGCTCCTTTAAGTACATGACCCAAGTAGGACACCTTTCGTATTTTAATATTAGTCAGGAACTCTATCAACTTTGGCTCTTTGAAGAACCCTCGTGTTGCTGACCATATCCGTTCCGGGTATCTGTAGCATTGTCCGGTGCATCTACATTTCGAATGCTTCCAGCCGGTTCATACTGCTTTGAGAGTCCATGATTCCACTCCATCCAATAACACTGACCAAACGTAGCAGTTGTGGCAGATTATTCCCAATTCTTTTAAAAAAATCTTCACGTGTCAGATAAATAATACTAAAATTAAAATAAATAATCAAAATACGTTTTTAGACAATTAAGTTTATTGTAAATATATATTAAAAATGTTTTTTTTAACTAGGTGAGATTTTTGTTGTTTGTCTGATGTCAATTTACTGATTCTCGGTTTATAGTTGGACTGTTGATCCTACCTACACATGCTGCAGTAACATCTTGACCAAAGCGATTTCTCACGTTTGATTTGATAAAATTAATCGACGAAAGTAATTGTTTGCAAACATACTCGTACGTTGACATAAACATCGTCAAAATAGCAGCTTCTAATTTTTTCATTGACTCGAATTCACCACAAGACCCTGGAACACAAAACACTCCCTCTACCTCACGTTTGACTGAAATCTTTCTCGCTCGCTCACATATACGGTGACGGGCGCGCATGAGACATAAGAGACCCTCGCCGCGTATGCGTATTGTAGTAGAGATGGGCAAGAATAGTTCATTAAGATGAACTAATCTTTTTCGGTCGATCAGTAAAATAAACTAGTTGAATTATTTATCGTTTGCTCAATGAATGGAACAAAAAAAACTCGACTTAAATACATTTTTTAAACAAAATCCGAACTGGACCCACGTGCCATTTCGTAACACGCGTGTCATAGGTTCACCATCCCTAGTATAAAGTATTATTAAGCACGTTTTCCCTGCCGATCGTGACATCTTTCTTTTCCTTCACCGGCGGCGATCTCCCGCATCATTAGCATCGCCTCAACTTCCGCCGGTTGTTTCCGTTATGTCAGCAGTGCAGTGTCCGTACGCACTCCTCGACTTGATTGCCGCGGAAGTCAACAGACCGTCTCACAAAACCGGTGGGTACTCCCGTATGAACGTGTGCTTGAGAATTTGACGTGTTTCCTTTCAATTTTGTCTTCGTTATCTCGCATTGATGATGTCTCCATCGACAGCCACTTTAGATTTAATATTGAATGTAAGCCTCACATGTCTAAAGATTGGTAACATGGATTATAGCGAGTCTAAAACAGGTGTATGCGACACCATTATTGAAAATAGATGGATTTTAGTCCACATTTAAAAAAACATGTGTATAAAAGGACAATTTATATAACCCTTCCCTTACGGTGATAAAAATAATACGCGTGCTCCGGTGTTGGGTAGTGAGTACGCAATAAAAAATTAGCGACTTTAAATCGGAAAAATAAGAACATTCATAGATAATCCCCTTAATTAATTATAATTGAAGTTAAAAATTATAATAGTTAAGATTTATTTGCTGAAAACATTAAAAAGCCATCTGAAAACATTAAAAAACGCTCACGGAACGGGCGTACGTCTAACCTATTTGCAAGCTTAAAAGCTACTAGTGGCGCGGAACGCAGTCGCATACCCCGGCGCTTACGCCTTTCCTTGCGACGTTGAGACAGTTCAGCTCCTCGCAATTCAGTCTAGTATGCAAGAGTGAGATGCGAATATAGTGTCGCGCTTCCCGTATACTATTCACCTATCGTCAAGACGAGGCAATCGCAGCGTTTAAATGCGAATTTGTTTTCGATCTTTACAAAAAACCTCGATGTAGTCGATAAATTCTGATTATTATTAATATTATTTTTTAATCAATGCGTAAATATATTATGGAGGAATACCTAAAATCTTAACCTTGTATTTATTATATTTATAGAGATATTGATGGTTATTAGAAGATGCCCAACACAGGGAAGGAAAGGATAATATCGTTTAGAAAGCAAACTCTCCTCAAAGACGGGCTAACTCAAGATTTGAATCTAACTGATAAGACCTTTCAAAAATGATTGTCTTGAAATGCTTCCTAAAGCTGCACACGCCACCCATATCGCTGACACTAGGAGGCAGACGATTCCATAACACAACAAAAAGCTCTATCATTATACCCCGCCCTATTTGATTGATTTGGAACAGCCAATTTATTAGATGAAGAAAAACTCGATCTTAAAATTCTTATTCTTTCCAAATTAATATTCCCCAGACACAAATTCTAAAGATACAATGAAGACATCTTAGTAAGGGACTTGAATACAATACAAAGTTTGAAATTAATCCGTTCGCGATACTTAAGCCAAGTAGGTATAGACTTCTTAGAGGCGGATCAACACGGCAAAGACTACCATATATCAACCTACCAGCTGCATTGAAAACAGGCGAACACGAACTGAGCTATTAAGAACGTCACCACTCGCACACGGAATAATCTTATTGAATGACTTCCGATATCGATCTCAGCGTGCTGTTCTTCATTTTACTCAACACAACCAGCCGTAAATTCACAGTTATCCCTTATCACTTCATTGCGTATTCTGTCATACATTTTCACTCCGTGTATTTCACTGAATGCACGCATTTCTACAAAAAATATTTGGCCCTTTTCAATCTCGTCCACATTTCTCTTCCATGTATCAAAGCTGGTATTAAAATATTTTTATGGTCTATCATTTACACGTCCACATTTCTCTTCCATGTATCAAAGTTGGTACTTAAGTATTTTTGTGGACTATCATTTACACGTCCACATTTCTCTTCCATGTATCAAAGTTGGTACTAAAATATTTTTGTGGACTATCATTTACACGTCCACATTTCTCTTCCATGTATCAAAGTTGGTACTAAAATATTTTTGTGGACTATCATTTACACGTCCACATTTCTCATCCCCTTACGACATTTTGATACTATCCGGTTCGAGTATACTGGGTGTCCTGTAACTCGATGTCAAGCCGGTATCGAGGAAGAGGCCAGCTTATGACGGTTCAGAGTTAAAAAAATATCTTGTAAAAGCCTAATACTTTTCGAGTTATAGGTATTTTTTTACAAATTGTGAAAGTAGCTACCCTGCGCCGAATGTTTATATGCTGTGACTACAAATTGCCATAATTTATGATTTTCATGGTTGTATCGCAATCCTAGATAGTCTTGCTATTAGTCGTAGTCCGATATAAAACAAAAAAAAATCTGCATGTTCGCTAAAAAAAAATAGTTTTTGTCCGATCATAAAAAATAATATTTTTTATCAGCTAACTTTAACTCATCATACTGTAAAAATAATGTACTACGCTAACCTGGCAAGTTACATCAAAAGATGGCCTGTTTAGTCAGAATTTCAAAATGGTACAATACATACCTAATACTCCTTTAAAGATTTTTTTAAATGATTTATGTACAATGATAACACTTTTCAATGATCAAAGATCAAATTCAATAAGTTTGAGCGAGACAAACGATACAGCTCATGAACGAGTTAGAGTAAGACAGTTAGTGTCACCATTATGTTTTAGTACCCCATTGACTTTATTTCCTATCCTAAATAAATTCAAACAATTACTTTGTTATTATTACTATTTTTTTCTTGTATCTATATGTTAGTTTAAGATAAAGTTGCTTATGTAATTTTGTCAATAATTTTAAGTATTTGTATTAACTTTTCTTTTATGCATTTGTTTGTAAAATACACTGTTGTGCCGCAAATTACTTAAATAAATAAATACAATGAGTCACCTTTACTCGGAATCTGTTCTACACTCTCCAAGTAGGCCTAGACAGTTGGTCTCCAGGTGCCATCTTTTCCGAGAGCTCCATCCAGTGTCGGGTGTTTTTTTCTTTCCACTTCAGAAAACCCTCTTTATCTGGAGGAATATTTCATTATTGCGCTCTCTTAATGAACCTATTTCAATATCGATATTGGAAAACAAAACAAAAAAATTATAAAAATGTATAATTTTTTGGCGCGAAATGGAAGAGCCGAATATTTCCGAAGCTTGTCGCGACTCGGCACGAAGTATCCGTTGCGGACATACAAGACGATCAGACCATCTGTCGTCAACTCAAGCGAAGCTTCTCAAACTGCCATGCGTGTTTCCGAAACATAGACAAATTGTTTTTTTAGTTATGTACAATTTTTTTAGTTCATAAAAAATGATCTTTTTTATCGTTAATTTCATATGAGCAAATTGTGACTTGTATCACTTATGTAACTGAGTTATTTAAAGCGTCATCACCGCACACGGAATGAGCTTGTTGAACGAATTTCCCGATATTTATATCTTTCATACCTCGGTACATAAATTAAGGATTGAGCCACTCCAGATACAGCATGAGCATTTTCGTTTCTGTATTTTTTTTACTTATATAAATTTTTTCTTGACCTATTTGAATTAATTAGTTTAAACTTGTAACAAATGTGAAATAAAATATATTATAATAAAAAAGACTGATAGGAGCCGAATATATGCTGTAAAATTGCACTAAGAAATGGAGTGACGAGGGGAGGTCAATAAATTCGCGGAATGAAAGTGTTAAGGGAGAGGACGGTATTGCGCATGCATGTGCATGCTCCGATAATATGACTCATTTTGAGTATATTCACCAAGTTTTAGTCTAATTATGACAATATTGTTTAATATATCGTCGGGAGAGTATGTCAAACGTCAATAACATCCCAAGTGTGAAAAAAATTGAGTATCGCGCCGTTATTAACTTTCTCATAAAACAAGATAAAATACTTCAAATCATTTTAGATGATATTTTAGCGGTTTACTGGGACTGTTTTCTTGGAAAACGGTAGTTTATAAGTGGCATAGTCTTTTTTAGCAAGAGAGAAAATCGATGTAACACGACCTTCGACCAGGACGGCCTGTTGAGTCCACTTTTTCAAACATAGCATTTATGGTTTTGATGTGGTGAAACAAATTATCCTGGTGTAGGTGAATGAATTAGCTATTAAAACAAACAACACTGGCTATATATATTTAAATATTATAAACGTATTTAACGAAGATGCTTACCAACTAAACTTTATACTTAACTATCTTTTTATATGTATACACAAAGTAACGACCACATAAACGTATACACACGAGTATATGCCATGTCGATATGAATCATGTTAGAGTGAGTTTCATGACAGTTTGCACTTTTAACACATTGACAAGCTTAGTGCGTAATATACAAAACGTGTCAATGTATTAGTAAGTATCTTTGCCGTGATTGGTTGATGTGATCCGTTTATTTGACGAAAAATACGGTGACCATAATATCTGAAGTTGGGAAAAGGAAGAGCATTGTGCGGACAGACTAAAGAAGTGGTTTTGAATGTTTATAATTACATCAAGAAATGACGGGACACTAGTGAGAGTGAGGAGGTAAATATTCAGGATTTTTATTTATTCTTCAGTGAATAACCTTACGTTAGGAGTAGTTAACATTTTTACAATATTTATAAATACATAATACGAGTACATTAAAACAAAGTTTAGTTTAATTTTTTTAAAGATATTGAATTAAATTGACAGTAATACAATATCAGTTTATCTTGCGATCATGTTCATTTATGTCATATTAGATATGTAATAATCATTTTCGGCTATATGAAATTAAGGTATGAAACAATGGTAGGTATCCAGATAATATGCATTGTATATCTGTGTAAATACTTAGTGAGGAAGACAATAATAATAATTTTTTTTTTTAATCAGTGTTAGGGTCATTTATCTATTTTTACAATACATTCCTAGTTATGTCATTTTTAATTGGTCTTAGTATTTATTAGTGTTTTCTTTGCCTATTGAATAAATAATTTAATTTTATATTTACCATTGATTTCATTATTATTATGGTAAGTAAGTATTTTATTGGAATATAAAGTATAAGGTGGACAATATTTAAAAATATATAATAATATATTACAAAATAAATTAAAATACGGTCATCCTACACCAACAGTGCAAACTATCGTGAAACCCACTCTACCTGTCTGTATATTCGAGTATGTTGAGTGACCAAGAAATGTTTTTTCCATCGTTTCCGAGTAATTATTTGCTTCATTAATAGTGATAGTATTATAAGGACATTTTATATATCCGTGTAGAAAGAGTAAACTCTTCTGAAAGGCGCTGTAATTCGGAATTCGAACCCACTATTATTGACAGATTAAAAATATTACAAAAACCATAAACAATTTGAGTGTAAGGATAAGAATGTAGTGGCTGCGGCCATTAAATTAAGAACTTCCCCACATATACATGTTTTAAAAAAAAAAAACATTACTGCGCGTTGAGACTAAATGATTGAATTCGGAAAATGTACTAAATGATTGAATTCAGAAATTTCATTATTTTATCTGTAGTATATCTTTCTGGATCTCGTCGCTGATTTATATACATTGGCGTAAACAACTAGATTCCAAAAAAAAAAAATACAATTTATATAACGCCGTTCAGAGAGCAAACTCTCGTTAAGGGCGATCTAACTCAAGATTTGAATCCACTTATTATTGACATTAAAAATAGTACAAAATAAATGCATACAGGTTGCCAGTAAATAGTGAATCATACTTAGGGCGATGATAGATTGGGTCAAGACCTACCAGAATATCACAACTTGACCTCGGTAAAAACCTTACCGTTTTTAAGTTATTCCGACTTTTATAAAATTTCGTAAAATCCCTACATTGCATCAGATTTTTTTGCTGCGTTGTGTACAAATTACCATTTTTGTAATTTTTTTTTAATGTGAAATACCTTTGAATAGTAGCCTTATCTATCGCATACAAAATTATTTCCAAAATTATTAGGGATGTACAAAAAAATGACTTGAAAAATAAAAAAAACTTTATTACAATTTTTACGCTAAACTTTGGCCATCTGTGGTAAAAAAATTGTACTGGGCATTTTCAGAATACTACTTTAAAAATATACTCGTTTAATGGAGATTTCAGAATGGTGCAACACTACTAGATTTAACACAGCGCTTGGACGTTTTGTTTTTCATTAGTCAAAACTTAACGATAGTTTGAGATACACTGCCCAACTCGACCCATTACTACGAGGTGTATGATTCATAGTCTAGAATCCAGTATTGGGCGATCCATAAAAAAGGTCGTTAACTTCTTATTGCCGTAATTAAATTATAAAGAAGACGGTCTGGCATTTTTTGCTCTTTACTTTCAACCAGTGCGGCAGTTTGATTTTGAATTGCAGACTTTCTTGTCTTATACAGACGTACGAGAATGTTTGCAAAAAAGACCCATCCCTCATTTGACCTGTTTTGTTTACTTGATAAAGGATTCCGCTTTGTATATGGACAAAACAAAACATTTTTAAAACCGAATTCAACTATGAAATTTTAACTGTACTAATTGTATTTACATTTAACTGTACTAATTGTATTTATATACAACACACGCTATTGATATATGGCATACATACATACATATATTACATATTGGTATAACTGGTAAATGAATGTGTTGATTCCTTGGCAAAGAAAGCATGTTCTACTAGCTGTTCCCTATCTGATTTTTCACAATCGTTGAATTACATTGAAGTATAATATTAACAGTATTGTGGAAGTAATAATAACGATGATGTTAACATCGTAGTGGCTTTAAGAATAATGATTCTGCCTCTGATATGACGTCCTATTTAAAGCAAAGATAACGTACGCACGACCCTTAGATAATTAAGAGAGAATTGGTCGGGAATGTTATCGTTGCCCTTAAGGTCAAATCGATATCAGGCGATTATTTGGAATGTCTTGTTCGCTGTTTACTTCCATTTAGTGTTACCAAATTTTTATTTAATTTGGATACTAAACCGTTCCTGATAATTCCAGCAAGATAATAAATTTAAACATAATACATTGAGTTAAGTTTGACATACACGTGATAACACTAATATTTATTGGATGTAGATAACATAGAACATGATATGGTTAACATTGGTTTGAATACGTTACATGATTACTTATAATATTTATTGGATGTGGATAACAGAGTATATGATAAGATTAACATTGGTAGGGATACATTACATATTTAGCAACGATGGGCGTTGGATTGGGATATGACTGGTGTAAATAAGGGATCTAGATATAATTCAGTCGAACAATCGATCCATTTGAAACCATGGTTTAACCCTGAGAGCGCTACGAGAAAAAAATATAATTTTCTATCTAGTGCTGAGATATATTTACGATTCGGACGTTTGTGATAAATATTTATTTTAAACAACAAAAAAACAAAAAAAATATATTTTTACAACATAAATATATTTTAGAATATGTACCCTTGTATTCTAAATGAATGATATTCATTTTAGAATACAAGGGTAGAACAAATTTCTTCCACTGCTATAGCAGTGCGCCGATCTCTCAGGGTTAATATAATAAGAATGAACAAGATGGAAGTGTCAGTCACGTGTCGTTTGCGGGCGGGCCACTGGATCACGAAACTATAGACTGTGTATTTTTCGGTTTTTCTTTGCGAGACAGGTTTAATTTACTGAAAGCATATCTTTACCGCGTCCAATGAATGTTACGTTTCTTCTTTCTTCGTGGAACTTTTCCATTTATAGATCGATCGTTAAAATTTTGAAGCTTTATCAGTTGAATTTTTTAAATTTAATTTTATCATATTGACTTGCAGAATGACTTGAAGTTGGTAGCGCAAATTATCCTAGTTTGGGGGGATTGGCTATTAAAAAAAAAGTATTCATTTAAAATAGACACAATTTGGCATATGACATACGCCACTGTCGTCGCGTTGGGTTGGGCAGTGAGAAAATGTACATGTCGGGTTGGGCAGTGAGAAAAGAGCGCCAGACTTTCATATCTCGACACTCGCATCCTTCGTCTCTTCTACACTCGTACACCTTCTCATACAACTCCTACGATTCTTTCGAACATTTACATATCCTTTTTTCAAAATATTTACTTGATCCGACCGTACTTCTCTTGGTCATGTGGACCTATGCTTTTTCGATATTTTAAAAGAACTAATATTTGTGTGTTGAGTATTTTTTGCGTGTATGTGTCCATCGATTGACATATATGATACAATATCCGTCGGTAAGTAATACACAACGGGCTTAAGAAAGAGACTGTCTGCCATAGTCGGCTAACTTCGGCTTTGTAGAGCGTCGTCTCTGTCATTCATACAAGTGTTCCGTCGCGATTTGTCAGTCGTTGTCAAGCGTTCTAGGGTGTATAAATGACAGAGACGACGCTCTACAAAGCCGAAGTTAGCCGTTTATGGCCGACAGTCTCTTTCTTAAGCCCGATGTGTGTTACTTACCGCCGGGTACTGTATTTACATGTGCAAAAATATTTTATCCTGGCACATATTTTTGGCTTCTGCTAGGTTCATACACCTTGTCACGCATGCTCTCATATTATAAAGGTTTTTTCACTCTTTCATAATTTAATTAATTTGATCGTGCAGAATTTCACTTCAGAATTTGATTGAGTTGAAGGATCGATTAATGGGCCCGAAAACAACGTTGTGTTCGGGCCACGCTCTTCAATATATTCGCATATCTAATTGAGGTAGTAGGTTAGTCAAAAAGTTTTGAAAGCGACATCTATGGAGCAGTAGAAAAACCAAAATTTCTACGCCATTTTTATATTTCATCTTTCATAAGAACGTACTCAACATTTCATTTCGATCTGTCAATTCATTCTTTGTTTGCAAGCCATTTGAAGTTGACTTGTCAGTGTATTTTTTAACAATGGAAAAATCCGAATATCGTGCAGTGATTAAATTCTTTGTTTTGGAAGGTTTATCGGCTACTGAGATCCATGCAAAGATGGTGAAAGTATTAAATGAGTCTTCTCCTTCATTTCCAACCGTTCACCGATGGGTTTTGGAGTTTAAGCGTGGCCGTACAAGCGTTGAAGACGATCCACGCTCAGGACGTCCAAAAAGTGCATCAACACCAGAAATCATAGCGAAAATACAGGATATGGTTTTGGAAGATCATCGATCGACTGTGGATGTGATAGCTGACACCATAGGCATCTCACATGGAACAACATGGCATATTTTGGCTGAAGTTTTGGGTTTCAAAAAACTGTGTGCACAATGGGTGCCGCATTTGCTAACAATGCAACAAAAACACGTTCGAATGCGACTTTCTGAGCAACATTTGGAGCAATTTCGAAAGGATAAAAAGGATTTTCTGCGTCGATTCATCACTATGGATGAGACTTGGGTCTACCACCATGATCCTGAATCAAAACAAGAGGCTAAGGAGTGGTGTGAACCAGGCACTTTGGCTCCGAAGCGAGTTCGTGTCCAGAAATCGGCCAAGAAGGTGTTAGCGTCAGTTTTTTGGGATGCAAAAGGAATTTTATTGATAGATTATCTCCAAACTGGTAAAACAATCAACTCTGATTATTATTGTGACCTTTTGGACCAGTTGGATGAAAAAATTGTGAAAAAAGATCCGGTTTGCAGAAAAAAAAATCATTTTTCATCAAGACAATGCACCTGCTCACACAGCTCAAAAACCATCGCGAAAATCAGTGAATTGGGGTACGAATTGTTGCAGCATCCACCCTATTCGCCAGATTTAGCTCCCTCTGACTTCTGGCTGTTCTCACACCTCAAAAAATTCCTTCGTGGAAAGCATTTTTCATCAAACGAAGAGGTTATAGCCGTCGTAGAGGAGTATTTTGCAGGCCTTCCAGAAAGTCACTTCCGTGATGGGACAACAAAGTTGGAAGATCGTTGGACCAAGTGTATTGATCTTATGGGAGACTATACTGAGCAATAAAAGTGATTTCCCCCCAAAAAAAATGTATTTTCATTTCCGCTTTCAAAACTTTTTGACTAACCTAGTATATTGAACGGTATCACAATAAAAATGAAAGAATGTGGATTAACCGGGCCGAAACCAATGATGTACTCGTATTTATTGTTTTCTATTACGCTTTCGTTCTATAAAATATAACAAAACGGGTTTATTGCCATGTGACAATCTCTTTCAACTAACCTGAAAAATGTATAAAAAAAAAACTTTATAATAAATTTGGGATTCCACGGGAATCGAACACGCAACCCCTGGATTGGTAGACAGGCGTCTTACCAACTGGATAACGAAAGTCATATACGATGTCTTAATATTGCCTCCCGGCCACGCTCTTCAGTGTCTTAATACTGCATCCCGGCCACGCTCTTCGATGTGTCTGAATCAGCATTTCAGGTTAGTTGAAGGGAACCAAACAACAATGAAAGAAGATATGTAGACTGATGATAATATACCATAGGCCTTACTTAATTGTATTAATGTACTGTATTATACTTTCGTTGTATACAATTCAACCTGGCGGGCTTATTGCCATATGGCAATATCTTCCAACCAACCAGAAATATGTTAAAGAGGCCTTTAGTGAAAACCAAACTGGAAAACTTTTTTAACCCTTCCTTACCTGTGATGTGTAACTAGTACACATTGCTTCTAAAAACTTTAATACCTCTATAAATATAATAAATACTGTATTCCTCCGTAATACATTTACGCATTGAATGAAAATATAATATTAATAATAATTAGCACTTATCGGCCACATCAGAGATATTTTGTGAAAATCGGGAATAAATTCACCAATACAATCACACGTGTGCCAGTGTGTGACGTAGGTATATTCATTCTAAAAAAACCGCTATGGGTGAAGAAGCGACGCTATTCATGTCTCACTCTCACTACTTCGGTATATGGGAATGCAAGAAATAGAACCTTAGTTCTCTCGCTTCAGTAGCTTTCGGGCATACATTTGAGGTGGTCACTTCGCCCGTTTTGTGAACGTCGGCCGATGTTTTTTTCATGTTTTCAGCAATTAAATTTCAATTATTATCACTTTTGACTTCAAATTTATATAATTTAAGCGATTGGCTTCGAATATTCTTATTTTTCCGATTTTAAATCGCTCATTTTTACATGTGTATTGAATACACAGCACCGGAAAGCGTGGATTTTTTTATGCACAGGAAGGGAAAGGTTAAAATCTGGGTTCCAGCGGGAATCGAAACCTCAACTTCCAGGTTGGGAGACAAGCGCCTTACCAACTAGGGCACGGGGGTCGTCTACTTAGGAGGAAGGAAAAATTGTTCACCGTTTCTCTAGCGAATGTGTCATTGAATGCGTTAAATAGAAACTGTGGCCCATGGAAAGTGAACCGAGACAGCTGTGTGGCACCTCGAGTATCAATTAATAATTAACGGAAAGGCGCTAAGTGCTAACTTTGGGAGGAGAAATCGGCCATTGCCGGCCGATTCGGACGTGAAATCGATCTCGGACTGAATGCTGAATGCGTACAACGGTTAGACAACTCTCTTGACTTCTATGTTAATATGGACTGGATATGATATAAATTTGCGGGTGACCGCGAATTTGCAGATTTATTACTTTGGCTATATTTAAGTCGACGGGGCACTAAAACATATATGTACGTACACATTCAAACCGGATAGTATCAAAATATGCTAAGATGAAAGTCCACAATAGTATTTTGGTGCCAACTTTGATTTTTAAACTCCATTTACTAATTTATTTTTAAAGTCCTTCGCACATTCAATCTCCATGGATCTGCCTCGAATAACAACCAGAGGAAGACCAAATAATTCATGGGTGGTGCAAAAAGATAACCTGATGCAGAGGCACGGCCTGGGGGACGTAGTCCGGGACAAAAGAGCATACAACCTGAGGACGAGGAGAGCTGACCCCAACAGTCTTCGCAGACAATGAGTTGGGATGGAGGCAGGGAGAAGCACATTCCATTTTTCCCTTATTCGTACAACGAAAATTTAACAAGTACAAAAAAAACAGGAAATTTTATACAGCGGCAAAAATTTAAATATTAGTTTAGCCGAAGTAACAATACTCCTATACTAAGAAAGTTTAAAATGCTTTCTTTGAAAAAAAAAATGAAATGTTGTAGATGTCAATATTCGAGGTCTTATTCAAAAGGGACAGCCCGTGATACAGAGGGATTTTCATGAATAATATGGTTTAAGCGGTCCTCATCGAAGTCCACTGGGTCGTCCGGAACGCTCCATGTCTTTCAGGTCGAAATTACCGTCTTTGAAACGCAAAAACCATCGACGAGCTGTCTTTTCATTCATAGCATCTTCACCGTACACTTCGCAAATATCGGGAGCAGCTTTACAGCTTTATTCCCTCGATTGAATTGTCTACTTGACATTCCATTTTGAAGGCTTGTAACCAAATAAAATAATACATGTAACGTAAAAGCAAACACAATATCTTGTAGAGCAGAAAATTTTCTTTCGAATGACATATATAACATTTACCATTTTGTTTTATTTTTGGTGCTCATTTTTGAAATTGAAAAAAAACGGACGCAACTTATGTTAACACCCAATACCTTCGTGGCCTAGTTTGGCCAAGTCGACTATTTCCCAACCCGTAGATTGCGGGTTCAAATCCCGCTGAAACCGTCTGGTTTTCATTTAAGACCTCTTTAACATATTTTTGGTTGGTTGCAAGAGATTGCCACATTGCAATAATTCCGCCATTGTTGTATACAACGAAAATGTAATACAATACAATGTGTAATATTTTTAATCTCTCAATAATAGTGGGTTCGAATCCCGATTTAGAGTGCCCTCTAGGAGAGTGCTCTCCAAACGGCGCTGTATAAAGTTTACTTTTTATTATTATTATAGTCGCTTTCTTTGTTTAGCGATGTGTACGTAGCACTCAGAAATTCAAGTTGTTAAACCTTCCGCAGTAAAATTCGTAATATTGCGCTGTTCTCTTTCGGTAGCTGATGGGGCATCCATCCATGCATGGCACAATACCGAGCACCATATGTTTCACATCCCAGCGGTACCCATATGTTACCCAAGTGCCGGTATATACACATTGCCCGTACAGTACTCTGTCGGCAATGTGTATTTTTTTGTTTTATAACGGTTTTGGTCGTTTTCTGTGCGATGTGTCGGTACACTCGTACATAACATACATCTGATTAATAATTATGTGCAGGTCAAATCCCATTAAAACGATATTCATGGAACCATAAAAAGTATGTCGTTTTTTTATTTATTTTATTACAATGTACGGTTTTTTTATCGACCATTAAAAAGGTTACAAGTGTAATACACAGATACAAAATTTTGAGTGTGCATAAATATACGAGAGGATGCCAACAAAGGCATTGAACTGGTTGAATGTTAGAAATAGACGCCAAATTCACATACGGTCTCTATGGTATAATATCCTTAACTGTCCCGCCGCCCCCTCTTATCTTGCCGAAAATTTTCAGCGTCTTTCCAATCATGGATTAGCGCTACGCTCAAACAGATATTGTTTATTGGCCTTTCCAGTTCACCGCTCCTCTTTCTTTACGTCGTCCTTTATTGTCCATGCAGTGAGACTCTGGAATCAGTTGCAAACCAATTTAAGACTCGCTCCGTCCTTGGCATGCTTTAAGAAGCGAGTGAAAAATCTCTTAATTTCTAGTCAGTAAAATAACGTGTTTAATTCTTGATTTTTCTTTTCCTTTCCTCTCCACCATCCCTTCAGTTTCTTTTGATTGAGGATATTTCACTTTATATGAAAAATAATGTTTAGGTGATTGCCCGTCTTTGTGGGTATATGCTCACGTATATGTTATGGATTTCGTGGGGATGGATGGTCATTTGAATTATTTATGCGACCACGTAACTTGCTTCATTTACTTTTGTCTGGTTGGTTGGAAGAGATTGCCGCCTGACAATAAGCCCACCAGATTGTATTTGCAATAAAAGTGTTAAATAAATAAATTCGCGGAATGAAGGGCAAAAAATATTTTTATTTTTCTTTACAATGTACTTAACTGGAATATATTTTTCAGATCTTTCAATAAGCTTATTAATATACCGACGAAAATATAAAGATTTGCTTTTGCCCTCAAAATAAGCCGAAATTGCACTTTTCAACTTCTTCATCGTCCGTTAATGTCTTTCCTCGAAGTTTGTTTTTAATATTTGGAAACCAATAATAGTCGGACGAAGCCAGGTTTGGGCTGTAGGGAGTGTGATTTAATGTTTGGAAGCCACAGTTGTGAAGAGCAGCCAATGCAGAATTGCTTTTGTGCACGGGTGTTATGTGATGGACACATATCTTACATTTGTCAATCCATAAAGTGAACTTAAGGGTCACCTGTGTTATCACCAGGCATTTCTTTATACCGAATATTTTATCACCGTCTTAATTTATTACTGGAATCGCTTCTTATCCCCTGCAGATAAGTGAAGCGCTAGAAAAGTAGTTTCCGTTTATTTATCCGAAATATATATATTATCTGACCACATTTGCCCTTTGCTCCTGCTCCTACACTCTCAATTGGAAAGAGATGCAGACATCTCTTTCACCAAAATGAGTATATTAAGGGTCCATAAGGCCCAAATTAGTTAGATACATTTTTCTGGGCGAGGAACGAGGTCACTATAGCCCTTTACCCATTGAAATTATCTCCGTGATACACTAACATGTAATCATTGTAATCGTCATCTAATAAAATGCTGAAGAAAGTGCGCATTTTCCATCATCACCATCAAACTCCCGAATTCCGACATAACACGGGTGCATTGCCATGAAAAAGCAGCACCCCTTTTGTCAATTTCCCTCTCATTTTCTTCTTCACTGGTTCTTTTAACTGCATCAGCAGACCAAAGTAGTAATCTGCAGTTATTGCGATGCCCTTATCTTTATAATCTGTCAGCAGTACGCCTTCCGCATCCCAAAAAAATGTAGCCATATTTTTTCTAACCGATTGCGATATTTTGTACTTCTTAGGGGGATCTGTGCCCTTTTTATGCCACTGCATAGACTCCTGCTTCGACTCAGGCTCATAATTATGAACCCAAGTTTCATCTCTAGTAACAATTCGGCTCAAAATCTCATCTTTGTTGTTTCTGCAGAGGTCCAAAAACTGTCGTGAACATTCGACGCGTTTTTGAAGTGGCGTGAGCATTCATGGTTGTGATACTCCAACCATGTCTGCAAGCTGTTGCTTGTTTAGGCGGGCATCTTCCAGCACAAGCTTTTCTACTTTTTTGACGATGTTTGAAGAAGTGACCTCAACAGGCCGCCCTGATCGGAGGTCGTCTTCTATCGATTCTCTCCCTTGCTTAAAAGGACTATGCCACTTGTTAACCATCGTTTTTCTCGGGCAACAGTCCCCTTAAACTGATAACATCTCTTCCAAAATTATTTGATGTGTCTTTCCTTGTTTCGTAAGAAACTTAATGACGGCGCGATACTCATTTTTTTGCATACTTGAGATGTTATTAACGTTTGACATACTCTCCCGACGATATTTCAAACGATACTTTCAAAATTAGATTAAAATTTCCCTACCTTAACTCTTCCTTCCGCGAATTTATTGACCTCCCTTCGTACGTTCGTTCGATTCAACAAAAATATTAGTCATCCTGAATATTTATTGTAATTACTTCGGTATTTGTTGTAATGAAATTTGAACTGTATGTGTTCATATTGATTTCTTTCTGTTTGCCTTCATATACGAAGCAACTATTTTAGAATGAATTTTGTGTTTAATATTAAATAATACAGTTGTCTTAAATACTTCGCACTATATACTGAAGTTCGTATTCATAATCCGGCCTTAGAACTAAATCTTAATTATATTTTTACTAAATAAATTAGCATTTAAAGTAAAATATACCACTGACTGCTTTTGCTGCTTATCGACGACGAACCATTATTTATTTTCAAGATTATAAACGAATTATGTATGAATTTGGGTTACTCTAGATTAACATTTGAAATGTATTTGTTATACTGAATGTATAACTAAACAATAGCGAAAAGGTAGAATAGAATTTCTCAATAGAATCGGAAACAATTGTATCGAAATTCAACCAAAATGGTTATACACAATTATTATTGTTTAAATGTTCTTTTTCCGTGTAATGAAACTTAATTCTGGAAAAGGATGTACTTCTTTTGTGTCATATGGCACTATACCACTTGGATAGCATTGGGTGTTCCACGAATCATGCCGTCTTCGGTTCAAGACACCGATCTCCTCGGGCACTACGGAAAGTGTCGCATGGACTGCTTCACACCGCAGATACAAAGAGTCGATCCATCATGTAATATTCCCCATTTTGACATGCATGTCTTTTGTTCTTCCAATTCCTGTACAGAACGTCTTAGAGATTTCCAGGGCAGTTCAGGGCCATGTGGCAATTCTTTTACAGGCAAAATCCATCCTCTGGGCCCCGATGTTCATTTACTCGTTCATCTTAGGCCGAGGCCACACCAAAATGCTTCGTTAGGCGCTAAGCTAGATTTTACGTGACTCATATACTAGGTGACTTCATGCATAGCCACACCAAAGTGCTACGCACAAATTCATTTGACAGTCGGGAGCGGTTGAGTCAACACATGATGCCACTCTCAAAACTAACCAATTTCATTACAACTTACCATCTTTATTTACTTTCTGCGCAACTTCATTCCAAAGTGATTTTATTACAGGTACATTTTTGTATAATTTTCTGGATGGGTTCCACAAAGGCTCCCCTTTATACACAGCTGTCATTAAAACTTCTGCCATCTTGTAAATTAACCAACACGTCTGTTCGCTCGGAGATTCACTCGGTGACTAATCGTCATGCAAAGTTGCGAGAAGCGTGCAGGTGTGGCCACTGCGATAGTATGCGGTACGTTGGTTCGCTAGGATATGTCGCCTAATTCGCAACATAGCTCTAAGCATCAAGCGAGGCTCCTTCCTGTGTGGCCACGGCCTTAGTAATATGTGATTTTTTCAAAGGCTTCGTATCCCTTATGATGATGTGTCTGGATTTTAACCCCCCCAGCTGGGGGCTGGTGGTTATGTCAAGGATGCCTTGGGTCATTCAACTGATTGAAGGAAACGGATGAAGGACTCATTTAAACTGGAATTAAGGATATGCTTTGTAAACTAGATATGCGCACGAAAAATCTATCTATATTTTTTTTAAATTTAAGCTCGATTTTAAAGTATGACCTTAAAACTAAATACTAAATCTTAACTATTATTTACTGAACAAAATTAGTAATATGAGTTAGATAAATATCGTAAAATTTATTTTGTTTCTTTAAATAAGGTAGTCACTTGTTTTCATTACCTCACTTTAAAGTTTGGAGCGTATGAGGTCTGACTCTAAATATAAATCACGACAATTTTAAGGTTAGAAACAAGTATTTAGTACTTAGGCCGGAATATGAATTCGGATCTTATTCTGAGCGATCAACATGAATTTGATCGGGATTCTTGCAACTAAACGAAATGCAGTTTATGTTCAAAAGAAATTATCTTAATGCAAGTAGCTTAAAAGAGTGAACATGTATTATATGTGTTAAATAATTAGTTGTAAGAATTGTTATCTAGTTATAAGTAGTATGTAGGTGTTAACTATTATTTAGAAATAAAATATTAAGATTATTAAAAATAAAAATTACGCGTAGGGAATTAAAATTAAGTTAGCTTATAGTTATAATATAGATTAGATTAGTCCTTTAATTCTCAAGAAATAAATTGTATATATAGTCTTTAACGAATGTGTGTATCATAGATAACGTAAATATCATATATAATGAAAGAAAAATAACTCCACGGCACAGCTTCGTTTTCCAACTGAATTGACGTTGGAATGGCGAGGGAATCCTCGACTACGAGGCCCAGCAACGATCGATCGTATTTCAATTATTTACTTATTCATACCACAAATTCGTGAAAAGCCGAAAAAACGTCTTAACCCAATTTATTATCATAATCATTCCAATATAAGCTTATTTGCCCGCAATTTCCCCAATAATAGCTTTTAGTCGCGTCGGGAAATTTATATTTCCT
This sequence comes from Odontocerum albicorne, assembly GCA_949825065.1. Taxonomy (NCBI): domain Eukaryota; kingdom Metazoa; phylum Arthropoda; class Insecta; order Trichoptera; family Odontoceridae; genus Odontocerum; species Odontocerum albicorne. The sequence goes on along the minus strand of OX463866.1, from coordinate 12,519,998 downwards.
CGCGTGCCTCACTCGTTTTTGGGCGGGGAAAATTTCGTCCGTCGTATAGGGTAACCCTGGAAAACCATAACCTAATCAACTTGAACGGGGCGCGCCGGGCGCTAGCTGTCAAACTTATTCCGTTTTTCTTGTTTTTCCGCCGCGAAATATCCATTAAAAAGTCGGAAAAATTACTCAGAAAATTATAAATCTGATATTTTTGTTTATTTTTTCAACCGGTATCGTGGAGAAACAGTTTTTATAGTGTGTTTTTATATCATCTTACACCTACAACGTCTGGGATTTTCTGTCTGTGAGACGTCTTGTTGTGTTTTGAAAATCGAACGCCTCTCGCTGTCTAAAAATGCGTCGATCGTGTGAAAGACAAAAGAACTAGTAATTGGTTTTCAAAACGTTTTTCGTTCTTTTTTTTAAATTTATTAAAAATTCTATTTTACAATTTGAAAAATTTCGTTAATTTTTTTTACATGAATAAATGGTTTTTTGTGTTAATGTATATATTTTTTATAATAAGTTTGATTTATTTTGAGGAATTTACCATAAACAATATTATTCTGGAAAGGAATTAAATCTCCCATCTCTATCAGTGAAAATTTTCTATAAAAAGGCGCGCTTGCATGCGATGTTGTTTTGTTTTCAACCATGTTTGTGTTTAGTCATGTTTGACGATAGTGAAAGTGATCGAAAATCGGTGAATTTTCATATTCATCTTTTACATCTAATTGTGATTTGTAATTTAACGCAGTGCAGAGTGTTGCGAGTGTTGCGTTTGCAATCGAGGAACGTTTTTAAAAAAAGTTATAAATCCGAAAATATTTTAAATCAATTGGTGTTTTATATTTGATACAAAGGTGACTTAACAATTTCGGAAACGTGCAAAATTGCTGTCACCTTTTCCCAATCTTCAAACAAAATGAAAACTTTACCCTCACAATATAAATTAACGGATAATACAACACAATACAATTCAATATATTATCATTTGAGGGCTACACACTTAGATCAGCGATTTTCCATTTTTTTTCATCCCATCTATCACCCTTTTTTTCATCTAACTCGGCAAAAAATCATTTGGCAGGGTAGTAGCACAGCGCTGGGTTTGAACCATCGACATTCCGCACGGAAGTCCAGTTATTTACTGCCCGACCATGCGTATCAATGGTGCATGGTAATTGACTCATTCAATAATATTAGTCATTTACTATGGCGTGTACATCTTGATTCGATGAACATTTCTTCCCACAGAGGCATTTTTTAAATTTAGGGAACAGGAATAAGTCACACTGGTGGACAAGGGACCAATTTGAATATCGACTGTCCTCGTGGAAGAGCACTTCTCAACGTTGACTGTTTTACTTTCAAATTTTGCCCTTTCCGACTAGTCGATCATGACGATTCTTTGGGAATCTCAAAAAACAGTGTCCACCACTTTCCCAGCCGACAAAACAGTCTTCGCCTTCTTCGGCGTACCCTCACCAGTTGTCCATTGTTTAGACTCGAGTGTTTTGTGTTTAGCGGCGGCTGGTCTAGAGGTTGATGCTCAGTACACCTCGGGACCAGCCGCCGCGGGCCCACAGTCACGAATCGACTCAAATAGTCCTTCGGATTGCGGTTCAACATCGCCAAACACTGCGCCGAAACGCGTTCTTTTTCGATTATTGCGACAAATATCAAAGTGATCGATTCAAATATGTCAAACTTTAATTACGCGTCACATCTGACCGACATTTTGACGGCAGTCGCTTGAGGAATGATACAGATCCAGCAGTGATGCCATTTTATGAATTGTGGTGCCATCTCATGGAAATTTATTAAACTAATCTAGTATATTTTAGTGCCTCATTTACTTTGTTTACTGCCGCTACACGTCGTTCGATATCTCACAATTATTCCATCATTTGAATAAATACTTCGATTATAACGGCTTTTTACGCTTCCCTCTTTCAGAATTAGTTTTTTTTTGTTACGTCACGTTTATCTAAGTCGTCCCAATCTTTTCGTACCTTCAATACTACTTTTATAGAATATCTTTTGTAAATCTTTCATCAGCCTTTCTACATGGTCATACCTGAATGGTCCGTTTTTCAACTCAAGCACTGCATCTTCCTTCAATCCACATTCTTTCCTAATATCATTTTTCCCCATTCTGTCGTACGAGTACATTGCTTTCCCAAACTCACACACAGTATACAATATCGGATTGGTCTCCCCTGCAACAAGCAAGCACTCCCATAAGATTCTGTTAGCTGAAGCAGTTCAACTGGGCCGTCTTTTATTACGGTTTATTTTCGGCGAGTTTTGCCCTGTTTATAACGTTCTCCGCTATTTATTTCCTTTTTATTTTATTTATTTATCATAATCTTTTCGGTAAAATTTATACACAGTACATCATATATATCTGTTCTTTTCCACGCCCATTTGTCGTATTGTTTATTTTTACGTTACACGAAAATGAAGCGAGAAATAAAAAATAACTCATTTAAATTCGACCCACGAAACTTTTTTTTGTCTCTTTGAAATATCGAATAAGGGTATCATCAAGGAGAGTTTAAATAGGTCTATCAAGTGTCCATACTCATTACCTACCCTGTGCAGCCAACGATTGATGAGTTATAGGAATAATTAAATTGGTTGCTTGATTGCCACAATAGAATAATAGTTTCGATTCCGGACGGATTCACTTCCGGGCTGGTTTTATTACTTTTAGACCATTTTTCGTTTGTATTGATGCTTTTCTTTAGCGCATATGCGGCTTATTATAAATGATTGTATTCTATTACACTTTCGTTGTATATAGTACGACCTGGCGGGCTTATTGCCATGTGGCAACCTCTTCAACTAACCATAAATATATTAAAGAGGCCTTAAGTGAAAACCAGATTGAAATCATTTAAAAAAATCTGATTTGAACCCGCAATCTTCGGGCTGGGAGACATGCGTCTAACCACGAAGGAGGTAAATTATTACGCTAACATAAAAATAGCGCTATATGAAAATCGACCTTACGGAAGACTGCAGCAGATTCAATCTGCTGATTGTCTTGGAAGTTTAATCTCCTTGCCATCGGAACTTTGGATGACTATGTGCCTGCTGAAGTACAACTGCTTATACACAATAAAGCAATACACACATGTGTCTTCCACCCACAGGATGGCTGACAATTACACTCGATCACGAGGGTTAAGCTTATCGATCGATGTTGTCGCGTGATTCTGGACGGAGTTCGCAAACAGAATAATTGAACAAGTTCGGGCCAGTCATAATGATAATTGAAAATTTTATACAGTGCCATAAGTTAATTTATTTCCTTCTGTCAGACAATGTTGTCAAGTTCAAGGGCTTCATTAAATGTTTCAATTCAATTCCTCACGAGATCATAAAAGAATACGCTGTAAAGCCTGACTTTTTAGAACGAATGTTTTTACCGGTTTGTTAGAGCGGACTACTGCACATATTTCTAAGATATTGGAATTTCTAACTTTACACCTAATTGCTTTTAAATATTTTCATGTCATCTTTCGATTTAAATAATTGTATTAAATATTCAACATGCGCAGTGTTTAGTATCTGAACATTTGATATTTATACTTGATATTTGAACATTTGATAGCTGTGTCTATAGGTATAATGAAACATTCGTTCTCGGTATTGCTCCAATTAATACAAAGCTCCAAACAAAAGGATAAATTCCTATGCCTAAGTACTTTTGTTCTATAAAGTGAAATCAAGCAATATTTACACATAGTTCAAATAAAAGGGATGTTTCTTAAGACATGCGTCATTCGCTTTTAAGGCAGGGTTCGTCTGCCTTAGCTCTAGGAGGTTTCATTTAATATTAATTTTACGCTACCGATACAAAGACTGTAAATAAGTGGATAGTTGCCGCTTAATCCTCGGATATTCCGGCGTGACTTCAATGAGTCTCGGTGAGGAGATGAGATTCCTTGTTGACTTGTAAAATTTTGTAGAAATAAAAGCAAATTATGATGTTTCAGGTGAGATAATGCATTTTGCGTCCCTTGTGTTTAGCCCATCGCACATCGCAAGCACTTCGATCCGACCGCTTATGTAGTCACCTTACATTGCTAGCTCAACGCTTGCCACGCGTTTATCGCGTACGTGGGTCGTCCGATCAGATGTGATAATGCGAGGACTGTACAAAGGGACGTTTTATTATAATGCATTATTTTACAATGTTTACAAAAGGACAATTTATATAACGCCGTTTAGAGAGCAGACTCTCCTTAAGGGCGCTCTTAATTCGGGATTCGAACCCACTATTATTGACGGATTAAAAAAGTTACAAAATAAGTATAATATATAAGGTGAGTGTAGGGATAGGAAGATGGTAGCTGCGGCCATTAGATAAGGTACTTTCTCGAATTTAGTAAGAAAACCGCAGAAAACTTACCGAGAGAAGACGAACTACAGGAAAACCTTTGTAGATCTTCTGATATGTGATAGTAACACGTGCGGCTTTAGGAGGAGTATAGTGTATGTGTTTAGTGATGTTAAAAATAGTTGTCTTCGAGTGCTTGCAAGCGCCTTCCATATCTCTAAAATTTAGAAGCAGGAGATTCCTAGTCACAGGACCAGCAACGGCAAAAGCCCTCTCCCAATATCTTATTGGATCGATTCGGAATGATCAATTGATTCGATGAAGATGAAATCGGCTTCAAAGTTCCTCTCATTTACGAAAGACATGTTTCAAATAAAGATTTGAAAGATACGAGTACAACGGAGACATCCGAATAACATTACAATTAACGATAAAATTCAAATTACTTTGTGTTCAATACTAAACACATATTCTGTATTAAAAAAATATTATATTATATTATGTCCCACACAGGGTTTTACCCCGAGCCTGTTTACCTATCGGCACAATCATATTTATGACTGCGTTTGATCTAACGCAAACCCAACACCTCATACTAATATTAAATCTAATAAAATCACATCGCTGTATACTCCATAATAAACCATTATTAATGGCTTTCCATACATTGGCTGACAGCCATTGCGCCGCCTACTGAAGATTCCATCTGCCCGCACTGTTGAATGAGATTTTGCATCGGCTGTTCTTCCATAACATAATGATGGGTTGATTGATTAACGACCCGTTCATTTTTCATCGAAGGACGCGTATATTAGGGTCGGTTCTTAGCGATTTTTCTACAAAACACATCCACGTCGACTTGACTCTTGCTATCTTTCTTATTTCCTATCTACCCAAGGGCCGTGTTTCACTTGACTTTGACAGATCACCACTTGGGTGTATCATTTCTTGGAAGCATATTAACATCGGACGGTCACGTAATGTGCGATGTTGAAAGAAGAATAGTGGGATATGACGTAAAATACAGTTCAATTTGATCCCACCCACCACCCACGCTGTTATGGCTACACAAAATAAGACCCCACCCAGCGTGATCTATACAAAAAGATCAAAATCTACATTATTTTTTATGATACGAATGGCTTAGGAATGAATTTATGTCGCCTGAGTGTTAATGAATAGTAACGACGACGCAGTAAAGATCAGACATCACTTCTTCTCCCTGGCTCCATCCCAACTCACTGTCTACGAAGAATGTTGGGGTCAGTTCTCCTCGTCCTCAGGATGTATGATCTTCTGTTCCGGACTACGTCCCCCAGGCCTTGCCTCTGCATCAGGTTATCTTTTTGCACCACCCACGAATTCGTTGGTCTTCCTCTGGTTGTTATTCGAGGAAGATCCATGGAGATTGCCTGGTTCACAATGTGATCGGGTGCTCTGCGTCCAACGTGCCCACACCATCTCAACCGCCTCTCCTCCATCTGACTGTTGATGTTTGTAACACCTAGGCTTCCACGAATGCGTGAACTTTTTATTTTGTCTCTTAGGGACAAACTAGCTGATCATCTTTGACCAGGTCACAGCAAAGATCAGACATCACGGAAGAAGGAAATAAGAGAATAACTCGCAGTATAAAGCGGCTTAAGGTCTGGAGTTCCAACAGTCTAGCAAGTGTCCAGTACTTTCACAGAAAACTTCGAATGCAGCTAAACTATCGTTTGACGCCACTATATCGGAGTAGCCAATCGGTCCGAAGATGAACCGATGAAAGACTGAATACTTCGAGAATCTTTGACTTGATTATCATTGCAGTACTCCAAAGTGTAATTTGCGGATTGATCGGGTTTTTCCTATTTCGTAAGGGGTTGTGCACTCTGAATAGTGTCTGGCGTAATGAGCCACACTGCAAATTATATGCAAAAGTGTAGCCTAGCAGATTCGCCCATCTCTGGGTAACTTAAGATCCGGAAAATGGACTACATCGCACACAAGTGCTCATTGGATGCGTTTCTTGGAGGCGTGCAGGAGCTACACACCCTGACATTGGACACTGACCTGGTCAAAGAAGACACACTGTATTTGAGGTCCGAACGCAAATGGAGAAGCAGACAATAGGGAGAATGATGGGTTATACAATGTATTTACAATGGGGTGCCATTATCATCATATGCCTATAAGGGTAGGGATAGAAAATAGATTTTCACTTTAAGCTACCCTAACACACACATTTCGCTTCTACCTCGCCGTGCACACTATCCTATTAAAAAGGATTTTCACTGTTGAATTTGGTCGTGCCACATTTTCTTACATCTTCTCAAAGTTCTAATACTTTCTACACAACCCGTATATGATAGATTATTTTTGTAAATATTTCATAATTCGTGAAACTACATGAATCATCTCACTCCTTTCTTCATCTTAAGCAGCACTCCTTCCAATCCACATACTTCTTTAATGCTCTTATTAAAAATTCTGTCCTACGTTGTTTTCCAAACATTCTACGGAACGCTCTCATTTGCACCGCGTTTATCTTTCATAGCTTTTACCACGTCCAATTTCGCTTGCATATTCAAATATTGAGACCAAGATCCCGTTATGAGCAGCCAGATTTGATAATGATACCTAGAAATGCTCCGGTTGGTTGTATTACTCACCGTGCACTCTATTGCTTGTCGTTAATCTTCTTTTAATATCATATTGTTGCGTGACCATCCGATGTGAACAAGATACTCGTACCAAGATACAAAAAAACTGCTCTGATCTTAAATTTTTCATATTTGTTTCACACAGAATCGTACTTTCTCTGTCTCTACAACCATAACTTTCCAATATGCATACTCGTCCCATTTGATTTACACATTACACTTTCAGAATACCTGTGGTGATAATTTATGTCAGAATACGGAATGATGTGATTAGGTATTAATGTGTACTTAAGACTGATGTGTTGAGTAAGTTTAAAAAGAGTAATCTGAAATGGTTCGGCCATGTAGAACGAATGAATTAAGAATAACTAACTAAACAAATATGCAGTGCAAATGTGAGTGAAATATGTAGTAGAGGAATACCAAGGAAAGTATGGTTGGATCAAGTGAGTGATATTTTGTATGGACGTGGAAGGTGGCGTGTCGTGATAAGAAAGTCTGTAATCTCTGTCTACCATGACGCTGCTCCAACTGATAAATCATGTAAGGAATGGTTTCGACGTTTCAAGGATGGAGATTTCAGCGTCGAAGACAAGCCTCGCTCTGGACAGCCAAAAAAATTCGAGGACAAACAATTAGAGGCATTACTCAAAGAAGATCAGAGTCAAACGCAAGAGGAGCTTGCAGAATCATTGGCTGAGAGATGGGAAAATTGCCTGAGAGATGGGGAAAAGTAGTAGCCAGCGATAGGCAATACTTAATTGATCTGTTCATTAATTTTGTTTAGAAATAAATGCATTTTTTAACACAAAAAAACGGACCGAACTAATTTGTACACCCGATACAAAAGGGTGTTTGCAACCTATGGTAAATTATTGATACGCGCAATATCAACAGTAGTAAAAATGACAATATGTAATAGTGTGTTGGTCCCCACCTTGCCGTATGTAAGGGATTCTTGAAATTGGCAGAAGAAGAATGAGAGTAAGATTGATGCTGTGAGAGATGCGTGCACTAAGAAAAAATTGTGGTGTGTCAATGTTTGAAAGAGGGCGAAATGAAGACATCAGAAATGAATTTATACATAAAGTGGATGTTTTAAGTTAGATGAAGAAATAAGCTTTAAGATGGTTTGAACATGTGGAGAGAAAGATTGACTAAGCAAATATACAAGTCATGAAGCGCAAGGTGTGCGCGGAAGAGGTAAGCCGAGGAATACGTGGCTGGACCAAATGGATCAGATTTTGAAAGAAGATACAATTATAATTATGAATCTCTCTGCTTATCCCGATAGGGAAATGGAGTGATGGTATTATGTGTAATTTATATGGTAAATTATATGTTTTGTGTGAAAATCTTGATCGGTGTGTTCTTTTAAATAAAAACAAATATAATAAAAGACTGGCTTCCAAAAAACTAATGTTACAAATTCGGTATAAATATATATCTTTCAGAAGTATGATGTGTAAACATACCGACGTATAATACGAGTATTTCAGCAAGAGGAGTAAAATAATAATTAAACTCAATCAACAATACAAGGCTCATATATACGTTAAGTCACTCATCTGGCGTTCGTTGTTGAGTGTGTTTTGTTTATAATATTTCTGATGAATTTCGGTGTAAATTGTTAACAAAAGTGTACACACTTATCTGTCGATAAATCTATTCATCATTTTTGATAGTGTTTATTTTCAAGCCAAATTTATTTGATACGAAAATTACTTTCGTGTTTGGTATAGTCAATGTTGTATTTGGACATTATACAGTAATTGTAATGCTCTCGTTTCATTCATAGCAATTAAATAGAAGAAAATGTAAAAACTATTGTATTTCTGACCATCGTCGTTGCTGGGCCTCGTAGTCGAAGATCCCATCGTCATTCCAACGTTAATTCAGTTGGAAAGCGATGCTGTGCCTTGGGTGTTTGTTTTAAGTGAGTGAACCATTGCACAACTCCAACCATAACATAACATCAATTATCACATCAAAATCGTGTTATTTCTTACTACGTGTTACTTCTTACTACATTTGCATCAGTAATTTATGATACTTACATGCCTATGTGGAGAACGCCTAAAGTTCCTCACTCCTTTCTCTCTCCCTGACATAGAACCACTTTCTTACATGTACTTTTTATATTTGAAGGCATTCATTGTATTAGGTAAATGTGATGTAAATTCATGGCGCTAGAACTTTACGTTCCTTCTCCCAAGTGCTTTAGGTGGGGTCGGAACCAGATTCAGTGCATCACCTATTTTCTCGTTGTCGTCAGTTGAAAAGCGAAGCTGTGCTGTTGAGTTCCTTTAAATGCATGTCCCATTGCACACGACTTTTAATAGCACAATTCTTGAATATACTATAATTAGTATAATACCAATTAAATTTGATATTCCGTGTAATGTTAATTTAGGACAGCAGCTCCGAACATTTTTTAATAGTGAAACCATTTTTACCCTGATTGAAAAATCTTCTCAACGTTTCTCTCCACGTTTGAGGTGGCAATCATCATGACTGGTTTAATTTTGTCTGCAGCTACTCTGTGCAATGTATTATATATGTGCTAGTGAGGCACCACTCTCTTAGGTTCTTAAACCAGGAGTTCCTTCTTCATACACATCGTTTTCCTTGTATCTTTCCCTGTAATTGACGTAGATGATTTAATATTTGCTTCCTGTTGCGAAATGCTCCAAGTATTCCAAGCTTCTCCTCTTAATGTAGTATTTTTTTCATGCGTCTGAGAACCAGGAAATCTTTAATATTCGTTTTGTGGTGTGGTGGCTTGGGTGAGTGCCCAAGTCTCGATACCATAAAAAAATTACAGAAAATATCAAACACCGTACAATTCGCATTGTTATTTTCAGGTCGAAGAGAATATTTTTCATTTTGAAGAAACGGTTACGTGAATGTGAGGTGCATGGCCGCGCGGTAACGCACTGGACTTCCGTGCGGAAGGTCGTCGGTTCGAACCCCGCGCTGTGCTACTCCCCTCGAACGACACAGTAACTTTTTCTGCCTAGTATTCGATGGTATAAGGATACCTATGACTTCGGTCATATCTATTATTTAAAAAAAAAACTGACAATTTTAATCGATTATAAATAAACCATCGAATCAAAAATAATTTATTGAGAATACAACAGACCGCCGATTATCCGTGGTAATTGAGGGACACTCGATTGAAAAAAAACACGATTAATTCAAATAAAGTTTTTATTGAGTTAAACATTTTAACAGTTGTAATGCTAGATAATTTTTGCTACGCAAGATGAATACGCGAACGGGTGGGGACGTGTTTTCAAATGGGAGCCCCAGGCACCAAAATGCCATATCTTGACTCGCGAGTCAATACACTTTTCACATTCATGTTTTAAACTATTAATTAAAGCTAAAAAAACAAATTTTATTGCTGAACTCCAGATTGTATCGGCGGAATCTTTGGGTTTCGCGGAACACATGTTGGGAACCCCTACCTTATATTGTGCATGCGTTGTTGTGCTCTACTTTAGCATTCAAACAAAACGCCACACCTCATTTTACAAATCTTAATTTATAGTCACACGGCGTGACTGCAACGAACTTCTAAGAGTTATCAGATGTGCGTCATCCTTTTTTACGTTTACTTTTGAGAGAGAATTGAAAAAACATTGAGTTTCTTTAAATATCCTTTCATTTGCTTCCCTCCCTTATCCTTGAACGGAGTCCTTTCCTCTAATTCTACCATTATTGTTTAGAGATAAGTCATCTATTTTTTTTACGGAAACGATTTTTTTTAATGTTATGTATTAAAAAAAATACGCATTTAAGATGGTTAGTAGTAAGAAATTGCAGTATAACAATAAGCCCGCCAGATGTAACCATGTACACAAAATAATAGATATATAAATAACAATTTTCAAAACACAACCAAGTTTTTACGTAAAAGCGGACATTATACGTTTAACCAAGTACATAACATATGCTGTGAAAGTGGTGCAATCATGAAACATCAAAGACGTAGGGGTGAAGACTTCCGGATATGAAGAGGGTGCTAGGAGGCTGTGCCGAAACGTTAATATGCCTTCAAGTTAGTATTTACTGTATTTTTAACACTTGATACCGTTTTTTTTATACTTTTCAGGTTTTTAAAAAATATATATTTACGCGATGACATCTACGGCCTGGCTGGTAATATGCCTGTCTTACGACTCGGTCAGGTTGTGGTTCATTTCCCGTCGGTTCCCATTTACAAAGAAAGGTTCCAGACTGGTTTTCACTTCACACCTCTTAAATATCTATACGAAAGTACGATGATATAACTTCATACCAGAAGGCATTGAACTGGTTGAATGTTAGAAATAGACGCCAAATTCACATACGGTATCTGTTGTATAATATCCTTAACTGTCCCGCCACCCCTTATCTCGCCGAAAATTTTCAGCGTCTTTCCAAACATGGATTAGCGCTACGCTCAAATAGAGATTGTCTATCGGCCTTTCCAGTTCACCGCTCCTCTTTTTTTACGTCGTCATTTACTGTCCATGCAGTGAGACTCTGGAATCAGTTACAAACCAATATAAGACTCGCTCCGTCCTTGACATGCTTTAAGAAGCGAATTAAAAAAACACTCGTAATTTCTTGTCAGTAATATAACGTGTTTCATTTCTGATTTTAATATCATCTCCAACACCCCTTCATTTTTCTTTGATTTATGATAACTCACTTTTATTTTTACTATATAGGTATACTGTTCATAAATTTTGTAAAGATGAATAATCATTTGAATGTTTTTTTGCGACCATGTAACTTCCTTTGTATATGAAGAGATCGCCGTCTGGCAATTATCCCTCCAGATTATTTAACATTCAAGTGTTGAATAATTAAATATATGCAACATGTCTTAAGTGAAAACAAGACTGGAAACCTTTTTTTAAATCTGGCTCTTAGGTATTATTTCTATCGAAAAATATGTTATTAAAGCACTTAGTTTAGTAAACTATGTCATATAATCTTTCGTGGTTTGTGTGTTATCTCATAATGATATTTTTAAATGTCATTCAAATAAAAAACTATAGGTCAAATGGCATTTAAAAACCACGAATAGATTCAGCAATCTACTATAAGTCTCGGTTACATATTCTTTATAAGAATATTATACGATATATTGTTACAAACGAGAATGCAATTATTTTCACTCTCAGGTGTGTATCACTATTGGTGAAGTCCCTTCTCAGTGACGTCGCATACACATACATACGTACCATCACGCCATTCCCCTGTCGGAGTAGGCAGAGAGGATAGAGCATCATACTTTTTCCTAAGTCGACACACATCCTAAGCCTCTCACATCCATACACCTCATACAATCTCGACGATTTATCTGAATTTCTTCTTTTCAGAATATCATTCACTTGATCAAACCATACTTTCCTTGATCTTCCTCTTGTACGCCTTCCACTCACATCTACATTGTATATATGTTTTCTTAGTCTTTCTTGATTCATTCGTTCTACATGCCCAGACCATCTCAACGTACTCTTATTAATTTTATTCAACACATTAGCCTTAAGTTTGCATTTATCTCTTTATCACTTTATTATGTATTTGGTCATACATTGTAACTCCACGTATTCTTCTAGATGCACGGATCTCTACAGCATTTATTCGCCTCTGTCTTTTTTCACGTTCACGTTTCACTCCCATACATCAAAGTTGTTAACAAAGTACTATTGTGGATCATATTTGCAGATTTTGATACTGTCCGTTCTAGTATATGTTTTTTTACTCCTTCGACTTTGTTTCTTAACCCTACACGCCGTTCGATATCCCTCTTAGCTCTTTTATCATCTTATGCTAGAATATACTACCCAAATACAATACAAGTAGCAGAATTCCTCAACTTACTCCGATCTTAAAAAATTTCACCCATTTTTATATCGCATTTATTTTTCATTTCACATTTCCTATCATTAGTTTCGATTTTGACAGACCTTTCTCTTCACCTCTTTTATTTTTTGACTCGCGCCTATAATAAATAAAGATTTTGTAATTTATTTTTATCAAACACTGTTTATTCCACTTTTTTGTGACGGTATAACCCTACCGGTTTCAAGGCTTTCACCTCATCTTCAGGGGAGCACAAACAAGATTTGTTTGTGCTCCCCTGAAGATGAGGTGAAAGCCTTGAAACCGGTAGGGTTATACCGTTACATAAAGTGGAATAAACAGTGTTTGATAAAAATAAATTACAATGTCTTGAAACCTCCACAACGTTAATGCCTTAACTATAAACAACAAATAAAGATTTCGTTCCTCCAGTGTAGATCGCCCTGGATGGGGACTAGGGTTTCTCTCCCGGGATCCCGGTCTGTTTTAAACTATTGTAAATATTCTCCTTAATTTTATGTTAAGACAAGATAATCTTTATGTTGCTATCATAAATTTAGAGATTATTCCATTCTCGTCTGTAGAATGTGAAAGAGTATTTTCTGCAATAATGATAATAATAAAATGATAATTTCTATAGTTTCGTTTAGAGAGCAAACTCTCTTCAAAGGCGGTCTAATTCAGGATTCGAACCTATTCATAAACTTTGAACAAACCTCCGAATGTGACTTTTTGTAACTCGGAATGATCGCAGTATCGAACAAATTTGTTTTCTTAAATCTTATAAAAAATCATAGTAATATTTTTTTATGTTTATTAACACAATATTCAAAATATTATAAATGAAGACACCCCTTCTCAGTTACCCAGCTGTTTGTTAAGGGTTTATTAATACGACTGGGACTCAAAAGTATGATAAATCTAGATGACCATATGTCGTTAAAATACGGTGCTGAACTTCAATACAAAGTTCTGAACTTCAAATGTTACTTAAAGATATTGTAATATTTCTAAAACACATAATTGTGTCATAAATTATATCAATCATGGAGCAAAATGTATTATATGACTTGTATTGTAATTAATCGCCCCCTTCCTAATCCAGGTTATTCCGTTTGAAAATACCGACGTAATTTATTACATCCCGGGATCCCGGAAATACCCAGGGAGGGAAACCGATTTTCTCCCGAGACAAATAAAAGTGTCCATATGAGAAACCCTAACGGGGAGTTATTTTGTTCCCCATAACGACGTGGCTGCTTGTGGGGTCAGACTGAACTATCACAAATTAGAAGTTAGAAAAATATCGCCAGGCATTGAGAAATGAAAGAAAATTTGCCTAATCACTTAGTTTATTGTATACATAATTTATGCAACTAGTAGACGACCTCCGTGGCCTAGTTGGCAAGGGGGTTTCGTGTTCGATTTCTTGAAAAAAAAAATGATCCCCATGACGGATCACGAGTTCCGTGTCCACTGTCCACTCCAGTGGTTCTAATCCCTCCCAAACCATTCCACTATCACGCTATGGGGCCAGCAGCGCCAAAATCCCTGCCATATCATGAAACTGGAATCAAACTGTCTGTTCAAGAGATCTTATACGGATGTTTTCATTCACACAAAAGATTAGCCCTGTTATTAAAAAACAATTAACGCAAAAAAAATAAGCATAAATTACCAATATTTGCAAAATTATTCGCAAAAGCTGTACTAGGTTTATTTTAAGATTCCAATAGAATTTTAAAACAATCAGCACTTTTATTTTTCATATGACTGTGAAGTGTCTTTTTTTCTAGAGCCATTGCTGCACTATTCGTTCCGGAACCCCGGTTGAGAAACGCTGCTCTAATGTACGAGGGTCGTCTAGAAAGTAAGGTTACAAGGGCTTTTGAGGCCGGGAGAATTTTTTTTGTTTCGAAGTTGTCGCACCTGGCGTGTAGGGGGGATCCTAACGGTCAGTTTGTTTGGTTCCGTGTGTTTGTCGGCCATTTTGTTCAGTCACAGTAAATTCTTCCGATGGAGAGGTCATCGCGCGCTCCCGCCACCTCCCGTCCGTGCGAGATCCGCGCGGTCATCCGTTTTTTTTACTTTGCCGAACAATACCGCCGCGAATGTCCATCGGAAGCTCGTGGAAGTTTATGGTAGTGATGTGATGAGTCGACAACATGTCACGAAGTGGGTTAGGTTGTTCAGAAAAGGCCGTACTGATACGACGAGGCAAGGCAGTGATTTCTAACGAAATTGTGCAAAAAATTGAAAAACAAGTGCGAAATGACCGCTGTGCGACGCTTGACGACCTTCACGAAGAATTTCCTGACATTTCTTGAAGTCTCCTCGGTGATATTGTGTCGGAAAAACTTGGTTACAAGAAGTTTTGCGCGAGATGGGTGCCCAGAATGCTCACACCGGAGCACCGTCAAAATCGCGTGACCGCCGCGCGTGGATCGTTTTGCACACGAGGGAGAAGCTTTTCTGGACTCTATCGTGACGGGGGATGAGACATGGGTGTGTCACTACACCCCAATAATTTTCCAACGATTAGGAGGTCGAGGAAGCTGCGAAGAAGTGGCTGAAAGAGCTGGCGGCGGAGGTATATGACACTGGCATACAAAAGCTGGTGCCCCGACTACAGAAATGTTTCGATCTCGACGGCGATTATGTTGAAGAATATTTTAATATATTTGTAAAATATCCTGTGAATTTCAATTAAATACAAGCATTTTTCGATCCTACATAAATGTTGTAACCTTACTTTCTGGATTACCCTCGTATATGACTTATTCTCAAGTCTGGTTAAAATACGATCACGCCCCGACAAGTCACGGTGTCGATTAATGACTCCTTAAGCAGATTATATGCACATCCTACGCGTTGCAAGAATTGCCTTCAATTCTCATTTCATTTGTTCCAGCGGTTTCCTTTTTCCTGGAATTCTTCAGAAACCAACGACAATCGAGTCTAGGGCACAGAAATGTGTCGCAGTATACAATACAACTAGAAACGATCCAAAAATCGCGTGGAATTTTCCAAATAATATAAAAAAAAAGTGAAACAAGAACTTATGTGTATTTATTTAAAAAACCGATCTGTGACGCTAGTTGAGTGAATGTTGAGTGTTAAACATTCCATGTAAACTTTTCTTTCTACGAATAAATTATTTGTCGATACGAGTTTGTTCCTCGAGTTTGCTCCAAAATTCATTAATAAATGATTACATAGTTTGAATGCCAGTTTGTGACATTAAAAATCACGTCTACATGAAGGGTTTTGAAATGCCATCCGATATAGGGGGGCTGCGTTATGTTTGACCTAAAAAGAAAAGGTCTCTGACATTAGATTAGATAGCAACATTTTTCAGGAATCCAAGTCCATTTGAAACTGGAATTTAGCGGAACAATATTTTAGGACAGGACAGGGGAATAAAATCTCTGCAATGTGTGGGTGGATGCCTCGAAAATAATGTATACAAAAATATGTACATTGCAATTAATTATTACGTTAGTGGTTAATTAACGACCGTTTTACTGGTGTCCTTCGAATCTTGTCAAATTTGTCATTTTATTTCAATGTGTTTTACTACATATTCCTTACTATTTAGGTAGTAAAAATGCGTGTCGATAACCACTTTCGCCATATCATGATCACGTCGAAAAAGATCTCAAGGAATTCACGATTCACATATTTGTCATCCCAACGATAGCAGAAGCCGTTTACTATAATATCCCAGTGAAAAAAAAAATATTCGAGAGTGGTCCCACCAAACACATCACATGACTTTTTTGCGATGGACTACCTTCGAAATTCTTTTCGGAGTCTGACCGGGATCAACTCGCACCTTCTTTCGTTTTATATTTTTGAAGAGAAGCCGTGACTGGGATCACCTGTCACTAGATGTTGAAGAAAGGGATTTTGCTCCTTTTGCTAACCTTGACCTCGACTAATCTTGTCATCGGATAGCTCGTGAGGAACACATCCAGCCATTTTTCATACCTTATCGCGCTTTTTGAGGCGTCTGGCGATCGTGGAATGGCCGACATTGAATTGCTCGAACTAGCATCCTTGCTGTCAAACTTTCGTCTTTTCCCACGGCCATCTGAAGAGCCTGATCATCCGAATCAGACGGACGATCACTCCCTTCCTCATCTTCTAAGCTTGTGTCATCGGATTTGAAATGATCGAACAATTTTCGAACTTGAATTTGACCGATCGTTCCTCCACCAAAGACTTCGTCGAGATCGTGAAATGACTGTGCTGTAGTCTAAAGTGATAAAGCATGTTATCACGAATATGAAGGTGGTTATCGACACGCATTTATACTGCCTAAATAGTAAGAAATATATCAGTATTTTTTTTGAACAATTTGACAGATTCAAAAGGCGCTGGTAAAGCAATCGTTAATTATACATCAACCTAATAATAATTTACCGTATTGGCCCGACTATAGGGCGACCCCTACTTTTTTATCTGCTTTTTGAAGAGAAAAACATTTCCCTCACCTTTATGATATTATGAAAAATAAAACTCGAATATAAGGCGACCCCCGCTATTTACGTGTCGCCTTTTCAAATAAAAACCTCGCCTTATTGTCGGGCTAATACGGTACTACAAAGTTAGTCTGAGTATCTTAATCGAAAAGACAGTCTTTAACAATATCTAGAACCTGTGAGGTGCAGGCTAGTAATAAATGACAAAATACAATAATTTAGCAAGTGTTTTAGTGTCCCGTTTGCTTTGTTTCCTATTGCTACACGCCTTTCGATATCTCTCGCAACTCTTCACATCTGCATAAGTTAAGAAAAAACGTATTTGGTAAGATAACCGCAGAAAACTTGCCATGAGAAGACAAACTAAAAAGAAACTTTTTGTAAATCTTTCACTGTGATATTATCACATTTGGCTTTAGGTAGAATTTAATGTTCATATATACTATAGAATAGTAAATTTTGATAACATTCTCAAAAAGAGTTGTCAAATCATTCCTAAAGCTGCACACACCACCCATATCTCTGACACTTTAAGGCATACAAAATGCTAACTGAAATGATGTGATGAATTCTAGTTTTTTTAATGAATGATTTATTTTAATCATCTGATCATGGTTCAACTTGATAATTTAAAACAATATAAAGACCATGTTAACAACATTCATCCCTAATCTCTGCATTCCATGGTGATCACGATCAGAATTTAGGGAATGGCCAAATAATGTAAAGTCCAAGTTTTACGCTCCGTTTCGCTGGAAGGTTAATGCCAATAATCAACTTAATCTGGAAGATCGGCACCGCGAGTCTTCCGTGCGCAGCCGGGTGTGAAAGACAGCTACAGACTATTATCCGTGACTCCTGGCGAAATAGGCGCTGAGCACGCGAGCTGGCGTGCACTACTATTCTGCAAATACCGAGCGGGCGGCTGGGCTGTCGACCTTTGTGCGTGTGACGACGGCGCACCGGGGCGTGCAGAGATAACGGACCTTCCAAAATGTTATATATATCGATATTAGAGAATGCCTGCTGATTGCTGTATGCTGATGTCATGGTAGTGTTAGGTGCATGGCCGCGCGGTAACGCACTGGATTTCCCTTCCGTGTGGATATCTATGACTTCACCGGTCATCGGTTCGACACGCATTTTTCCGCATAGTATTCGGGAGGATATCTATGACTTCAAAATAAAAAGGAAAAAAAAACATGACGGTGTGCTACGATTGTCCAAATTCGATGTGCCATCGGATGCAGTACAGTGATGTGGCCGGTGAGGTTGCTGGTGTGCAACGGCTCACTCACTTAAAACAAACTCCACGTAGTTTCGCTTGCTGTCTTGACTATGAAGCTCAGCAACGACGGGTGTTGACGGAATATACTCGTATGGTATAGGTGAATAACAGTTTGATAAGTAAATCGTGCGAGAGGACGATCTAAGAATGAATGTTGCGAAATTTCAAATCATGGTGATAGAAAAATGTGCAAAAAGTAATTTCGATGTACAGTTAAGCAATGAAAGAGAAAAATGATATAAATTCTGTTATTTAGTTTTTCTCAGATGTTGGAAGAATTACGAGAGATATCGAACGGCGTATAGCGATAGGAAACTAAGTCAATGGGGCACTTAAACATGCGTGTAATTGTACTCGAACCAGACTATCAAATTTTGTTAAGATGATGATAGTCCACAATATTCTAGTACCAACTTGGATGTATGGAAATGAAAATTGGGTTTGGGAAAATACTGAAATGAGACGAATATACGTTGTGAAATACGTGCACTGAGTGAAAAACATGGGATGACAATGTATGCCAGAATACGGAATGAAGTGATTACCGATGAATGTGAATTTAAGGTTGATGTATTAAGGTCTAAAATGTTGTCCTAAATTTAAGGTTGATGTATTAACGTCTAAAATGTTGTCCTAAACTACACACATCTACCAGAGAAATACAAAACTTGACTATCGTTCGTTAATAATATTTCTATTGGGTCGATCTTTTCTGCGTCCAAGTTTTAGAAATATTTATTTATTTATTTAATCAACGACACAACAGTGTCTTTATATACAAACAAACATGTTACAGGTTATACAAGTACTCGTACTTAAAATTATTGACTAATAATACAAAACTTTATCTTAAACTAACATGAAGATACAAAAAGCAGTAGTAATAATAAATTACAGTCATTGTTTTAAAATTATTTAATAATTATATGTATATTTAAGTTCAATATATGTTCTGTATGTATACCACAAAGTATTACCAAACTTCACCAAGCAGACTTACGTAATTGTCCAAGACTTATTTTATAGAGGTAAAGAACTCAGATTTGTTTTTAGTGGAATAACGCATACATGGAACAAATATTGGATTTTTTGAGGTGGCATGTTGGGTAGCTTTAGAGAGATCTTGACAAGTCTTATCAATATTTATGATTGTATATGAAGACTACACAAATCAACTCTTCATCGTCGTTGTCGTTGCCGGGCCTCGTATTCGAGAACCCCCTCGCCGTTCCAACGTTAATTCAGCTGGAAAGCAAGGTAAAGCTGTGCCGTGGAGTTTTTTGTTTCTTTTAACCCTTCCTTCCCTGTGGTGTGTAACTAGTACACATTGCTTCTAAAAACATTAATATCTCTATAAATATAATAAATACTGGGTTCAGATTTTAGGTATTCCTCTGTAATACATTTACGCATTGAATTAAAAAATAATATCAATAATAATTAGCACTTATCGGCCACATCAGATATACTATATTTTGTGAAAATCGGGAATAAATTCACCAATAAAATCAACGTGTGCCAGTTGTGACGTAGGTATATTCATTCTAAAACCCGCTATGGGTGAGGAAGCGACGCTATTCACGTCTCACTCTACTTCGGTATATGGGAACGCAAGAAATAGAATCTCAGTTCGCTCGCTTCTCTCGCTTCAGTAGCTCGCGGGCATCCATTTGAGGTGGTCTCTTCGCCCGTTTCGTGAACTTCGGCCGATGTTTTTTTCATGTTTTCAGCAATTAAATTTCAATTATGATCACTTTTGACTTCAAATTTAATTAATTTAAGCTATTGGTTATGAATATTCTTATTCCAATTTTAAGTCGCTCATTTTTACATGTGTATTGATGTGTATTGAATACACAGCACCGGAACGCGCGGATTTTTTTAGCACAGGAAGGGAAAGGTTAAGTGAGTGAGCCTTGTACACCAGCAAATTCTCCGGCCACACCGCTGTACTGGATCTGATAGCAAACCGAAGTGAGACGATCAGAGCACACTGTTTTTTTTTCTAGTTTTGAAAGCCTAGATATAAACGAAGTCATAGGTATCCTTACACCCTCGAATACTAGGCGGAAAAAATGCCTGTGTTATTCGAGGGGGGTATCACAGCACGGGGCTCCAACCAGCAACCTTTTGCACAGTAGTCCAGTGCTTTACCGCGCGGCCATGCACCTCGCAAGTTACTTAGATACGGCTGTATCTATATTACTTACGAGGTGCTTAGATACGGTTGTTGCCGAGGCCATTCTAAACGGCCGCCGCCTCCACCCATCACGCGAAAGATGCTCGCTATTTTTCCAATAAGGCAATCAACACATTCTCGCGTGTCCTCGCCGATCCTTGAGCTGCTCGCTGATGATGTAACTCCGCATGAATAATTTTCCATGAATTTAATTTAAAACGCACTTACGACAATTCGCGGAATAGGTACTAAGAGCATTACAACCTGCGCTACTCTGTTAGTATAAATCATTATTGTTCGTCTTCTTTTTCTTTTGCGACGTCTTCATCTGTTGACTCAGGATCTTTTTCAACGTCAATCTTTCACGCTTATATTGTGGACAACACGACGCCTGTCTTCTAACATGGATGTTGCGGATTCGATCCCCGTTGAAACACAGATTTATTTAAAAAGATTTACGGTTTGGTTTTCACTTAAGGTCTCAAACATCTTTGTATTGCATTGTATTACATCGTTGTATACAGTACAACCTGGCGGGCTTATTGCCATGTGGCAATCTCTTCCTTGAAAACTAGACTGGAATCGTTTTTGAAAATATCGGGGTTCCGGCGAGATTCGAAGTTGGTAAGGCTTAGTTGGTAAGACGCCTGTCTCCCAACCTCTGGATTGGGAGACAGGCGTCTTACCAACTAAGCCACAAAGGTCTTCGATTAATTAGTTAGTCCCTATTAAGAGCGCCTTGAAGGAGAGTTTGCTCTCTAAACTGTGATAGATATCATCACACCATGCCCCTTGCAGGGTAGGCAGAGAGAACATATCTCCAAATTATCCCATCCAATATCCTATATTGCAAATTAAAAAATCGACACAAACAAAAATATATTTTCAGTGTATGGCGACGATGCAGTTAGCGATCGTGTGTGTTAAATGCGGTTTAAAAAATCCGTAATGGTGATACGACACTCGGAGTTGGTGTCCGCTCTGGAATGCACGAAAGACGACCAAATCAAGGTTTTGGTTGAGAATAACGTTCAGCGATCTACGACACAGGGATACTGAAAATATCGTAAATCACCGTCCACGAGCATTTGGTGAAAGTTTACGTTTGTATTTGACCTAAAAATTTAAAACTATTGTACTTTACAATTCAGTTGGGTTAAAGTTATTGATTGATTAGGTATTTACATTGTAGAACTCCTTTTTAAATCAGAAGGATTTGACACCTAAATGTGAGACAACTCTAATTAAAGTGACAGATCTGTTTAGTTTTACCATACAAATGCATTGTCAAACTGTCCAAAGGAAAAATAACCCAATGATTTGGTTTTTAAACAATTTTAACTAAATTGATCAGTTTCATCTTGTTTTACATTAGATTGGGTAAATATAATATTGTTGTATTAAAGTTTTATGACGGCTGGTTGTTCGATGCTGGTGTTTCCCAACATGTCAGGATGGTCAGCTCTTATTAAGTTTTTATGTTAGTTTTAAGTCATGATAATTTAATTTAAGTTATTTTGTAGATTTTTTTCACATTTAAGGATCAAATCATTCTGTTTTAATCGTTAAAGTTGTATTATATGTAAAATAAATATATACTCGTATGGTGAGGTGAGGTGCATGGCCGCGCGGTAACGCACTGGACTTCCGTGCGGAAGGTCGTCGGTTCGAACCCCGCGCTGTGCTACTCCCCTCGAACGACACAAGCACTTTTTCCGCCTAGTGTTCGAGGGTGAAAAGATATATATGAATTCGGTCATATCTATTCTTAAAAAAAATTTAAAAAACCAGGAGTAGTGGAGTCATCAGTCCCCAATGTGTCTTTTACTCTTTCCTGCCCGTCGAATGCTTTTCTCATGGTGAAATATGCCCCAAGCTTCACAGAATCTCCACTAAAACAGTTGATTGAAACCGTTTACATAGCATTGAAATAAAATGTTTTTCCTTTTCTCCAGGGTTCGCCGGCGGGCCGCGGCTCAGCGATGTCGTGCCAGTCTCTGTCGCTGGCGGCCGGCGACTCCGACCCGCTGTCTGCGTACCACAGGGCCGCGGCCTCGGTCCACTTTGCACCCGGCGCGGGGGCCGAGGAGAGGAAGTCCAGCCTGGAGTGCAGCCTGGACTATCAGCAGCACGGCGAGACCGACACTGATGCTGCAGGTATAGAATCTGTCCATACATAAATAATAACTTTGTCTTGTCTACAACATAGTCCACATCAAGTCTCATCAGACTGCCGTCCCCTTTCAGTCATACAGCCCAAAAATAAGCTTCAGACTGACGAACTTGTTGGAAAAACGTTGTCTCCCTGATTCCCATTGGTAACTAAAATTAGTTTCAGCCTAGTTTTCACTTAAGATCTTGTTGACATCTTTTTGGTTGGCTGGAAGAAAGTGCATCATGCCAATAAATCCGCCAGATTGTACTGTATACTACAAAATTCGACATTGGTAACTGTTTCCGGAGAATGTTATCAACATATATACATACATAACATCACGTCGTTTCCCTGTTGAGGTAGGTAAAACGGGTAGAGCGCCAAACTTCCCTATCTCGACACACATATTTCACCTCTTCCACATCCATATAACTTCTCATACAACTCCTATGATTTCTCTTACTTCTTTATTTTTCAAAATATCATTCGCTTGATACTTTCCTTGGTTTTCTTCTATCACGCTTTTCACTCACATCTTTCTTCATTTATTCGTCCCACGTGCCCAAACCATCTCACAGTGCTCTTCATCTTACCCAACACATCAACCTTAAATTCACATTTATCTCTGATAATTTCATTCAGTATTCTGTTATATATTGTCATTCCGTGTATTCTTCTAAGTGCACGTATTTCTATAGTATTTATTCGGCTCTTTCCACCGTTCACTCCCATGTTTGGGCATGTGAAACGAATAACTGAAGAAAGACTAACAAAATAGATTCACAGTGCAATTTTGAGTGGAAGGCGTGTGAGAGGAAGACCGAGAAAAGAATGTTTGGATCAAGTTAATGATAATCTGAAAAAAGGAAATGTAGAATCAGAGAAAATGAAGAAGTTGTATGAATGTAGAAGGAGGGTAAGTGTGTGTCGAGATAGGAAAGTATGGCACTCTGTGCTATCTGCCTACCCAGACCGGAAAATGGCGTGATGGTGTATATGTTTGCTTTATATTGTATTGCGGATAATCAAAGACTTGCGAGATACCTCGAAATTGTGATAGGAATGATGCAACACAAAAAACAGCAGAATGCAAGAATCACCACATAAATGATTCACCTCAACCTCATCTTAACAGACAGCAGTGATTGGATATAATTGCCCAACAATGCCCAGATTCTGTCTTCTTTTTGTTTGTCCAACCGCAGCAAGCAGCAACGGTGACTGTGACGGTGAATCATAACAGTAATTGTGCCCAATAATAGATCCAATTTATCCAAAAACAGACTGACTTTTTCTGATATGTGAGTAATATTCAACACAATTATCCTCAGTCGTATTATGGACGGTATAAAAAAAATGTTCTACTATTTTTAAATAAGAATACACAAATTAGTCTACTTGTCAACTAATTTAATGAGTCGTGACCAAACTAGGAGTGTAGATAGTATCTCGGGAGACTTGTCACATTTATTTTTGAAACATCATCACAGAGAACATATTTCCTTATTAAATCATTATTCACTAAATATCATATTAACCTGTTTACAATTAGCTGGGAAAATCGTGGCTGGACCAAATTGACCAGATTTTGACAGAAGGTAAAGTGAGAAGTATGAATAATAGAAGATTTTGCTTGACGAGATGTATGAATGTGGAGGAGGCGAAAGTTATGCGCTAGGATAGAATAGTTTGGAGATCTGTTCTTTCTGCCTGTGCCGTAAGGGACACAGTGTGATAATACATGTATGTACGTTTATCTGCCGCATCTAATGAATGTTGCATTTCTTCTTTTTTTTGTACTTAGTATAGATGGATTGTTACCTTTTCCACTTAGTATAGATGGATTGTTACCTTTTTGAAGTTTTATCACTTGAAACTAATGTCTATCACGGTGTGATAATGATATATATGTACAGTACCCGGCGGTAAGTAATACACATCGTTTGTAGAGTGTCGTCTCTGTCATTGATACATGTTTTCAGTCGCGATTTATCATTCGTTACCGGACCAGACTGTTAGCGCATCGTGCGACAGAGACGACGCTCTACAAACGATGTGTATTACTTACCGCCGGGTACTCTACCTGGTTGCACTAATAATATATTTATTTATTTATACTAATTTTTGACCATAAATAATTTTTGCAAAATAAAAATTAATTTCAGGGTGCGAGTACATACATAAATACAGGCTATCACAACATTTACTTGTCAAGATAGGTAAAGAAGACAGTGCATACGACTTGCCTATCTTGAATCACATCCTTCCCCTCTTCTACATCCATACACTTTCTCATACAAATTCTTCAATTTTTTAGACTTTCTACGTTTCCTTCTTTCAAAATACACCATAATTTTTTTTGATTTTCTTCTATCACGCCTTTCACTCATATTTGTTAATCTTTCTTCATTCATTCATTCTACATCTCCAAACCATCTCAGAGTGCTCTTCTTCATCTTACTTATGTTCAAATTCATTCCTAATTGTTCGCTCCATTCTGTATTCTATTATACATTGTAACCTCATGTATTCTTCTAAGTGTACACATTTATTCCACTCTTTTTAGTCTTTTTCCGTGTCCACATTTCACTCTCACCTATTAATAAATAAAATACTAACTTGTCACATATTACCAATGAAATGGGCTTTTCTATCTGTTCCTCATTTTTGTACATGTGTAAAACTTGAAGTCTTATAGTGAGAAATAAGATCCTTACGAAATATCCAATAATTGAGTCTTTTCGTTACAAATATACGATGCAATGTATGTTAAAGGTATGGTAGAGGAAGACCAACAAAAGTGTGGTTGGATCAAATTAATGATATTTTGATAGAAAGAAATGAACCAAGTCAGAGAAATCGGGAGTTGTATGAGAGGATGTATGGGTGTAGGAGAAGTGATGGATGTGTGTCGAAATAGGAAAGTCTGGTGTTCTATCCTCTACCTAACCAACAGGGAAATTGCATGATTACATGTAAAGGTGTTATTGTGGCAATCTCTTCCAAGCAATAAGAAACATTAGAGACCTTACGTAAAAACCAAACTGGAATCCTATTTTAAAGTTTTCCTACAAAGCGGAAACCTCAAATTCCAGATTGTTATACTGGCATACTAATATTTCTTTATTCCTTTGTCTTTGCAGGCTGGACATCCGTGCGCTCAGGTCCCATGTCGCGTAGCGCCCCCGCAGCGTGCCCCTCCACGCTGAGTGGGGGCCCGACCACCCACAGCACCGGATCCGAGGGTGGCGCCCCTGCCAGGTTTCCCCGCCTGGAGGAGTGTGCGCACTTCCACTACGAGCGGGTGCGACTAGGGGGGCTCACTTTGAGAGCTGAGCCTCACGTCACTCCCCCACAGCACAATGAGGAAGATGGTATGCTACATTTTAACTAAACACTTGCCAAAACTACCTCAGTATAAAACATATCCCATAAAGCAGTGCTTTTCAAACTTTCTGTGTTCATGGATCAAGTTTTTCATTCCAGTCCATCCAGGACCAGTATTTTTGTGAAATTAAATAAAATTGTTTTAAAATATGAGAACATAGTTCAAATACATTTTAATTTTTTTTATGTATAAATAAATACATACATAAAAATCACTGTCTTATCAGAACATTGTTAGATTTTATTGTTTTTCTAAAACAAAAGTATTGCAGACATTATTATGCATGGAAATAGTAAGATTGCCTCCAAAAAGAGATCATGTCAATCACAAAGAACAAGTGAGACTAGAGAAGTAGCACAAAGACTAGCAGTGACATAACTTTTTCCACTCTTATTGTATTTGTGATTGTATATCATAGTTTGGTTGTTGAAACAGCATAAAGGGGGAAACTTGGGAATTTGAGTCACACTCGTAGCATTTTCAGGGGTTAATTGTTATGTTTTATGATGTAATAGGATTGATATTTTATAAAATAGTAGATGTGGTGTTTCCAGCGGGCTGGGTGACAGTCAGCGTGCGCCCGCATTGTGAGGGAGGGGGCAGTCTGCCTGACGAGGACCCCGACAGGACTGAGCAGGCTGATGACTGCAGCTGTTGGCTGATCACCCGAAGCGCAGAGAACTTCAAGATGTTGGACACCATGTTGCACAGGTACGGGGTTTTTAGAATTTCTAGTTGTATTTACCAAGATATGAACAAGGAGTCATATGTAAAGACCCACACAATACGTGATAAGAGGATAACACAACCAATCACAAAAAGCATTTATTACATATTATTGCTTTAGACCCATTTCTTCCCATTTTTCCTTTTCCAATTTTTAGATATGTGGGTGAGCGGAATAAGTGCTATCGAAATACGTGCACTTAAAATAATACATGGGATGACAACATATGGTAGAAGACAGAATGGGGTGATTAGGGATGAATGTGAACTTAAGGTGAATGTGTTGTATTGAGTAAGATCAAGAAGAGCACTCTGAAATGAACTAATGAATGAAGAATGACTAGTAAAACAAATATAACACATCGATCAATAAGTCCCGGGACTAACTACTAAAACAACATTTGTTTGCCAAAATTCTTCTTTATTCATCAACATAGTCCCCTTCAAGAGCGATACATTCATTCCAACGCTTTTCTAACTTTTCTATGCCAGCCGTGTAGAACGATTTATCTTTGGTTTCAAAATAGGCATTAGTTTCGGCAATCACTCCTTCATTGGAGCCAAATCTCTTTCCCTGGAGCATCTTTTTGAGGTCTGCGAACAGCCAATAGTCGCTGGGAGCCAAATCTGGAGAATACGGTGGGTGCGGAAGCAATTCGAAGTTTAACTCATGCAATTTGGCCATCGTTACCATCGATTTGTGACACGGTGCACTGACCTGATGAAAGAGAACTTTTTTCTTCTTCATATGGGGCCGTTTTTTTTGCAATTTCTGCCTTCAAACACTCCAATAATGCTATGTAATATTCGCTATTGATGGTTTTTCCCTTTTCAAGGTGATCGATGAATATTATACAATGCATGTCTGAGTGTAAGGTGTGGTAGAGGAAGGCCAAAATATTTGTATAGTAATAAAGTATAAGGTTTTAGAAAACGCTAGAGATGTGTGTTGTGATAAGAAAGTCTGATGCTCTGTCCTCTCTGCCTATTCCAACAGGGAAATAATGTGATGGTATGTATGTATGTAGGTAAATTACTTCAATACGATAATCCCTGTACAATGGGTCAAATTTTAAACAAATTTCTATTGAGGTGACATTACATTGAAAACAATGGTACATGGAATATGCGTAGTTATTATTATTTATACAATTTCAGATGCATCTACGACAGGAAGGTGTCAGGGCTGCCGGAACTATCTGTGGGAGTTGATGAAGCCAGGGCGACGGGTTCGGAGGCGTACGAGTCCCTCATTGCGGATTACCTGCACCATTTCAGTATCATCGCAGATGACACCATCAACTGCGGGCCCATACTCAACTGGTTTCAGATGGATAACAAAGGTAAATACAGTGGATTGACAATAGTATTTATGTTTTAAGATCGTCATCTCGAAAGATATATTTAATCTTGTCAAATCTTCATCACATATCAATGTCATTCCTTCAAAGATCAATCCTAATAATCCGAAAATTGTTATAAAATAAAGAAAGAAATCTTAAGATGTATTGGATGTTTATTTTTTAATAAAATAAATAAAATACTTATTTTTTATATTTTATTCACCTTTGTTTTATTTGTGTTCACTACCGGTTTCAAAGACCTCCGTCTTCCTCGTCAGATGAAATTGAACTAAATTATGTCTAAAATACATTTTTTCTAATTGTAATAGGTACAGGAGAGGGGGAGGGGAGTAGGGACTAATAAGGCTAGGGGAGTAGGCATGTAGGTGTCAAATTGATGGCTTTTGAAGGGGAAACGTATTTAGCAGAGGACCATTACTAGGTTAGTCAAAAAGTTTTGAAAGCGGAAATGAAAATACATTTTTTTTGGGGGGAAATCACTTTTATTGCTCAATATAGTCTCCCATAAGATCAATACACTTGGTCCAACGATCTTCCAACTTTGTTGTCCCATCACGGAAGTGAATTTCTGGAAGGCCTGCAAAATACTACTCTACGACGGCTATAACCTCTTCGTTTGATGAAAAATGCTTTCCACGAATGAATTTTTTGAGGTGTGAGAACAGCCAGAAGTCAGAGGGAGCTAAATCTGGCGAATAGGGTGGATGCTGCAACAATTCGTACCCCAATTCACTGATTTTCGCTATGGTTTTTTGAGCTGTGTGAGCAGGTGCATTGTCTTGATGAAAAATGATTTTTTTCTTCTGCAAACCGGGTCTTTTTTCACAATTTTTTTCATCCAACTGGTCCAAAAGGTCACAATAATAATCAGAGTTGATTGTCTTACCAGTTTGGAGATTATCTATCAATAAAATTCCTTTTGCATCCCAAAAAACTGACGCTAACACCTTCTTGGCCGATTTCTGGACACGAACTCGCTTCGGAGCCAAAGTGCCTGGTTCACACCACTCCTTAGCCTCTTGTTTTGATTCAGGATCATGGTGGTAGACCCAAGTCTCATCCATAGTGATGAAT
The DNA here is from genome assembly GCA_949825065.1 of Odontocerum albicorne. Classification (NCBI taxonomy): domain Eukaryota; kingdom Metazoa; phylum Arthropoda; class Insecta; order Trichoptera; family Odontoceridae; genus Odontocerum; species Odontocerum albicorne. The sequence continues at coordinate 12,490,491 of OX463866.1, read as the reverse complement.
CGACGCAGAAAATCCTTTTTATCCTTTCGAAATTGCTCCAAATGTTGCTCAGAAAGTCGCATTCGAACGTGTTTTTGTTGCATTGTTAGCAAATGTGGCACCCATTGTGCGCACAGTTTTTTGAAACCCAAAACTTCAGCCAAAATATGCCATGTTGTTCCATGTGAGATGTCTATGGTGTCAGCTATCACATCCACAGTCGATCGATGATCTTCCAAAACCATATCCTGTATTTTCGCTATGATTTCTGGTGTTGATGCACTTTTTGGACGTCCTGAGCGTGGATCGTCTTCAACGCTTGTACGGCCACGCTTAAACTCCAAAACCCATCGGTGAACGGTTGGAAATGAAGGAGAAGACTGCTTTAATACTTTCACCATCTTTGCATGGATCTCAGTAGCCGATAAACCTTCCAAAACAAAGAATTTAATCACTGCACGATATCCGGATTTTTCCATTGTTAAAAAATACATTGACACGTCAACTTCAAATGGCTTGTAAACAAAGAATGAATTGACAGATTGAAATGAAATTTTGAGTACATCTTATGAAAGATGAAATATTAAAATGGCGTAGAAATTTTGGTTTTCTACTGCTCCATAGATGTCGTTTTCAAAACTTTTTGACTAACCTAGTATTGAATACTATGAGTGTTAAATATGTTTCCCATACAAAAGCCGTCCTTTTGACGCCTACCTACTCCCCTCCCCCTCTCCCGTACCTAGTACAATTAGAAAAATGTATTTTAGACATAATTTAGTTCAACTTCACCTGACGAGGAAGACGGAGGTTCTTTGAAACTGGCTGTGAACTCAAATAAAACAGTGGTGAATACAAAATTAAAAATGTGTGTTTATTTTATTAAAAATTTGTAAACATGACACCTCAAAGTGAAACAAATGTCTTTTCTGAGATGCTAGAAAAAAAGGATGTCTTTTTATCAACTGTTATTAACCCAATAATTATTTATTTATCAACCGTACAATTTGCTTATTTGAAAAATATAATAGACAGTGCCACATTAATTACAAATGAACAATATTTCAGGAATATAAAAAAAATTAAATACAACACTAAATAAAAAGATACAATTACAATAAAACAATATTGTAATTGTATCTTTTTATAATAATATTCAAACAAATATGTATGCAAGTAGTACACATGCCAATTTTTATTATTTGGTGTTAACATAAGTTGTGAGGAAAAATGTTTGAAGGGGATCTTCATGAATAATATAGTTTAAGCGGTCTTCATCGAAGTCCACTGGTCGTCCGGAACGCTCCATGTCTTTCAGGTCGAAATTACCGTCTTTGAAACGCAAAAACCATCGATGAGCTGTCCTTTCATTCATAGCATCTTCACCATACACTTCGCAAATATCGCAAGCAGCTTTGGCGACTTTATTCCCTCGATTGAACGCGAACAGAAGGAGGTGTCGAAAATGCTCACTTTCGTCTATTTGACATACCATTTTGAAGGCTTGTAATAAAATAAAATAATATATGTAACGTAAAAGCAAACACAATATCTTGTAGAGCAGAAAATTTTCTTTCGAAAGACGTATAACATTTACCATTTTGTTTTACTTTTGGTACTCATTTTTAAATTGGAAAAAAACGGACACAACTTATGTTAACACCCAATACAAAAATCTGACTTACCAAATGAAAAATATCCACAAAGTTTCTTTATAGTTCATCTTCATTTGGTAAGTTTTCTATAGATTTCTAACCAAATATATTTTTATAAACATATGCAGATGTGGGGAAGTTCTTAATCTAATGGCTGCAGCCTCTACCTTCCTATTTTTTACTACACTTGTTTTTTTTTGTAATATTTTTAATCTATTAATAATAGTGGGTTAGAATACTTAGAGAGCTTTCTGAACTGCACTATATAAATTGACAGTTTATTATTATTGCGCAATTTATAAATGATCAATACTTGGACTTTTATGTGCACATACAATCAAAAGAAATTTAAATTTTAAAATACATATCAATAATCTTATTTATTGATTTTTTTATTTAAAAACTTCCCTACTTGACCTCCGTGGCTTAGTTTGTAAGACGCTTGTCTTCTAACCCGGTGGTTGCTGGTTCGATTCCCGTTGGAACCGAGATTTAAAAAAAAATATTCCAATCTGATTTTTCCTTAAGGCCTCTTTAACATCTTTTTGGTTGGTTGGAAGAGATTGCTACATGGCAATTAGCCCACCAGGTTGTACTATACACAACGAAAGTGTATTTCAATGCAATACAATTTGTCTGATGTTTAATGATGGCATGTGATGTCCCAACACATTGAAGATTAAATGCCCTATATTTTAGGTCACAGCTAAACTAAGCTGATCCTCCCTCCATCTCTCTGTTCCCCTTGTTCGATTTAAATAAAGTATTGTAATATTATTCCTCATTTGGGAAATATGTTTGCAGGGCACAGACTCCTGGTGGCCAGTGAAGACTGCAACTCTATCAATACTCCGGCAGTTGCAGCTGCTTACTCTGTCAGGAGATATGTCTCGCAGGTAATTGCATTTATTTTATCATCCACAATACTGTCATTTATGATGGAATAGATTTCAGATATATTTGTCACGTTCATGCCAACTGTCCAACCAGAGAAAGATCTGATAATAAATGTTGTGATATCCAAATCAATGATGATTGAAAAGGTAAATGTGATATATGGGTGAATAATGAAAAATTGGAGCAAGTTGAGTAATTCTGTTATTTGGGTAGTATTTTCTCAGATGATGTAAGAGTTTCAAGAGATATCGAATGGTGTGTAGCTATAGGAAACAAAATCAATGGGGCACTAAAAGATATGTATACTCAAACTGGATCAATTCAGTTCACCCTTTAAAGCTCCACAAGGGAGCATAGGGAAGCCACCAGTCTTCTCCATTCAGAGCGGTTTTGGGCGGTGTTGGTAATCTCCCTCCACGACATTCCTAACGCTCTGACTTCCATGTCATAGGAACGGTACACCATGAGAAAGTGTCTTCCAGGCCGTCGGGACCCCAATGGACAGAAAAACAATGCTCTCCTCAGCCACCTATCATCGGGCATTCTCAGAACATGTCCCAGCCAGGACCATCGCCTCCCGAATTACAGAGACGACAGACCCCTGCCGGGTGCGCCGGCGTACAGCGTCGTTTGTTATGTGGTCACACTCGTACCACCTGATTCCCAATATCCTCCTGAGACACCTGTTTTCAAAACTAAGTATCTTGCGCTCCTGAGCCTTGGTGAGAGGCCAAGATTTACAGCCGTACAGGAGGATCGGGATGACACATGCGTTAAACAGGCGGCATTCTGTTGTGACGCTGAATCTAGTCGCCTTCCAAATCCTATCCATAGTATTCACAAAACAAGTCCAGGACTTAAGACACCACTTAATGGTCACAATCCATTAATATTGAGATTAAAATCTAAGAATAGTTTCATGAAGAGAGCGCAAGAACTGACGATTCTTTCAGATAAAGTAGAAAAAAAACACCTGACGACTGTATGGAGCTCCTGGAAAAGACAGCATTTGGAGAACAACTGCATTGTCCTGCTTATATAGCACTGAATAGACTTGGAGTAGGGGTGACTAGATGCAAGGTGAACATGGATACATAGGGAATATGATTGTGGAGATACACAGGACTCATAGCACATGCTAGTTTATCCGGACGTCGGGACTACATGTTCTGGACAGAACCTGATTGATACCATTTCTATTGCTTCCTACTGGGAATACGTGACAAGATTGATGATTGATGATCTGGGCACGGAAATGAATGAAGGATGATAAAAACAGAGTAGCAGAAAGAAGAGAAAGAGTGGAAGATGGACAACTTTAATTTGTAAATCACTAGACGCGTTCCGAAAGGAGCGCACATTATTTGGTTCCTTCAAGAGTGAAAGTTATTTATTCCAGCATTTGCCAACCGCGTTGGAGAAGGTTCCTTTGTACAAAGACCGATTATAATTCTGAAGTAGCGAAAGAGTTTCTCTACCCTCAAATTATGATGCAGTTTAATAAATACAACGGGAGTTGGTTTAGACAACTCCGAGCCCTTATTTAAGAATCTCTAATCAGTGATAACAAGTTTTACTTATCTACATTTGAAATCTGCAAAGTGATTTCTTTGATAAGGCAATTGATTTTGTATGTGTGATATGTGTTACATGAAGTGATATTTTATGTTGCAGGCCCGAGACGAGATCAGTTTTGAAGTAGGTGATATGATATCTGTGATAGACATGCCAGGTAAGTCGGTACTATATATTTATTCATTATATTCAGTGTTATAGCTAGGCAGGTGCACAGGGCTCAGGATGAAGGGGGTCCTGAAATGGAACCAACTAAATAAGTGTCAAATGTAATATTTTCAAATTTTTATTTCGTCGCTGTGCTCTGCTGTGCTGTTCAGGTGTTGATAGGCTGAGTTGGCTCAGTCAGTCCTTTGTGTTATTTAACAGTTAAGCGATAAGTCATTGCATTGCTCAGTCCCTGGACGCTCTCCACGCACTCTGTTCGTCAATATCTGAATGAACATCAAATAAAATGGTTTAGCATTAAAATGTGAAAAAAATCTGCACAATAAATTGTCTGACAATGCTTTTATAAAGAAAAACATGTCTTGTCATTTTAATTTAAATTTATTTTCACATTTAAGTAAAAAGCGTTCTGTTTAATAATTGAGTTCTAAAATATTAATACCAAATCAATTAATAGAAAATTGTTATAGTAATAATAATAAAAGGACAATTCATATAGCGCCGTTTAGAGAGCAAACTCTCCTTAGGGGAGTTCTAACTCAAGATTCGAACCCACTCAAAAATTTTGATAAGACCTCTCAAAAAGGATTGTCTTTAAGTGCTTGCTAAAGTTGCAAACGCCACCCATATCTTTGACACGAGGCAGACTATTCCACACTATAGGATTTGACACCATAAGAATTTGCAATTTTTTTTTCACTATTTGGTGGTCAAAGATCACTCTAATGGTGTGTACGTTCCAATGTTAATATCTCTCAAATACGAGGCATATCCAGAAAGTAAGTGTACTGAATTTTTGTAGGTTACAATTTTTTTTATTTAAACAAAAAAATTACGTGGTTACCGTAGTACATATGTAAGCTATTTTTCGACATAGTCGCCATTCCTCTCATGCAGGTGGTGAAGCGGGGTATCAACTTTTTGATGCCTTCCTCGAAGTAGTTTCCCGCCAACCCCTCCGTCCACTTCTCCACCTCCTCCTTTACCTCCTCGTCGGTTGAAAACCTTTTTCCACCCATGTGCAGCTTCAGGGAGGTAAAGAGATAGTAATCTGAAGGCGCTAGGTCAGGGAAATGCGCGGGATGGTTCAGGACATCCCATTTAAACGAGGCGAGCAGTTCCTTCGTGGCGTTGGCCGTGTGTGGTCTGGCATTGTCGTGCAGCAGGCAGACTCCCTTTGTCAGCATGCCTCTCCTCTTGTTCTGAATCGCCCTCCGCAATTTTTTTAGGGTCTCACAGTATCTTGCAGAGTTGATGGTCTCCCCTTGAGGCATATATTCAATTAAAATTATGCCTTGACAGTCCCAAAACACAGAATGCCATGATTTTCTTGGATGAAATTGTGGTTTTGAAATTTTTGGCGGAGGGTGAAGAGGTGTGACGCCACTGTTGAGACTGCCTTTTGGTTTCAGGCGTGTAGTGTGCAACCCAAGTTTCATCTCCAGTAACGATGGAGCGGAGAAATTCATCTCCATGGAGTTTGCAGCGCCTCAAAAACTCTTGCCCGGCATTATTTATTTCGCACTTGGCGGGAGATTGGATTGACATTTTTCACGAAACGTGTTGTCGCGTCGACACTTCTCAACATACTGACCTCGAACCGGTCTCGTTGCGGAGGGGAAGGGTCAGGCTACACGGAAGTGTAGCCAACATGTCGAAAATAAAATCCATCCGGTCGTGAGAGCCTCAGTACACTTACTTTCTGGATACGCCTAGTAGTATGAACTTAAGAATCCTTTTGATGTCTCACTCCACGTCAAGAGCCTGCCTAAACTCCAATGGAAGTTTATTCTGTGCTGTAAGGCCATATTAGTATTCATTAATATTATATTTGTTTACTTTTATTTACCTAGTACCTTGAAAAACAAGTTAATAGAGTTTCACCTTGTGGCTGTAATATTATATGCATAAATATGTCTGTTCCCAGGCCCATCAGAATCAACCTGGTGGCGTGGCAAGCGAGGCTTCCGGGTGGGCTTCTTCCCCCAGCAGTGTGTGGCAGTCATCGGAGATAAGGTGCCGAGAAATATGAAGGAGCCACCACCGATTGTCGGGTACTTATATTAATGTTGTTGATATTTATTTTAACTCCATTTTTAGTAAAATATAATGAAATGCTTTTGGTACTTTTATATTTTTTATTTACAAGTAGCTAATCTAACTAAACATCACAATCCGAGAGGTCTGTAAGGTCCAAGATGTGGTCAGATGGGGACGACAGCGTCGACGATACTGGTACCAAAATGTACAGAGAATGAATTCCACAAGAATTCCATACATAGCTCTGCATGGGGTGCCGGATGGACGGCGTCCGCCAGGGAGACCCCCGAAACGATGGAGAGATAGCTGGAGCTCAGCATCACAGGAGGACAATCCTGCAGTAACAGACTCTTGAGAGTCTACAGAAAGTTTAAGAAGAAGAAGTAGCTAATCATGATGATTTCTTGGGAATTCCAATAAAACAGTGACCATCACCTTCCTAGCCAAGGAAATGGTCATTGCCTCCTTCGGTGTACTTTCACCAGCTGCCCATTGTTTGGACTCTGATGTAAAGTGGTGGATCCAAGTTTCCTCCGCAGTCACGAATCAACTCAAAAAGTCCTTCGGATTGCGAATGAACATCACCAAACACTGTGTTGAACTGTCTTTTCGAGTGCTTATTTGGTTGACACCTTTTCAAACTCAGCTGTCATACAACAAGCAATGAGCCTAAAGAAACTACTAATATAGGCCAACTTATTTTTAATTTCTATCAGTCAATCCTTATACCTTTTGTCATAATATTTTTTATTTATCTTTTTGTTTGATATGTCTGTCTAGATCCGTAGCAGTGGCGCCGATAAAGCCAGTACTCCGCAAGCACGGCAAGCTGATTTCACTGTTCCGTAGCTTCATACTCAGCAGGCCCAGCCGTCGGGCGCTACGACAGCAGGGCATCCTGAGGGAGAGGGTGTTCGGCTGCGACCTTGGAGAGCACTTGCTCAACTCCGGGCACGATGGTAAGTTTTCCTCTCCAAGCACAGTTGCACGGTAGACACACCCTTAGCCAGTCCAGCTAGTGAGACAAATACATGTCGCTGTCACATGAATTTGATACGGTTGTTGATATTATGATTGGGCTAGAATTGTGTATGTGCTGAGTGTTTAAGTATTTAGGACAAATGTTTGTAAAATTTGTAATTTAGGAATGAGAACACATAATCATCACATAGGCCTTGCCTAGTGAAGTAGTTTACTTTATCCACAAAATAGTAGGTTTTTTTGGTTAATGTTTGTTTCTTTGAGTAATATCTCAATTGATTTTTTTATTCTTGTAAAATGTCACACAGAACCTAAATCAGATGATTTAATGAATTATTTATAAAAAAAACGAGACATCGTGATATAATTTCAGTTTATATTTTTTACTCCTCAAAGTTCAAAAGGTGGCTTGAAAAGACAAAAAAAGCTGTCATTCTCGTAAATAAAGTTTGTCTGGTGACAAAGCTTGCACATACCAAGTGGTAGTGTTACCAACACGTTTAATGACAAACCGTAAGCCCTGTGCCTACTCCAGAGGTTCCCTACCCGAAGGCTCGCTTACTCGCACACACTCAAAGATAATATTGTTTCTCGCACACGCTCTTCAATGTGTCCAAAACACTAATTTGGATATATTAAAGGGTACTATACGAAAAAGAAAATTTAATTCTGATGAGTATTGCCCAATGCTTTCAGTACCGCTGGTGCTCTCTTGTTGCGCCAAGATAATTGAACAGTACGGCTGCGTGGACGGCATCTACCGGCTGTCCGGTGCCTCCAGCACTACGCAGAGGCTGCGCATCGCCTTTGACGAGGAGAGGTTACCACCGCTGGACCAGGCGCCCCAGGACGTTCATGCCGTCGCCTCCTTGCTTAAGATGTATTTCAGGTACCGTGATCCTTAGTATTAAGTTCATCGCCTTATCCTTCGAGGGTTCTTAATCCGATAAGACCAATTAACTTATTGTTCAGTGCTTTTCTAATTATTTTTACTTGGATTTATATATCCAGATTATTAATCGTTAATATATTTATTTATTTATTTTATTTATTTATTACACATGACAAGAAATATACATAATTTGCGAAAAAACAACAGGTAATTTAATTAAGACATACATTATTTCAATGGATCTGGGTTTGTCGCCTTTCATTTGTCATATCCCCAGTAAACTAGGCTTTTGCCTTTATCTCACTGAGGACACTCGGCATGAAAAAACAAATCGACACTTCTTTCCGATTTTTGATTACACAAAAACAAAACCCCGTTGCACGTTCTCATCAACCTGACAAACAGTGAGACTCAATTACAACTGGAAACATCATGCGAAATCAAACTCTTCACACATCATCACTCCAGAAAGACCAAACTTGTTCATCCCATAATATACCGCACACAATCATAAGAATAAAAATATACAGAAACACAAATACAAAACAACAAGAAGAAACCCACACTCAAGAGCCCACACAAATCTTTTCCACACGTCATTCATCCTGAAAGCTCAAGTACTCAAGGTAATTGTACTACGTGTTTCCAGTAGGAGGTTAAAGAGATCCCTGCCCCCTATCATTCACGTCAACCAGATCTTACCTCAACCGTGTAGTCCTGGTGTTCAGATAAATTAGCATATGTTGTGAGTCCTATACAGCCCCATAATCACATTAAATGCTACTTTCCTTTAACCCTTTGCAGTCGTCGAGTCTGACTTGACATTTATTTTATTTCCGTGGTTCTTATATCGATTTAGACTCGACATTAAGAATTTTGTATCAGTCAGTAAAATAAAATCATAATTTTTCATACAATGATGTAAATGTTTTATGTTAAGAAACCTCATCTTTGCTTGTTCACTTTGCGTCGAATTATTCCTATTCGTAATTTTTTTGTTATTATATTTTTATTGTAAACAACATTACCTGATGGACTTATTGCCCTGTGACAATCTCTGGGATCAAGAACAACCAAAAGTATATTAAGAGGGATTAAGTGAAAACCAGATTGGAACTTTTATAAAATCGGGTACTCGTTCGTAATCCCGCATCTTATTAACTTGGTCATATGAATGTTATTAATTCCCTTCAAGAATATTCCTTATACCTTCCAACCTGGGGTTTTTTGTTTCATTTACCGATAACATTTGAAAAGGGATTTAATCTGGTTTTTCGATTAGAACACTTGTTAAATTAAATCTCAACATTATAAACAACCAAGTTCATTTTAATAATAGTCCTCTGCTAAATATATTCAAAAGCTATCCTTTGGACGCCTACTTGCTCCCCTCCCCCTCTCATGTATCTATTGCAATTAGAAAAAATATATTGACATAATTTTGTTCATCATCTTCACCTGACGAGGAAGACGGAGGTTCTTTGAATCCGGAAGTGAACTCAAATAAAACGGTGATGAATACAAAATAAAAAATATATGTTTTATTTATTTATCAAATAAATTATAAACATGACACCACAAAGTGAAACAAACATCCTTTTTAAGATTCAAGAAAGTATTTTCACCCGTGTAGAGCTTTAGCCTCTCTGATGGTTTTCATCTGAGCTGATCGGTCAACTGTTATCTGCTCCTGTTTCCTACAATTCCCAGCTTCTTGAGATTTCGCTGGACCTTGTCTTAAAACATTGTTTCCTCCAAGTAACAACAGAGATATCTTTATTTTTTTGGTTCAAACTATTTTTACGTTTACATTAAATCTTTTTTTCAGGGAGTTACCGAACCCTCTGTGCACATACCAATTATACACGTGCTTCGTGAACGCGGTGCAGGGCGTGAGGGAGCAGCCTGTGGAACCGGCTGAAGGGACGGCCGAGGGAGAGACTCAAGTCACAGTGCAACCACGGAGACTCGACGATGCCGAGAAGCTGCTAAGGATGAGGGAAACTGTTGTCAAACTACCTCCGCCTCATTATAGGTAGCGTGTGATGTTTGAACCATTTCACTTATATGTTGTACGTTGAAAAAAAAAACAATCGTAAAGAACATCTGTTATAAATTTATTTAACGAAAGAGCCTAAATAGTGTTTAACTCCATTGTTATTATTTAAATAAAAATTGACACACTGTTATTATTATTAAAAAATGTGAAAAGAAATGTCAATGGATATATGGGTGAGCGATGAAAGATTGGAGTACTTGAGGGATTCGTTATTTGGGTAGTATTTTGGATAATGGAAGAGGTACGAGAGATATCGAATGATGTGTAGTGATTGGAAACAACGTCAATAGGGTACTACAACATATACTCGAACCATACAGTATCAAAATATACTAAGATGATATTCCACAACAGTATTTTGGTGCCAACTTTAATGTATTGGAGTGAAACATGGACGTTGAACAAAGGACCCAAAGCCAAATGCTATAGAAATGCTTGCACTGCGAATAATGCATGTATGGCAGAATACGGATAAGATGGTTTGGGCAGATGGAATGAATGAATGAAGAAATACTAACAAAACACATATACAGTGCAAATGTGAGTGGAAGGTGTGGTAGAGGAATGTTAAAGAAATTATGACTATCTAGTAAATTATATTTTGAAAGGAAAGTAAAAGAAGTAAGAGAAATTATATGAGGTATATGGATGTGGAAGAGGGGAAATATGTATGTTGAGATAGGTCCTCTCTACCTACCCCAGCAGAGAAATGGCTTGATAGTATGTATGTGTGTGAATCACTTTGAGAACTGTGTTTCGGAAAGAGGTCAGTAAAATTTTGAACCTGCAAATGAATTAATTTCGCACGCTTCAATAGGTGATACTGTGCTGTCACGTATTATGCAACACATTCATATAATCCGAGCTTTCAACATTTCTATTTGTAAATAATTACTTACGAGGCATTTTTGTTGATTCGGCCTTATTTATTGATGACAAGAGATTTGTTTTAGGACCTTGGCATTTCTGATGAGACACCTTCACCACATGTCCCTTCTGGGGGCGAGCACCGGTATGACAGCGAGGAACATGGCCATCGTGTGGGCGCCCAACCTGCTGCGCTCTCCTATCCAGCAGCACGCCCTGCAAGGGGTCGCCGTGCAGGTAATCCATTTTTCCTTATTGCCTCAATGTGGTACACGGGACGGTATCAACATGTGGAGAAATATATTTACGTCATGTTTTTTTTGTCATTTGTATTAATTTCATTCTACTATTGAAGAATAATTAGGTAAAAATAATTGTTCATTGAATCAAGAATAATTAGGTCAAAAATAATCAATCGTTCGTTCATTTAAGAATAATTAGGTAAAAAATAATCGTTTCTTCGTTCATTCAAGAATAATTAGGTCAAAAATAAGCTGACAAAAGTCTCATTTTGGGTTGAGACTGTCTCCGAAAATCTGGGACGAATGGTCACCTTAGTGTATATTATTGGATTCTATTTTAGTGAGAGTGTTGACGTGCGTATATACGTACGTACAGTTCCCGGCGATAAGTAATACACATCGGGCTTAAGAAAGAAACTGTCGCCCATAATCGGCTAACTTCGGCTTTGTAGAGCGTAGTCCCTGTCATTCATACACGTTTTCTGTCGCGATTTGTCAGTCATTATGCCCGTCATCGTGTGATAGAGACGACGTTATACAAAGCCGAAGTTAGCCGATTATGGCCGACAGTCTCTTTCTTAAGCCCGGTGTGTATTACTTACCGCCAGGTACTGTACTTGTGGTTTTTTTTTAGAATAATTTTCCTTTTAAAATAAATGGAAGTGCCCAATGCTTAGCATTTAAATATTGTTCTAAGGTACAATTTGTCATTGATAAATATTATAAATGAATTAAAAACAGACTCACAGAAAAACTAAAATGGACATTTATATCTTTACAGGCGGTGGTAACAGAGTTTCTCATATGTTACGCGGAGCTTATATTCTCCGATGATCAGCAACCGATACAACTCTGCCAGCAGAGTTCAGGCACATCCGCTGTCCAATCGGAGCAGCCAGACTCGCTGACCAGTCTGGATATCACCGACGGTCATTCGAGCCTTGTCAGGCGACCCAAGAGTCTGCCATTGCAGACACCCACCAAATTGCTGAGGTAATATGTGCTTTTTTTTATTGACTCACCGCCAATCCATGTCCTTCGTGGTCGACCTTCATGGTTTAGTGGATAAGATATCTGTCTTCCAACCTGAGGTTTGCAGGTTCGATCCCGGATTTTTTTAAAAGGGTTCCAGCCTGATGTTTCACTTAAATACTCAACATTCTTCTGGTTGGCTGGAAGAGATTTCTATATGGTAGTAAACCCGCCAGATGCTGTATACAACAAAAATGTAATAAAATATATTATGGAGGACTAGGAAAACTATGTATAATGCTACGGATACCCTGGACAGATATGGTCAGCAACACAAGGGTTCTTCAAAGAGCTGAAGTTGATAGAGAGTTGCTGACTAATATTAAAATCCGAAAGGTGTCCTATTTGGGTCATGTACTTAGAGGAACAAAGTACAAATTACTGCACCTGACCATCCAAGGCAAAATAGAGGGTCGAAGAGGTGTTGGCAGGTGGAAAATCTCTGTATAAATATGTGATTGAACTGGTATAAGGAGTGTCGGGGATCTTTTTAGGGCTGCCGGGGACAAAGATGTCTACTCTCAGGTGATATTCA